>OX451215.1:88404924-89004924 GCA_949628195.1 Phasia obesa
TAAAATTCAACTTAAATCTTGATAACCCTTCGCCCTTTCTACCAAGGCTGGTTCAAAGTTAGTATTGTCTTAAAAAAAAAAATACTCAATGGACTTTAATTTGTTTTTGTTTGCCATATTATTTTTAATATATTTTGTTAAGCTAAGCACATCTATAATATAAATTTATATAACCTGGTAGTTAAGACGTCAATTCCTATTAACAACTATAAATTATGCCATCAAGCTATCAGCAAATGCATAAAACAACTTCAAAGTTTTCAAAATGCTTGTTTTTCCTCTGGTCTACTGCGAATGTGCTCCATCTTATGTTTTAAATAAATTCTAGTAAAACCGAACATAAACATTTAAACATCATAAAATTTTGGTATGAAACATTATCTACATAGGCACCTCTACCCCAAAAGAGAAAAAATTAATGCAACAACTGGTAAAAATTTTTTCTAAGTTGTGATTACACTATGGGATAGAATACTAAGAAAGAAAAATATAAACTGAATACATTAACCAATGATATAAAAATAGTATATTTGAATAGGGGCTTTCAATCCTTTTATAAAGGGTGTTGCAAGTTTACGCAAGATTTAAAACAATTATAAAAGAAAGAATTTTCTTTATTTTTATTGAATCGTATACGGCGTTATCCCATATTTAGCACTTTAAGCGTTGAATAATGCTTCAATATAATGCCTTTGCTGTCATACTTTTTTATATTTTCTGTAGCGGAATTTCGTTAATGCAACAAATTGCGATAACTGAAACCAATGACTACACGACTAGGAAATATTTAATGCTGTAGTTGTATTGTTTTACAAGCTATATGGCTTAAACAACATGTCCATCCACAACATCAGTAACTGGTTGATCAGCTGCCTTTTTAACAAAGTATGATCTCCGAGCTTATAAATAGCATGCATTTATTTTTTGACAACCACAAGGGAGTGTTGCGAAACTCAAATGCGGCAATATTGACGATTAACAATGCCATCAAAGTGAAAATTAGAAGCTGGACTGTCTGCACATAGTTTTTTTTCGGATGTTGGCCTTTAGGATACAAAAATCGAGAAAAATTGGTCTTTTAATTTTTCACTAAATTTTTATTCAAGAACAGTGGTACACAATTTATGTTGTCTTATATTCACTAGTATAGAACAAAACCATTCTGTTAGCGCAGCTTCGGTACACAAACACTACGCAGAAAAAGTTTTTTCACCAATTAAAGGTTTTAATTAATGTAGAGTGTTTTGATATAGTTGACCTGTTATAATTTATATGTTGAATTTAGTGCGGCTTTAGGTCTTTTAATAATAAAAATAATCAATAAAAACCATATATTTAATATTTTATTATTTTTATTTTTATTATTTTTATTTTAAAATAAAAATAATAAATCATTAAATATATGGTTTTTATTGATTATTTTTTTAATTATTGAAAGACCTAAAGCCGCACAATTCAAGCATATGGTTTTAATTAATTTTAAATTAAACTTCAATTAATTTTTTAATTAATTCAAATAAATATTTGTTTAAAAGAGATCAAAAAAACATTCCTAATTAAAAACTTAATTGAATCAATTAATTATATAATTAAACTTTAATCTGAAATCAATTAAAACCTTTAATTCGTGCAAATATTTCATTCTGTGTAGACTCTGTTTAAATTTTAATAATGAATATGAAATTAGTTGCTGGTGCTGCTACTAAAACGTACTTAAAATGTGATTGTACGTGTTTATTCACCACTGTTCTAGAGAGCGAATAAGACGCCTCTTTTATAAATAAAAAGTTCTTGATGTCATATTTTTGACAAACCTTAAGATATACGCTCTGTAAAAATTAGTAAACATAGATATATGAGTTCAAAATAAAAAAAGGCAAACTAGCTGTAAATCGCCTGATTTGCCTGCATAAATCACCCAGAGTCTTTGACTGATAAACTAATATTCCATGGTAAGATATGAGAGCATTGGCTTTAAATCTGGTAGTATATGGATTGTTATAAATAAACTTATGTATATTGATTCAAAATAAATACAACACAGTTAATAGGCGCGGCTGTATCTATACAAATAAAATATTTTTGGGGTCTATCTAGTAAACGGTAAGAGTCACGGTCTTAAATCTTTGTATTATTAATATTGTATAAGTTATCACGTAAAAATTAAAGCAGACTGATTAGAGACAGAGGTCATAATTTGTATCTGACTGAACTAAAATTTTAGCTGTAAAATGGAGTGTAGAATTGAATAAAAGTATTTATTATACAACTAATTTTAAAAATCTACATACAATTTTAGTAAAAAATAATTTTGTTAAATTCCTTAAATTGAAGAAATTCCATCAATGGGTAATTCCATGGCAAATCAACAAGGCACTCAAAATGACTACTTCAGATTTTATTGAAACATTTGTTATTTGTATTCCTTGACTCTCTGAATCCAAATATAATTTTAAAAAAGTTTAATCTTTTATAGTTTTTTAGCTATACAGTTATAAAAGTCTGAAAATATCGCTTTTTTTCATATGCGCTCGAGGTTTAAATATATTCTAATTTCAGTTCTATAAGCCCTAGGAAGTTGTATAATAGCTCATTTTAACGGGGATTTCATACGCCTTAATTGGATATCAATCGTGATAAAACACGATATCAATATTTAAAAAAAAGTTTTATAAAAATCTTTGAGATAATAAATATACTTGTTAAGACAAAAAAATATGTATGTTTCACGGTAACTATTATTTGCGGGTCATCACTCTGATATACGGGTGAGAGAAGCAGTGTCCCTCCTTTTTAGTCGAATGTAACCAGGTTCATTTCGTATGGTACGGGCCAGCGGATTCGGATTAGTTTCAAGTTTCTTTAAATACCTTATGTCAAGTTTCGCTATTTCTGCTTTAACTGATGGCACGTTTAGATCTTTATGGATGTTCGAGTTTTTTATATACCAAGGAACATATGTAATCATACGAAGAATCTTATATTGGCGCCTTTGTATTTTTTCTACATTGCTAGCTGAAGCAATTCCCCATAATTGAATGCGATAACTTCAAATTGGTTTTAGAATTGAATTGTACAATAGATGTTTGCAATCTAAGCTGAGAGTACAGTTTCTGCCAATAAGCCAGTAGAGTTGGACGGCTTTTAGCTATTTGTGTTAACTTTGATTCTATGTGGCGCTTCCAAGTAAGGCGCCGGTCAAGATGTATGCCGAGATATTTCATGTCTGAAAGCTGTGGTATCGTTTGGTTATTTATGTGAATAGAGGGTATTATTCCCTACGCAGTGTAGAAGTTATATGAGTACATTTTTGTTCATAGTTTTTCTGTGAATGCTTAAAAAAAGCTGTTTTCTCGGCAAATATCGATAAGTGAACTCGGTTACTAGTTGGCAAGCTTGAAGTATACAATAAGTATAAAAAGGGCCCCAATATTCTACCTTGGGTGAGCTCAAAAAATCTCCTTCTATCAATAAATTTTCGCTCGGTTAAATAACTATCTAGCAGCTTATATAGGCTTACGTGCAAATTCAGCAGTATTTTTAACCGACTTCAAAAAAAGAAGGAGGTTATCAATTCGTCTGTGTGTTGCTTTTTTTTTGTATGTTTGTGAAAAAATTTTTGCGCTATTAGATATGTTATGGCTACCGATTGGTCCCATTTTTAAAGAATTTAAAAATTTTAAAAATTAAAGGGTGTCCCCATACAACAATCATGTTTTTTACGTGTATTATGAACTTTATAGGTCACCAAAATAAAATTAAAAAAAGTGCGTATCGCTATAGCTCCCAATAACAAAAAGTAATTAAAAAATAAAATTAAAAATTAAAGGGTGACCCCATAGGTGACGTAATTTTACCTTTATTCTCCTATCTTTTGAATCGTTATAGACAAACACTTGAAAGTTGCACAGAATGTTTGTTACTATGTCTATTATAATAAGTATAAATATTTAAAATTAGAAATTAAAGGGTGTCCCATTAGTTGGTTTATTTTGATATATATATGGCCAAACTTTTGAACCGTTATAGACAGACAGTTGAAACTTACAAAGAACTTGTATTGCTAAGGCCGCTAAAGTAACAAGTGTAAAATATGAATTTGGAAATTAAAGGGTGTCCCAATAGTTAATGTAAAAGTAATATATATGGCCAAACTTTTCAACTGTTATAGATAGACAGTTGAAATTTACAAAGAACCTATATTGCTTACTCCGCTATTACAACAAGTATAAAATTTGGATCTATAAATTAAAGGGTTTCCCCATTATTGATGTAATTTGACCCTTATGCCCTCATCTTTGGAACCGTTATAGACAAACACTTGAAAAATAGACAGAATGTTCACTACGAGTGATTTTTTAAGAGCTTGAGAACTTTTTTTTTAAAAAAAACGCATAAAATTTGCAAAATCTCATCGGTTCTTTATTTGAAACGTTAGATTGGTCCATGACATTTACTTTTTGAAGATAATTTCATTTAAATGTTGACCGCGGCTGCGTCTTAGGTGGTCCATTCGGAAAGTCCAATTTTGGGCAACTTTTTCGAGCATTTCGGCCGGAATAGCCCGAATTTCTTCGGAATTGTTGTCTTCCAAAGCTGGAATAGTTGCTGGCTTATTTCTGTAGACTTTAGACTTGACGTAGCCCCACAAAAAATAGTCTAAAGGCGTCAAATCGCATGATCTTGGTGGCCAACTTACCGGTCCATTTCTTGAGATGAATTGTTCTCCGAAGTTTTCCCTCAAAATGGCCATAGAATCGCGAGCTGTGTGGCATGTAGCGCCATCTTGTTGAAACCACATGTCAACCAAGTTCAGTTGTTCCATTTTTGGCAACAAAAAGTTTGTTAGCATCGAACGATAGCGATCGCCATTCACCGTAACGTTGCGTCCAACAGCATCTTTGAAAAAATACGGTCCAATGATTCCACCAGCGTACAAACCACACCAAACAGTGCATTTTTCGGGATGCATGGGCAGTTCTTGAACGGCTTCTGGTTGCTCTTCACTCCAAATGCGGCAATTTTGCTTATTTACGTAGCCATTCAACCAGAAATGAGCCTCATCGCTGAACAAAATTTGTCACATTTGAACATTTCGAACCGAACACTGATTTTGGTAATAAAATTCAATGATTTGCAAGCGTTGCTCGTTAGTAAGTCTATTCATGATGAAATGTCAAAGCATACTGAGCATCTTTCTCTTTGGCACCATGTCTGAAATCTCACGTGATCTGTCAAATACTAATGCATGAAAATCCTAACCTCAAAAAAATCACCCATTATAACAACAAGTATAAATATTTAAAATTGAAAATTACAGGGTGTCCCAATAGTTGATGTAATTTGATGTATATGGACAGAAAGTTAAAATTTAAAAATAATCTGTAATGCAAAGTCCTCTTTAAAAAGTATTTATATTAAAATTTGAATTTAAAGGGTGTCCCAATAGGTGACCTCATTTGATATATATGACCCTATCTTTTAAACAGTTATTGATAAACACTTAACAATTAGACAGAATGTCCATTACTATATCTGTTATAATAAGTATAAATATTTAAAATTGTAAGTTACAGGGTGTCGCATTAGTTACCATCTTAATGAAACATGATTTTAAGTTTGTCTGTTTTGAAGTCGGTTTTTTTTTGCAAGAATTATCTCTCTTCAAATGTCTTCTTAACATCGTTGACTAACCTGTGACTATTTTTTCCTGAAGCCGAATTGACGGTTTGGAATACGTAGTTATTAACATCCTTTCAAACAGCTTTGACATATTAGATAAAAGGCTTATAGGTCTGTATGATTAAAATTTTTGTGAGGTCTTTTTCTGGTTAAGGATCATGGTAATCGTACTTTTCCACAGAGTGGGTAAGACGTAAATTTCCATTAAAAATAAAAAGAATAATTTTGCGAGCTATATACGGGGCAACCAAAATAACATCTTGTTACTGCTTTTAACAAAGCCAGGGGCTGTCTTGGTGATTAAATCCGTTATTGCCTTTTTAATATCACCAAATTTAAATTTTAGCGGTACTACAGCACTAGCCTCGACAATTGGCAACTCAACTATATTAGTCGATATATGTATTTGTGGTAAAAACCCTTTTCAAATGTCCAGAAAATAAATTGCCTTTTTCGGTATCACCTCTTGCCCAGCCTCCAGAAGAAGTTCGCAAGTGAGGTTTACGTAAGACTGGCGTTTTAAGGTTTCTATACGCACGCCATAATGAATAATAATCTGATTGGGGAGTTGCGTCTAGGTCTCCCTAATAGTTTTTCAAGGATGCTACTATTCGAAATTGCAGCATCTTTCTTAGCCGGTTCGTGCATTCTTTAAGTCTGCTTTTAAGTTGAGGAGATCTGTGTGATTGTCACTCCCTTCGAAATTTCCTTTTTTCAGTTAAGAGCCGTTCGACATCTAAAAAATAAATTTAATCGTATCTAGCTAGTTGTCAGGTTATTGTGGAATGATGAGCAGCTGGTTTTGGTGAAAATCAATGAGACTCCATTCTATGTCTTTAGTTGTTCTTAGCGGTAGGTTTTCCGAACAATGAGTACTCAGATACTTTTTATATTTTAGCCAATTAATGCTTCTAGTCGTTTGTGATACGATATTTTGTTTGCCGCATATATAGACGATAGTTGGTAAATGTTCTGAGGATGATTCTAGTGATGTCAACTTTAATCGTTTTTCTTGGAATACCCTTAATCACACCAAAATCAATAAGATCAGGTATTTTTTGACAATCAGTAGGCCAATAGGTGGGTTGTTCACTCGATATCACTTTCAGACGCATTTTTGAAATTGTGTCAAACAAAACACGACCTTTTGGAGTTATTAGGCGTGATCTCAAAAACGAATGCTTAGCGTTGTAGTCGCCTGATACTAGAAATAGGGACCCAGTGATTTGTAGAAGTCGCTATATTTACTCTTTGAGATATGAAATCTAAGAGGTGAATAGGTCGAAGAAATAACGAAGCTTTGATGAAATTCTTCAAGACAGATATTTGTTGCTTGAAGGTAATCCTTACAAAAATCACGCAGTTTATAATGTCCATATTTTTAAAAGATAAACATTTTTAACATATGTAGTCCAAAAATAAAACTGCATAACATTAATGCCTTATTACTTTTATGCTTCTGTTAGTTCCTGTCGCGAGCGTTTGATATTGGCTTATTGTTTGTCTTATATTGTCCACAAAACTATTTCTCTTCCAAATCGCTAAGTTTTAATTTACAACAACATGCCGAAATGGACACAAATGTTTGAAATAAAAAATATAAATTGAAAACAAATTTTATTTTATGCGTCAACTCAAATTATTTTTATGAAGTTAAATTTAACGAAATTTCTTCTATTTTACAGCTCGTTTTTATAGTATATTGAATTTTCTTCAATAATAAAAACTTAGTAATATAAACAAACAATTTGTCAACTCAACGGATAAATTATTCACGTTAATTTCTTTTTGGGATGTAATTTTAACTAAATTTATGGATTGTTTTTCTGCGAATGTGTTGCTACTGTTTCAACAAAGCTTTTGTTAATATAACAGAATTTAAATTTTTATAAGTTTTTTTAAGGGTTTATAAAATATGCTTTTAACAAAAAAAATCTGTTAATTTGCATAAAATTAATTTATATGAATAAATCGTATATAGATTAAAAAAAAAAAATAAATTGGTTTAACTATTTTTGTCATCAAGGCTCAACAAATTTTTTTCGTTAATATGGCCTACGAAATTTTTTTCAGTGCTGTCTCACCATTTCTACTTATTATTACAACAGCTAAGTTGAGTTTGTTTGGAGGTAAGTCTTTGGTTAATACAATAAAAACACTTGACATTAAAATTAAACTACTTAAAACTAAGTGGCTTAAAACATTCTCAACTTAACCCATAGTGCAGAAAGAAACAACAAGCTAACTAGAAATAGAAGCTGTTGTTGTTAGTTAGTTAGTCTAGTATATATTTAAAAACTAAAATGCAATTTATGTTCAAAACTCAGCAACAACTTAAAACTACGCAAAATGAAAAAAGATGAATATCATTGTGCTTGGTGTTATAATAAAACAAAACAGCCATACAACTACAAAAATTATTATTGTTTATAACAAAATGTGGAAAGGGGGCCTGAACAGAAGTCCTATATAAAACAAAAGCAGAATGTAGAAAAAAAAAAATCCCTCAAAGCATGTTTATGATTTTTCCTTGTGCATTTTTATGTTTTTTTTTTTTGTTTTTTCATAAAAGCGGCAAAAACATCTAAATTATAGTGCTTTGCCACATTTGTTGTGGCATAGAGCTCCATAGATTTTTGATTTTTTCTTTTAAAAAATTTTTGTATGCCAAAATGCCAATGTAGACATACGTATTTCACTTTTAACGGCAGCCGGAATAAAGGTATAAAGTAGGCTCGCTGAAAATAAAATACTCTTGTAAGTCTTGTAAGTATGAAATTTGTTTTCGTTGGGAATTTTAAGACTTTTAGGCGTCTTTTTACATTTTCTAATTGTAAATATAGAAACAAATACATGCGGTCTTTTCGTTATTTTGACTTGTGTTTGCTCTTTCTTTTTTCCTATTATTATTATTTTCTGAGTTATTGGCAATAAGAAGCGTGGTGGGCTACAAGGCATTTGTTTTTCTTATAATTGTTAGAAGTTGCATAAAGCTTGCAAGTTGCTAATCTTTAGCAGTATTTGCTTGCATTTAATTAATAAATAAAGATGTTAAATAACCTTTTTATAAACTTATTTAAAATTTAAGCTATTTGTGGATTTTATGATATGAAGTTTCCCACTGCTAAGGACAACAGTTTTTTTTTTTAATATAGTATTCTTTCACAGTGTTCATTATTGTTGATTAAGAAAATTGTTGATTAAGAAAATTGTACGATTAAGAAAATTGTTCTAATGAATATGTGAATTTTGAAATTTTTCTAAAGCATTTATTTATTCATCAATATCCATTTTGGCCCTTCAAAGTAATCCCCCTCAGAAATGTACTTATGTCACTTCTTCCAATCTTCAAAGCTCTTCTGAAATTCTGAAAATTTGAGCTGTATTGCTTAATGCAAACATTGCATAACTCCATTGTAGTATACTTTATTAACCGTAAGACCTGTTAGCAAAAACTCATGAAAAAGCCATTGTAATCGAAGAAAACAGTGAGCAGAACCTTCACATTTGATCGGAATTGACTTGCTTTTTAACCGACTTCAAAAAAGAAGGAGGTTATCTATTCGTCTGAACGTTGCTTTTTTTTTAGGTATGTAACCGCAGAACTCAGCCATTTCTGAGCCGATTTTAAAATTTTTTGCTTTATTTGAAAGGTTATGCTTCAAGGTTGGTCCCATTTTAAAAACAGTTCATTATATTAAAAATTAAAGGGTGTCTCCATACAACATTCATGTTTTTTACGTGTATTAAGAACCGTAAAGGGCAGCAAATTAAAATTTTAAAAAATTGCGTGCCACTATAGCTCCCAACAGCAGAAATTAATAAAAAAATAAATTTAAAATTTAAAGGGTGTCTCCATAGGTGACATAATATGACCTATTTGGGTCTATCTTTTGAACCGTTATAGACTTAACCTTGAAAATTTGACAGAATGTCGACTACTATGACCGTTATAATAAAATGTATAAATACTCAAAATTTTAAATTAAAGGGTGCTCCAATAGTTCATTTAATTTGATGTATATGGCCATACTTTTGAATAGTTGTACACAGACCGCTGAAATTTACAAAGAACCTGTAGTGTTAAGTCAGCTATAACAAAAAGTATAAAATTTGGAATTTGGATCTTAAAGGGTGTCCCAATAGTTAATGTAATTCTATGTATGTGGCCAAACTTTTGAACTGTTAGAGACAGACAGCTGAAATTTACAAGGAACCTGTATTGCAAAGCCCACTATAGCAAGTATACAATTTGAAGTTAGAAATTAAAGGGCGTCCCCATAAATTACGTAATTTGATCTATATGACCCTATCTTTTGAACCGTTAAACACAAACACTTGAAAATTAGGCAGAATGTCCACTACTTTCTCTGGTATGATAACAAATATAAATATTTGGAATTATAATGTAAAGGGTGTCCCAATAGTTCATGTAATTTGATATATATGGTTAAACTTTTTAACCGTTATAGACAGATAGTTGAAATTTACAAAGAATCTTTGTGACCAAGTCCTCTATAACAACAGGTCTTTAATTTAACATTGTAAATTAAAGGGTGTCCGAATAGGTGATGTTATTTGATCTGTGTGCCCCTATCTTTGAAACCGTTATAGACAGAGGCTTGAATGGTGTCCCCATACAAGACGGATGCTGGTGAAAATAACTTAACTTTTAAACAGTAATAGGGAGAGGCTTGACATTCAACAATCTTTATTTTTTTCCCTATAATTTTGGCGCATCTTTTATTTGGTTTAAATCTAATTCTTACAGATTACTTCTTACATTTGTAGTTTAGAATTGGTGCCCTTCTATCTGTTTTGAAGTCGGTTTTTTTTTTGCAAGAATTATTTCGGTCTTAGCTCATCTGGCCGATTCCATTGGGATGATTGGGCCTTGGTTTCGACGTCATAGCCACATACCCACGTTTTGTCACCAGTTATGACCCTTTTGAGTAAACCTGGATCGTGTTGACGTCATTCGACAGCTCCTGAGCAATACTAATGCCATTGCTTTTGCTCAAAATTTAGCAGTTTTGGTACCACAAGTTTCATGTCCAAAACATTGGAGAAAATTGCATCGCATTAGCCGATTGATATGCCAACATCCTTTACATCTTCCCTAATAGTGATTCGATGACTTTCCACATGTGAACCAACATAACAAAGAAAATTTCGTTAATCGAATGTATAAAACCTGCAATGTTTTTGAGTTTTGTGGAACTAAAGGGAGAGCAGATTTTTTTTGCTTCTCTTCTTTGGTCCTACGTATGTAATTGGCTTGTGTGAACCTGGTCTTATAAAAAATCCCTAATATATTGAGGAACAGCATACGCCAGAGAAGCGTAACTAAGAGGGGCCTGGTCTCTTCTATTCGATCTCTGGATACCAGTCCACTTACTTCCAGTTTCCGTACAGAGTTACCAGCGCATATGGAGCTCTTTGTGGGTGGACATCATTTTCTTTATTACTCGTGAAAAGTGAAGGGAGTGCACATTTTTAGAGCTTCCAAGGGAGGTTGAGGGTTGAGCGCAGGTAGTTGGCTAGTGACAGAATCGGTTTTAAAGGACAATGAAGCCTTGGTAGAAATAGAGAGGTTTATCGCTTTCAGATTGACAATGGAGGATTTTGGAAAAGAAACAAAAGGAAATCTCGCAAGGGGTGATCTGTGTCATTAAATGAAGATATTCCTGTGGCTATCGAGGTAAATGTGGATGAATTGGACTCATCTTACTTGTGGGGGTAGTTACGTCCTTTTCCGAAGCAGGAACCTCAAACCGTCCCTGGAATTACTGTCGTAGGGATAATTTTTTACTGTGTTAGCATATCTTCCTTATGAAAAGGTGGAAAGCCTTCCAAGTTTCTGCAGGAAGATAGGTATGGCTCTACTCATTGGATGTGATTCCAACTCGCACAAAATAGTGTGGGCAATACAGCTGATAACTACAGAATACAATAATTCTTGGAATTTGTAGAAAAACTCGATTTGCTGCTACTAAACAGGAAGGTGATCGACATCATCCTGTGTTCTGTCATTATGTTAGACAGAGTTAAGGACTATAAGGTCACGCTCGTATTATCCATTCTGACCACAGAGCTATCCAGTTCAAGATACTGTAACTGAGTAAGTGTAGGGAATTTAACTCTAATATGAGGGATACATCTAAAGTATGCATAATACAGAAGATAGTATTTAAAGATACTGTCTCTATAATTGGACTTATTCTCAAGCGCAACGATCTCTTGTAGGTTCATTTTACTGGAAGCATTATTTCGAATGACTCATGGACTCCTATTAGTAGGGGGCTATTAAGAGAAGATGGGCTGAGGTTGAAAGGGTAATAACCCTAAGTGGTGTCAGAAGTGCAATACTATTTTTTGCGTCATTCAAAACGGCTGGAATAAATGGAATTTTCGCTACCTTATTACAGTAGGGAATAAATACCTTGCTTGAATGGATTAGGGTGATATTCATAGCCTGCTTAGCGACACAGTGGCTTGGAGGGTCACTTCAAAGATACATTTTTAAGGATGACGATGTATTGTCCGTATTTATGGATTTTGAAGTTGCATTTGACAAAATCTCTTGAGCGTTGATCGTGAGGTTGAACACATTGTTATAAAATAGATCAACGCTATGCTTATTTGTGGAACAACACCTTTGATTATCTCATTGCAAACTCAACTCAATAGGCATCCATACGGATGATATTCTTCTCAAACTCTTCTTTTTTCAGTCAACAACAGTTAGACATCTAAATAATAACTTTTATTGTATCTAGTATCCATCATCGCCAAGATAATTCTCTTTCCGTGACACGCTGTTTTTTGATTGGTTTTTATGAGACCCATGAAGGACCTTTACACCAATCGTTAAAAAATAATGCACGAATCCTCTATGAAATCCCTGCTTTCCTATCTCAAGCGTAGAAATAAAAGCAAAATACTTTTTACTATTGAAAATCAACTTCAACTTATTTTCTTTTATTTATTTTAATCTATTCATTTGTATATTGCGTTTAAAGAAAAATTTTTATGGTTTGTCTTCTTAACTTTTAAATCTTCAACTTCTTTTTGTTAAAGATTCTAATACAATTTGACCGTGTGTTGTAGTTTTATACTCTATTTAATTTGATGTTTATTATAGTTTCATTATTATCAGTAAATGGCACACGTGCAAATATTTTTGCGGTTTTAGCTTTTTTGTTGTAGTTTTATTTTTGTTCTATTTTTAAAACAAAACTCAAATTCTTTTGCTCTGACCATCATTAATTAAGGGGAATATACATGAGTTTTCAGTTATATATAATCAAATAAGACATTTTAAGTAAAATAAAATATGCTCTACCATGGAAGAGGATGTTTTTCTCAAAAGTTTAAGTTAACTGTTATGCTATGCTGAAGGGCGATCGTGGTAACTTTAGGAAATTGCTTAATTGTGGAAACTCTTAGACCGGGACACAACATCGTATTTCCTAAAGTTACCACGACTATATGTAAGAAACATATTGCCAACATAACCTGGTCACTACAATTTTGATAATCATTTCAGACGACGAAAACACATTAAATCATTTATTATTCAGGCTCATCATGAAGCATTGGCTCTCTTTTCGATTGGTACTGGCCTGTTAACATTGAGTGTAGCCTAGCTGGTATATCATATGTCTTGTGGTTTATAACATCTAACCACATGTCAAGGAGTTTATTGCGGCTTTAGTAGACTGAAGTAAAAGAATAATACATACATGCTTAAAACCTAATATTATTTCAAAGTTGTGTACATAAAGAATATTTACAGCGACAGTAGGGTAACTGAAATATATAAAACATTTTTTTTAGTTTAAGTTCTAGTAAAAAAGTTTAATCGCCGCTAAACTTGTAGTTTCACTATTCACTGTATGTACTTTAGATCAGTAGCATGTGTGTGGTAATTTAATACTTTTACTTTGATTATCGTATTGCGTCTTAAGAATTTTTATTCTCGTACTTAACTTGTTTCTGGAATTCTTTTTAACGTTAAACATAAACCTTAATCAACAAATTCAAATCTAAAATACCGGAATGCCTGGCGCTTTTTATATGTAAAAAAACACATTCCAAGGAAGACCACAAGATGGCATTTGAGGTTGTTGTATATTTATGCATAACTGCCTTTTCCACAAATGTGTAAAATCAAAATTAAACCGTGGTTTATTTCAATGGATTTTTAGTTCAGCTCATCGGGTATAACCGTCGATAAACAGAAAGCCGGCACAGTGCCCCCGCCCTATAAATTCAACAAATAATGGAAGCTATTTTTTAAACAAATCTGCTTAACAGTTATGTGATGCCTTACGCAAAATGGGAAACGCCGCTTCAATTTGTGTTTCAGCAATACAATGACCGAAATACACAGCAAAGTGGACAAAAGATTGGTTTGAAAAAAAAATAGGGTTGGATGTTTTAAGCCTGCTCAATTGCCAGTCTTAAACCCATTGAGAATTTGTGGCGATTAGTTAAATTAGCTCCTAAGGAAAAACATGCAACTAATAAAGATCACCTGTGCGCATTAGTACTGGGTGGCGCAAAATTAATCCTCCTATCAGAAAATGCTATAAATTTTGCGATTGACCCCTAATGTCAATTCTGTTTTGACATTTGTGTAGTAAACACTTGCGAAATACACGTTAATAAACAATGTTACGCTACACTGCTCCAGAACGCGGAATATTGGTGACTATTTATTTGATCAATAATCGGTCGGTGACTTTGGCACAACGTGAATTTCGTCGCAGATTCTGAACGAGACATGCCAAAAACTTTATGACCCTACGCCAAAACGGGGCTCAGACGTTATCAAAAATATAGCATATATTCCACTAAGTAGAGAGTAATGCATTTCCCGGGCGCCTAATCTCTCGTTTTGGCGATTTGCACTGGCCAGCAAGATCGCCTGATTTGACCGCTGCAGACTTCTTTTTGTGGGGCTTTTTGAAGTCGCGGGTGTATGTCAACAAGCCTCAGACTCTTGCAGCTCTTAAAGACAATATCCGTCAAGAATGTACCTATCGCCGGAAGTTTTGGAAAATGACATAAAAAGGGCTCAAATGACAATCAACTGTGGCGGCGGCCATTTACATGACATTATATTCTTGATGTAAAAAAATTAAAAGACCAAATAAAAATAATCCACAAGAAGAATCAAAGTTTTTCATTTTTTGTTTTAATTACATCGGAAGGTTATTTTTGCGCCACCCTGTATAAGGAGCAATATTCTGAACGAGACATGCCAAAAACTTTATTACCCTACGCCAAAACGGGGCTCAGCCGTTATCAAAAATATAGCATATATTCCACTAAGTAGAGAGTAATTTAAAAATAATTAAATGGAATTTTGTGTTTTTTAGATAATTGAAGTGGATGGCTCGATTTTTTTGACACCTAAAATCTTGAATTTCGAATGTTTTTACATATATATTTCATTTAAAGTTTTTAAACAAAACTGGTCTATAGTAATTTAGTTGGTCAGTTGTGCGGTCAGACAAAAATAAAAACGTTAAAATTTGTTATGAAGTTAGATAGTATTTCTTTTTTTCTTTTTCGAAATATGTAGTAAAAGGTGGCTCTATGGAACAACACTCTATATTATAAGAGTGTTTGAAATTCAAAATTAAACTAAAACTAAGCCCCAAAAAAAATTTATTTTAAAATCTGTTACCTTTTTCGTATAACGCCAAAATCGTATTTAAATAAAATTTTAAAATTTTTCATTTTAGAAAGAAAATTTTTGCTTCCGATATCCAGAAACTAAAACAGGACCGACAGATATATTATTGATGGTGAATTTAATAGTCGACATCAATCATGAGGTTGTACAAGTGCTAACTGTTGGATAAGTATCTTATACGAAAAACAGGATTCCTACAACTTTCATTTTTCATTTTCATTTTTAACATTTTGTAAAAGACCTTAAGCCGAACAAAATTTTCTTAACTAAGAAACACAGGTCAACTATTAAATAAAACACACTGATTTATACACGGAAGGCATGCCGAAATATATAGACACCAGGAAACTAATGGGTGATTTTTTTGAGGTTAGGATTTTCATGCATTAGTATTTGACAGATCACGTGAGATTTCAGACATGGTGCCAAAGAGAAAGATGCTCAGTATGCTTTGACATTTCATCATGAATAGACTTACTAACGAGCAACGCTTGCAAATCATTGAATTTTATTACCAAAATCAGTGTTCGGTTCGAAAGGTTCAAATGTGACAAATTTTGTTCAGCGATGAGGCTCATTTCTGGTTGAATGGCTACGTAAATAAGCAAAATTGCCGCATTTGGAGTGAAGAGCAACCAGATGCCGTTCAAGAACTGCCCATGCATCCCGAAAAATGCACTGTTTGGTGTGGTTTGTACGCTGGTGGAATCATTGGACCGTATTTTTTCAAAGATGCTGTTGGACGCAACGTTACGGTGAATGGCGATCGCTATCGTTCGATGCTAACAAACTTTTTGTTGCCAAAAATGGAACAACTGAACTTGGTTGACATGTGGTTTCAACAAGATGGCGCTACATGCCACACAGCTCGCGATTCTATGGCCATTTTGAGGGAAAACTTCGGAGAACAATTCATCTCAAGAAATGGACCGGTAAGTTGGCCACCAAGATCATGCGATTTGACGCCTTTAGACTATTTTTTGTGGGGCTACGTCAAGTCTAAAGTCTACAGAAATAAGCCAGCAACTATTCCAGCTTTGGAAGACAACATTTCCGAAGAAATTCGGGCTATTCCGGCCGAAATGCTCGAAAAAGTTGCCCAAAATTGGAATGGACCACCTAAGACGCAGCCGCGGTCAACATTTAAATGAAATTATCTTCAAAAAGTAAATGTCATGGACCAATCTAACGTTTCAAATAAAGAACCGATAAGATTTTGCAAATTTTATGCGTTTTTTTTTAAAAAAAAGTTCTCAAGCTCTTAAAAAATCACTCGTTATATAAAAATTTGAAGACAAAATACAACAAGAACACCATCAACATCATTGATTCCTGGATAATGGTTAACGATGTTAACCGAAATATTGGAAAAATAAAATGAAATAAACAATCTTGCTTATTGTTTTTCATTTTTAACATTTTGTAAAAGACCTTAAGCCGAACAAAATCTGCTCAACAAAAAATAAAACTTATTTAAAATGTATTTTAGAACAACTTTTGTATGAAAAATTAGTTCTAAAATAGATTTGAAATGTATTTTATTTTTTTTATAAATATTTTTATAAATTTTTCTCTTTTGAAATTTTTTCTAATCCATCTTTCACCTTTTCTTTTTGTGGTGGCGGCTGCCTGACATGTTGCCTTCATATTATAACCCGTTTTTCCAGGGGGTGGAAGGTCAGATCGGGTGCTTCTTCTGATGGATTGTCTAGAGGGGCTTGAAGCCACTTAATTTTCAAAACCCGAAAAACCATGGTGAAAATTTTTTCGTCCTTTTCGTCCATGCACTTAACCACTGCACCAAATTTATATTTTATATTTTATGTTTTAACAAACAGTTTCTATGTTGATTTATGTACATATATAAATTAAATAACAAGACACCTAATATAATCAAGAAGATATCCTTATTAAGAAAATTAAATAGATGTTTTACACATGAGCATATAGGAACAATATCAAATCAATCAGGAAAACCTTTTTTAAAAGAAATCCCATTGAATAAAGAAATCCATTGAATAAGAAATCCCTTTTTTATACAATTCAAAAAAAATCGTAATTGAATCAAAAAGTTTTTCTCTATGGATTGTTTTTTTTTTTTGTGTCAAAAATGAGTAAAAAAAATTTGGGAATAACAATTATTGATTCAATGGGATTCCCTTCTTGATAAAATTAAAAAGATTTAACACATGAAAATAATAAGGAATCTCTTAAAAAAAAACTTCCCTTCTTTCTGGGTTACTACCCCTTAGTCTAAAAACATTTCTAGAGAATATATTTTTGATTCTATTAGGCATTTTTGGCTCTGCGCCTACTTTCTCTATTTTTCTCCACTTTCTCTCGAATATAAGATATTTTTTTCGGAAAAAAAGTATCCTATATTGGGATCAGAACACTTACGTAAGCAGACAGACAAGACAGACAGACGGAAATGAGTTACTATTTTATTATATGTATAATAATAGATTCTCATTATATAATTTTTCGATCTTATTTAAATGAACTATAAAAGGTTATAATTCAGTAAAACAAATCCAGTGTGTTGTCTTATGAGGTTTTATGATCTCTACGCTTGAGTTAAAATCTAACAATTTCTTTATTATTATTTTGATTTTTTCGACGATCTACTTATGATGATCTCTTATGGCTGAGTAATATTAACTTCTTGTTATTTCTCATCACAGTACTTTAAATGTACAAAAAAATAAATATTGATTATAAAACATTAATATACTCTTATATACATACATATGTATGTACATACAAACAATTAATCATTTCGAATTTAAACTTTCAAAAATCATCAAATAAATGTCATGAAAAATCAAAATCAATTTCCATCAAAATACAACCAAACAACATTAAAATAACGTCAAAACAACATTTTTCCATAGATTTTGTAACATTTTCATACCTATTCAGGAGATGTAATGATTTAACTAAGAAATAAAACTAAATAATAAACAATAAATAAAAATAAAATAAACTAAACCGAGAAAAATATAAAATCAACAGTAATAAAACAGCAATTTTAAAAAATATTACAAATAAGGTTGAGTCTACCTTAGCTTCAGCATTAGTTTAAGTAATAATGACGAAGCTGACAATGTTTTATTTTGATCATGTTACTGGTGATGATGACGATCACGATGATATAATGCCATTTTTGCATTGTCATATTTCTACTTGCGTGTTATTGTAGTTTAATAGGTACTGAAGAAATAAAAAATATCAACAGTCGTACGTGCATTAGAGGTTTTAAATTTATCAATAATTTTTATTGAACGTTCGGAGGTTTTGAAACTGGTAACCTCTTAGGTGCACGAATAAATACATGCAACATTTATGGAGTCCAGCAACCAATCATTTAGACAGCCTATACAATGTGTGCGTGCTGCCTCAATTATACATTTATATACTCGTACATAAATAAATATATAGATGACAATTGATATTTCATTCAGTACCTGTTTTTTGCTCAAATTATTTGATAAAAAAAGTTTAATTTTTTTTTAATTTGAAAAATATTGAAAAGACAAAAATATTTTGCTACTTTGGTCACGAATTTTTTTTTTTTTTTGTAAATATTGACACACATAATGGCTGAATTAACAATATCAATTTTGACCATTTTCATAAGCAATCATAAATCAATAAAAAATAAAGAAATATGAAATTTTGAAGTATTTGAAATAAATATTTGCAACGTGTTTGTCTACATGATGTTAAAACATGACAGTTAAAAGTTTTTTATTTTGTAAAATTTTTTGATCATTGGAGATATTTTTGTGTTTTTAATAAAGTCGCTAGTTTTAACAACAAATGTTGGAAGGCCTTGTTAGCTTGTTAGGTAAACGTACATACATATATTTAGCGGAATGTAACACATTATTCTTCTTGAGCTATCTTTTTGCCTTGATTATCAATGAAACGTAAAAATGTATGCCAATCTGTTTTAAACAGATTTTTACGTTACTCACAAAAAAGCAAACAGTCTTAAACTTTTCTTGTGTTATATTCCATTGAAGTTGCGTAAGAATAACAAATCCATAAGAATCGATCACAACTTCCAGCAGTATTAAAAAGAGTCACCACCAACCAAAACATCATCTAAATATCGTTATACCAATTTTTAAACGTCACTCTGTTATGTCCTTTTATCGTTTACAACTCGGTTTGTATTGCAGTTAAAAGAAAGTTATCAAAATAGAATAGAACTGTAAAATAAGCATTTAAATCTTGTAACGATTAAAATAGAAGCTTTAACGAGTATTTAACTTTGTGCAAAAATAATGATAAAAAACGAAAACTTAGGTCACCATTCACAGTATTATCCAAAATTGTCTTGTTGAAGGAAATTTAATAACCAGTTTCTAAATATTTAATGAAAGCAGAATATTGAATTTGCTTCTACTCGATTATTTATGATGATCAATTAATTTTAATATCTTCACAACTTTTAAATATACTTACTTCAATGTATATTTTTAAAATAAATTTTTTTTAGAGTCATGACAAATAATAGCGATTGTGTTTACTCAATCAAACATTTTAAGTAGATATTTCCTAAGAAGATATATATATATATATATATATATATTACGGTGTTATAAGTATCATAATTTTTAACAAGAATTTTTATTTTTCTTCCAATGGAATTAAAAAGTGTTTGGCTTAGGCATTAACATGACAGTTGCAATCATCATATGACTACCATAATTATTTTAAAGATTAAAGATTTTGTATTTTAAAGAAATAATGATATACTTAAATATCTAGATGGTATTTGGACGTTTTACAATATTTTCCATATTATTTGATATATTTGATGTTTAACACCTACATGAATATATGAAAATAAAAGATATTTTTGTATACATTAGTGTTATGATTAAGCATCTCTAAATAACAGAAAAAAATTAACATAAAACATCACAAAAAAAAAATGTTTTATTTAAAATTTATTTTTTTATGTATTTGAACTCATCATATTAATCATGGTTTTTATAATAATATTAATATGCATTAAACAATGAGACTAATAATTTATTTAAAAAAGAGAGTAATTTCCAACAAAAAAATTATATTTGAATAAATGTGAAAAATAAAGACCAATTTTTAAATAATTTTTTTATTTTATAGGTCGATTATGGATGGCGTTGTCAAAAGGCAACGCAACTGGGGAAAAAATTGCTATTATATAGGGCAGCTGTCTTCAGTTGCCATAATATTATCGATAATGCTATTTTGACAGTCTAGCAACTTTAAATAAATGTAAACAATCAAATAGTTTTTAATAAATAACAAAGAAATAAAAATACAGAAAAAATATTATTTCATGCCTGCAGTTTTGTCCTATAGATTATTTTTGAAATTAGAATTCAATCTCTTTAAAAATGTGTCAAACACACTTGTAAATTTGATGCAAGTTTAATTAAGTTCCAGCCAAGGCGATAATTATAAACAGAAAGCCTACATACATACATACATACATACATACATACATACATACATACATACATACATACATACATACATACATACATACATACATATGTACGTTGTCTGATGACGAAAAATATAGCAGTGATGATGAAAAGAGATGATCACTGCAGATAACCAGGTAATAATTTTAGTGCTCTAGTGTTTTGAATACATATGTACATATGTACATAAAATTTTAAATATACAAAAATTTGCGAATAATAAACTTACTTTTCAGTTTTAACGCAGTTTTAACTTTATAATCTGGTTGTCATTTTGCCAACTAAAATTAACAGCTTTTAGTTGCCAGTTGCCATACGTGATACAAATTCAGCAACTGCCAACGCAACTGAGGTTGTGTTGCCATCCATAATCGACCTTTTAATTAAAATTTTTAATTTTTTTTTTATTTTTTAAGATATATAAAAGAAAAAACCTTCAACATCCTTGTAAAAAGTGGCACATATCCTGATTCAAAGTATGTGTACATTGCACTTGAGAGAAAAAGTATGCGAAACTATCTATTTTAAAATAAACCCCCTAAAAATTTGACGAAATTACTATAAAGGGTTGTATAATAGGCTGGAACGTTGGTAAAAAATTGTTTTTAAAATTATTATAATTAATTGTGATTAAAAATTGTCTTTTTATGTTTTTATTATTCTACAAAGTTGAAATATATGCTCCATATAGGTGTAAGTGGTATTAGAGGAAAACCCTTGGTTTCTAGATTAAAAATATTGTAATGATTTTATTCGTGCTCCATTTTTTAAATGATATTTACCCTATAAACTGAAAAAATCACGTTAAGGTGATTTTTTGAGAAATAAAATAACGAATTTGAATTGCCACAACATCTAAACGAATAAAGATATTGTTTCAATATTTTATAACACGGAACGGGGAAAAATGTCCCAAAAATTTTTTTTTTTTACAAAACTGGCTACCTGTTATTAATTACGGGGCTGTCAAACCTTCTGGGAGTAAGTAGCCAACAATTGAGGCTGTAAAAATCCTTTTACGCTTTTTTAATCGGTGCTTTGCAGTTCGAGTAATTTACCGATAATTTAAAAATGTTGTTTTAAAATTGGTTATATTTGGATAGGGGTGGAGGGAGAACAGGAGAACCGATATAAAATTTGACCTATTTTTTCTATCTTTTATTGGCATTTGCTATAATAGATTGTCTTTAAAATTGTTTAAAAAAATTTACTTCTACCGAAGTAAGTTTAAATTAAATAAGCAAAAAAAGAAAAACACTTTTTTTGGGGAAAATCCTAAAAAACGGTATTTTTTACATTTTCCCAAGGATATTTCCAAAAAATTATATACCGAGGTACCCAATTTGTGGTCTTCTCCAGAAGCCCCCTTTTACCCTAGCGTGCCGACCGATACAAGCTTCGCTCAGAAGCTCCTCTGCCTTGTCTCTGTGAGTCAATAAAATATCTTCAGTGGTTCATAACACACTGTGTAATTTTTTAAGTCATTGCAAAATAACCATATATGGACACCACTACGTCATAAAAGACCAAAAAAAAAGACCGCTGTCTCCCAGTTTTGTCCAAAGTCCTCCAGGTTTTTTTTATGGGCCCTCCAAGATGTGGGTCCTCGATGTCATTTTTGCAAAAAAATTATCATTTCCTCAAGCTCATATTTTGCAAACCGTTTGAAATTTTGATATACTCTCTGAAGCAAAGTTGTAGCTCTTGTCATAAAGAACAAAAATTGTTAACATATAAAATTAAAAAAAAAACTTCATCTTCAAGGTCAAAATCGCAAAAAACTTTAAAAAATTCAATTTTTTTTTTACCTTTTTTCCCTTGTTCAGGTCCATAGGTAGCAAACAGTTCAAAATTCAAGGAAACAATCAACTACAAAAATTAAGCTAAGATCTCAATAAACAACTTTCTAGAACATATGAGCTTCCTAGGAATGATTCTTAACACCGTTTAGGTAGCGCTTAGGTAGCCGCAAAAGTAAAAAGTTTTGCACTTTTGCACTGTGTAATATACCGAATTATGTCCAAAATAAGTCGTTTTCAAACGATGATAAATTTAGCTGCCTTTCATTTGAACCAAAAATCATTTTTTACCACAGTTTGCATGCGAAAAGCTGTATTAATATTTTGAATTTTGGTGCACTTATTATCTCCATACTTATTATCTCCATATAAATAAATTAATAATAATTTTCAGATCATTTTGATCTAGGCCAATATATTAAATATTATTTTTTTTTGGAAATCTATCAATTCAAAAGGGTGAAGTAAAATATTAAAATCATATAAACTAATTCTAAACCGCAAACATTGTTTCTTAATCAATAATACCAATCCCAGTACATAACGGACTTTTTTTGAAGACGTAATTTTAATTCGAACAAAGGCTTTCATTCATGCTTAAATTTTTAATACTCCTAGACCTTTGGGTTATTTTTCAATATTTTTAACTTTTTACACGGCCACTATAACTGGTTGTGGCCTCCACTATAACTGGAGATACCTCCAATATACTGAAAACACTTCAGGTTCAGACACGATGAGTCTTCAGAGCAAGTACTTTATGCGAGTTCTTGGTTTGGATGCCAAGAGGATATATGGAAATGACCTCTCGCTATGTAGGATTATTGGCTTTTTCCGTAGCCTAGAACTTGTACCGTGAACATAATAGCTATACAAAAGACATGGCCGATGACTTGATAATAAAAAAATAATGATTTTTATCAAATAACAAATAAATTTCCAATGAGCTTCCAGGTATGTTAGATTAACAAAAGTATTAATTTTTATGCCATACATAATTAAGGGAATCATAATTATTTCTAGCCTTATGATAAATCGAAAAAACCCTAATTTTCCTGCAGTAGTTGGCTGATCCTATGAAAAATCGCCCAAAAGCATAAATGAAAAATATCCCAAAAAATCTTCATACAAATTGGGTAATATTTCATATGAAAAATAACCCAAAAAATTTTGTATGTTTTTTCGTCGTTTTTGGAGAACAATTTATTTTTATATTTTTAAGCGATCTTTCATAATGTAAAATTGCCCTAATGTTTTAATAAAAGATCACCCATTTTCGGGGGATTTTATATTATAAAGTAATTTTAGAGATAATTTTTTGTTAAAAATTTTTTGTTAAAAATTATCACTAAGAATAAGTAGTTATAAAGTTTATATTAAACCGCAGAAGTGTTAACATTAAAAATTTATCGCTATTTAAACTAGAAAAAGAAGCAATTTAGTTTCTGTACTTGCTTTTCCAAAAAAAGCTAAATTTTCAGAAAATATATTGACATCACATTTAAAGTGATGTCTTCAAAAAGCTTCTGATTGTTTACGTAAATTGTTTTGGCGAAAAAGTAGAAGCTGTTGTATTTCTTTTATAATAGTGAATATTTCTTGTTATGTTGTTATAAATAAGTTACTGATATGAGTTGGAATATATAATTATTGTTATAAATGTGTTCATTGTTAAATTTTAGAATTAGGCGCCGCACAGTGGGTTAAAATACATAGTTTTTGGGGATCAATTCAGGGAAGCTCTGTTAGGATATGTTTCCATTATCGTTCACCTAATACCAAGACAGTTTGATAAAACAAAGCATTTTTAAGTATATGTGCAGTGCAGTTTTATTACAAATAAGGGAATATAAGTTCAAATATAGATAACATATGAGAACCTAAAAATAATTATTTTCGTGATCATAATCACCATCTACTTGATCAACATCATAATCATCATCAACATTATCATTATCCTCATTATCATAATTATTATTTTGATCACACAAATTGGTTTTGTTTGGAACTTCATTGCCGTGGCAATGGTTAACAATTTTGTTTTTTATTTTGAATATTTGTGTATGAGGGAAACTTCTCAGGTGCAGACTATCTAATAATATTGTATTGGTGTCGAGATAGATTAGCTTCTACAAAAACAGACAATGCTTTTACATTAGACATTTTTTCAGACGCGAGTGGCTGCTTCGAACTCGCTGCTGAAGGTGTATTTTTTGATAGTTACTTATTTGCGAATCCACGCAGCATCTTCGATTCTTCTATGTACCCTGATGTTCTTAAGTTAATCTGTGTAGCATGAGCAGGTGTCGCTGCTTTCTTGGATTTTGATCACAGATTACATACAGAAGTTGCAAGCTAAAAGTTTGCTCGATGAATTTAATCAATATCAATACCCTTACTAAAAATATAGACATTTTCATATTTTTTTTAATAAGAAAACTTTAAATAAATTTGGCCGATAATTCATTTATATTTGGGTATTTTTTTATAATTTTTGAGCTAAATTTCCATTATTGTTTGTTGTCCATTTCATTTTTTTAGGGTGATTATTCATTCGGATATTTTTCTGGGTGATTTTTCATAGGGTCATTTTGCACGCAGCCGCATTATTTACTGCATACCTTTTGCTTTGCAAATACCTTTTAAGGCAAAAAGCTGTTTACTAACCTTACTTGAAATTGTATTTTATATATTTAACTCTTGTTTTTAATTTATATTTTTTTCTCTCAAATAGCTAAATACAATTAACCATAAAAGGATTTAGTTTTTGTTACTTGGTTGTGACAATTTCATGTTTGCTATTTGTTTGATTAATGGCCATTTACCACTATGATACCATGTTGTTCTTATTTATGAGTGACAGCATAAAATTCATTTGAATTCTATTGAAATATAATTATTTTGTATGACTTTTGATAAAATATTTAACCTATTGAGAGTAGCAGAAATATTTGGTACTTAATATAAAATGATCTGCAAGCATGAGATTTTCTAAAAATGTAATTTTAAAGAATTCAATTTTCTTTTTAATAATTTTTAAAAATTAGTTTTGAAAGTAAATTTCTAGTAAAGGCTTCCTTGTACTAAATTAAAAAAAATATAAAGTAAGGAATATTTTAAATTTAAAATCAACCTATTATTAAAACTGAATATCAGTGAATATAAATCTGTACCTCGGAGGGATACAACACTATGTCCATTTTCATAACTTTACAGGAGAGGAGTTTTAAACTTTTTTTCAACAAAAAGTGTTATTGGCACAGCTATTTATTGAGATGTTGAAATGTTGAAACAATATTTTACCAGAACATTCTATTTATTGTTATTTACATCATGCAGTTGTTATAAAATAAAATAAAAACCTTTTTTACGGTTTTTTTTTTACTTTTTAATGGACATGGTGTTGATTCCCTATAATAAAGTTATTGTACTATGTATAAGACCTAATGTGGGATATTCAATAACAAACACAATATTATTTGACTTACAAAATGTATTTAACTATTTTATTTATAATTCTCTTTACAAATACAATGATACATCTATGTATTCAACTAAAATGGTATTTTAGATGCAAAAAACTCACTCATCATCAGGTAAGTCTCCTTCAGGGTACTCACTAGTGGTATTACTAGTATGCTTTAAGTTTTTATAAAAGTCATGGCATACTGTAGGAACATATGCTAGTAATGCCAATAGATCATTATACTTTTGTTGTGATATTGGTATTGGACTTGGTGTTACCAGTTGCAAATCGTTTGGCAATGTAAGGTGTCGCCTTCGAAACCTAACAAGGCCAAACTCCTGGTTTTCATCAGCGAAATTACTTTTCAAAAACAGAGTTCCCATGCTGTTCTGTTTTACTTTCAGTTGAACACAGGTTGACAGAAGAACTTGTTCTTTGTTGACATCTTTTTTTCTATTAATAAAGGGTGAATTTTCACATGTTTTGACATCGTACAAAGACCTAAAATTTTTAAAATCTTCCAGTTCCATATTATGCACAGTATATTTCATTGAGGTCTGTCTGACTAACTGCTGCCAATCCCAGAGCGTTAGAATTGTCATGTTGTTAAGTTTTTTTTCTCTTCCGCTCTATCAGTGCATGGACAGTATCCGCCTCCATATGCGTGCCCTTTAGTAGAAACTTTTGAGTGATGATTTTTACTTGAGGATACTTATTGAGTATCCAAAAGAAACACATAATAAGGCTAATATTCTTATTCTGGCCATAACAATTATCCGTCCACAGAATGATTTCTTCAATTTCACTGCTAGGAATGACGGTATCTGCCCATTACAGTAATGCAGATCCGATTTCATTTCCGCAACGAGCTCCTTTGGATTCGTCCCAGATAATACAATGGATTGACGAATCAGAAGAATCAAAAAGGGTGTAATTCAACGTCCAAAGTTTTCTCTTGTAAAAGCTTATGCAATTTGTTATAAGGGGTGACGGCAAACATTTTTGAAGATCACCCGTTAATACCTTAAGGGTATTGTTAGCCCTTAGTTAGTTTAAACATACTCTTCTCTTCTTCTTTTTCTTTCGATTCAGTTTTTGTTTGGAATACCTTTTTTCGATTCGTACGTAATTGAATGCGGGAGCGTAATCGAAATGCAGAATAAGGGTGAGTATGACTTAAAATACATCCAACTATGTAAACTCATCAGAACTGTCAAAAGTACTCTTAGTTCACTAACAATCCGCCAGGCTGTGTGTAGGCATCACCCACTCACCCACAGACATCATCGAGCAAATAGCCAAAATTGATTCAGTAGCGCTCAAATCCGTCGAAATCCCGATTACTATACTGCCTTATACTACGTATGGTAAACTAATTACCTTGTTCAATGTATAGTAAAGTAAAAAATCATAATCATGGAGACAAATGATTTGAAAAATAACTTTTGTTCATGTATCTTATTAATTATTAAATTAATTATTGAAATATTGAAGAAAAAAAAGAAACAAAAAACATTTCCCTATTGTCTTTCTGAGAGTTTTGTGTGTCAATAATTTATCTTATACGATAAGCCCTACTGTTCAATATCCATTAAGTATCCGAATTTGTTTCATAAGCATTTGTCCAATAGCCGGTCAGACTGCAAATGAGTGAAATGTGTTTTCTTTGCTTTTCTTTGCTTTTTCATGTTTTTTTTTTAATATTCTGTTGTGCAAGAGTGCAACTTTGCCTTTAAGGAAATACCAAATGCTTGTACTTGTTACTCCGACTGAGTGAATTCTTGTGATCATACACATTTTTGTTAGTGGTAAAGACATGACATCTTTTTATGTCTGCCATATCAAGTCTAATTTGTAAAGCTTCTATTTTTGCAAAATTTGTTACTGCTGCCAAGAGCTTATAGAAAATATCAATAATATTGCCTGCAATACTTGTCTTGTACCGCGATATTTAAAGTTCTCAGTGTCTTTAGTAATTTGTTTAAGCGTTTTTTTTTTTACTTTTTTGTACTTTTGCTTTGGCTACTTTGGCAGGCATTCGATATTTTTGTTGTTTTTTTCATATTTTTATCTACATGCGTTAAAGATGACATGCAACAAATGGCTGTTTGTAAGGCGTCATGTGGTTTTAAGTGAATAAAAAATAGAAGAAAACAGTTTTGAGTCATTTAATCCTCATTCGCTTCAGCAAATGCATTTATGGAGAGAATCATGCTTATGCAAACAGGAAGTAAAATTTTTTTCAACTTTTTCTTTATTTTTTTCTAAAAGTCATAAGAAAATTATAAATTTAAAAGTTAAATCAACTGGCCAGAAATCAAGTGGCTTATAAATGCCGTATTATTTTTTCATAGAATATAAAATTAAAAGCAAATATAATTAAAGTTTTAGACATGATTGAAGATAATGTCGAAGTTAAGAAAAGTCAATACAATTGTCAATA
The DNA here is from genome assembly GCA_949628195.1 of Phasia obesa. Lineage (NCBI taxonomy): Eukaryota > Metazoa > Arthropoda > Insecta > Diptera > Tachinidae > Phasia > Phasia obesa. The sequence goes on from OX451215.1 coordinate 88,433,507, forward strand.
ATATTATTGGCCATGTGCAATACAATGGTAAAACTTTACAAAATTCACATAATTTCACTAAAAACTTAGCAGGAGAAGTACGTATGTAAATAAATCAAAACTTTTGATTATAAGCAACAAGTCTACTACCTTTATTGTTTCGTTATTTTATTTTTTCTTTTTCGAAAAACAACACTTTATTATTGTATTTAAAAAATCTATTGACGATATTAAACCAGGGACCAAATCGTTGCATTCGAAATTGAATAACTTTGATCACTTGTTAAGAAGTTTGAGATTACACACTGTGTATTTTTTTAAGTCATAAAATACGTCATAAAATACCAAAAAAGACCCCTGTCTCCCAGTTTTGCCCAAAGTCCTCCAGGTTTTTTTTATGGGCCCTCAAAGATGTGGGCCCTTGATGTCATTTTTGCAAAAAATGGTCATTTACTCAAGCTCATATTTTGCAAACCGTTTGAAATTTTGATATACTCTCTGAGGCAAAGTTGTAGCTCTTGTAGCTCATTTCTAGGAAGTTCATATGTTCTAGAAAGATGTTTATTAAGATCTTTGGTTCATTTTTGTAGTTGATGGTTTCCTTGAATTTTGAACGGTTTGCTACCTATGGACCTGAACAGGGGAAAAAAGGTAAAAAAAATTGAATTTTTTAAAGTTTTTTGCGATTTTGACCTTGAAGATGAAGTTTTTTTGATTTTATATGTTAACAATTTTTGTTCTCTATGACAAGAGCTACAACTTTGCCTCAGAGGGTACATCAAAATTCCAAACGGTTTGCAAAATATGAGCTTGAGTAAATGATCATTTTTTTGCAAAAATGGCCCCACATCTTTGAGGGCCCATAAAAAAAACCTGGAGGACTTTGTGCAAAACTGGGAGACAGGGGTCTTTTTTTTGGTCTTTTATCACGTAGTGGTATCCGTATATGGTTATTTTTTTCCGTGGTGCACTGTGTTATGGTATTCGATAAGAAGTGGTTGATACATAGATTAGAAATGTTAATACATATTAAAATAAAAATACATTGGTCAAGTATGAGTCAGACTCGTATACGTAGGGTTCCGTGCTATGTTTAGTACAACTTTAAAAATACAAGTTGTTAATTTTATTTTTTATACTAAAGCATAGTACTAAATACCGCTTGTAAATATCAAGTAGGCAGACACTTTACAAAGTTTAGAAGAGAAGAGGAAATTCCTCAAATTCGCGACATCTAGGGAACACCCTTTTATTTTTATTAAATTTATTTTCGTTACTTGTTGTAAACATGTAAAATAAAATCTCTGTGTAAGTTTTAAGTGGCAGCCTATTATTATTCAGGACTTTTTACGAAAACATCAGTAGCTTAACTATTGATGTCAAAAACATATTATTGCGGTACACCTTTTAATTGTAATAGAGAAGATAGCAACATATCTTTTATAATTTTCAAGAGTTTACCTATTACGGTTCAATAAATAGGGCCACATTCATCCAAATCATGTCACTGTTACAACACCCTCTACTTTGATTATTTGTTATAGCGGCCATGACAATTCCCTTTCTATGGATATATAAAAAGATAAGGCAATAAAAATGAAAAAAATGTCACTGTCGAAATGCTCTTTTATTTTAAGTAATTATTGTAGAGGCCGTCGCAACAAATCTTCTGTACAAATTTCAAGAGTCTATCTATTAATCACGCAATTCACATAGCTGGCGGAACACCCTTCTATTTTTACTATTTGTTATAGTAGCCACAGTAATACACCTCCTGTAAAAATTTCAAGAGTTCAAAAAATAAGTCCATATACATAAAAATCACGTCACTATCGGAACAATCTTTAGTTGTTAGGTTTATTCTTTATACTTGTCTATATAGCGAACTAAGTTTTAATTTCTGGTTTTACTGTTTGTAAAATTTTACAGTTCAAGAAATAAACACACATACGTAAATAACTCGTCTCCATCGGCACATCCTATAAGTTTTAGTATTTGTTGGTATAGCGGCAACAGTTATACATCTTCTGTGTAAATTTTAAGACACTACCTATTACGGTTTCAGAGATAAAAGGCGCTGACAGACGGACGAAGAGAATAATAATTGTCTAACAGAAAGAACAAAATATATGTCGGACCACCTAAACGTGGCAAAAATTTAATTCTAAATTGTGATGAAGGATAAGCAGTCTTTAAATATTATAGGACGAACTTACTGCCAAATTGATCCTGTCTGGACTACCTGTTCTGTTCAACTACGTTCCATTTCTGCAAAGCTTAAAAATCTAGTTATGGACTTAATTTTTACATTTCTAGGTTTAAGCAGATAAAAAACTTAACGCTTAAGCTTAAGCTTTCCCTTAACAAAGAGCCAAGGTGCTGAGACATATGCAGAAATGCTTCACAAGCAGAAGAGCGAATAAATCAGGATTCGGCTATCGATGGCTAATCAAAAATTACGCATAAGCCACTGTAAGATAACAAACTCATTCTCTTCACTAGTTGGCTGCGAACAAACGATTGACTAACAGCTTGCCAATGGCATTTTAGCAATATTGTAAAAACTACTCCTTTTTTAGAAAAATTGTTTTCCTACAGATTATTTGGTAAAAAATTTAGTGAGCAGAAAAAGTAAATAACGAAACACAAAAAAAAATATTAGAGAAAATTCTCAATCAAGCGATTTCAAGGTGGTATAAAAAAAAATAATAAAAAGCTATACCTATTAAAACTTTTACATATGTACGTTTTTGTAAAATATTCTTGCACCCAAGTGAGGTGTATACATAGCTGCCTGCTTAATGCATCCTGAATTACTTATAATAAATGTTGAAGTTATTAATTTTTTTATTTTGTTTTTAGTTTGTTTAGCTGTGCACGTTTTATATTATTTTACCACTTTTTGTATTCTTGTATTTCTTAATGACAAGTGTTGATTAAGACAAGTGACAACAGTTAATTAAGTAATTTAAATGAATAACAAAATCTAAGTACACACGCGATTTCTTATAAGATTTTCTGTTTTTAAGTTATCAACTTCTGCAACACAAAAAGTAATAAAATGAAATAAACATTTACACCTTCGTAGGAAAGGTCTGTTACCACGCAATAAAGCTGTTTATTCTTTAAAAAGAAGAAAATACTATTTGATTAGAAATAAACCTTAAGGAGAATTTTACTTTCATTAAACATCCAGTGAAATAAATTAAACCTGCAAAGAATATATAGGAAAACTACAATCTTGATATTTAGATCACACATTTATTTTCTTAAAGGGCTGTTTCTTTAGAAATGCTTTAAAAATCTAAAGACTACTGTGTTACTATTAACATTTTTTTGCAACTTGCAAACTGCAGCTCACTCTAGCATTACATGTGGGGTGTAAATCTTCGTTCTTCATTATATTTGGAGTTTTTTTTTTAGTTTTTATTGATAAAGTAATTTTAATTGCCTTGCGTGTATATTGGGTTTTTTTACAAACGTTTTTTTTTTTTGCTTTACTTTTGTTTCAGAATACATTACATTGCAAATAACATGTGATTGGGTAAACTGAATTGCTTAGGGAAAATACGTTAAAATATGTTTGCTTTATTCCTTGCTTTTCTTGAAGCTGATTTTATAGCGGTGATAGACTACAATTTATAGAGAATAATATCCAGTCTAGGTAGGATGAAAAAAAAAAAACAAAATATATTAAGAATATTTATTTTTCACAGTTTAAATTGCGTGCAAATCTTTTTTTTCCTTAAATGTTGTTTTGAGAACAGAAGTGTTTACAAGTACACATTTTCTATTTTTTATTTCTTTTGGTAATTTAAACATGTACCAAAAAATGTGAATTGAAAGTCTAAAGAAACGTACATGATTTAATGTTAAAGATGTGTTTAATGATTATGGTGTGTTTGCGTCTTAAGTCTTTTGATTTTTATAATTTATAATGAGTAAGATTAACATGAAACCATAAAATAATAAAAGAATTTATATTAATTCTATTACTTAAAAATTTTGAGAATACAGCAGGAGAATTTTAATTTATTTAATTCTTGTACTCTAACAGAGAGAAACCTTTTTCAGGTTCTTAAATACCTACATGACACAAATCTACTGCAGGTTATTTAATGGTCAAAACTTTCAAGAGTGAGACCTAAGCATGCTCAGTGTAGCGTTCGGGAATATGTTCTTATAAGGGATGTAAGTCGGGTGGAAAAAGTAAAACTTTTTTTCTTTCGACTACTGTAAAACTGAGAGTATTGTAGGAGATATTAAGGCGATGTAAGAAGTGAAGTGGTTAATCGAAGAGGATATTCAAGTAAAAGAAGGGGTTATGTTACCAAAATTAAGGAATGTAGAAAAGAAAGTGTTGTCAGAAGACGACTTCAGAAGTAATGGGGTCAGGAAAAATTATAAGGGAAACAAAATATTAAATAGAGAAACTCAATTTTCATATTTATTTAACTTATACAGCAAGATGTGATTTTCAAATTTACAATACACTTGAATCAAACCATACAACATATGCGGACAATTCTTTGGAAATATTCGCTGTTCTACAGCGAAAATAAATATAATGTATACAAAATTTTATTGAAATCATTATATATATAATAGAGTAATTTGTAAGCTTCTTTATTTACCCATAAATTTAGAATTACGAGCTTGCAAGGGGCTGAAGTTCCCACAGTTTTTTTTACCCGACTTTGGATTTGAAATTGGCATTTCCAGTTGACCTTGTGAAAACTAAACGTACGATATAAGTATTCGGAGGATTAATAAATTTAAGTAATATAAGGACTTTGCAGGAAAGTTATACCATACATTTTATTTTAAAAGGTACTTCTGCAGTGGTTATATCTTAACTAGAAATAGATATCTCAACTAGAATCTTAATGTCCCAGTAACTGAAGAAGAAAGTCTTAATAAGCATTTTTATATAAATAATGTGTTGTATAAACATTCTAAAATATTTCTAAAATTTTAAGATCACATAGTGTCTAAAACTTGTTGTCTAATACTAAATAGATTTCGTGGTTATTTGCAAAAAAAAATTGTCTTATTTTACGAAAAAACTATAAAAATGCTGTTGAAAGTGCTTATTTTTAAGCAAATAATGCTTAAAATCAGCCCTATATGTCTAAATAACTTCAAAATATTTAATATTATTTATATCTGCCTAAAAAGGCAGAAGAAAAAAAGAAATATTCTCAAAGGTAAAATTTTAGTGTTTAAAGTATGTTTTTTATAAATAATAACAATATTTTTTAGTTGGAACTGTGGATCCTCCTTAACCAGTTTAATGTTGTAGTATGAGAATTATTTAAATAAATGTAATAACACAGAGCCAAAACTGTCTAATAGAATCAATAAGATTTTCTCTATGAAACGTTTTTAGGGTAAGGAGTGTCACAGCAGAAAGAAAAGAAGATATTACCAAAGGGATTGTTTTCATGTGGTAAATCTTTTTAATTTTATGAATATCAAGCAATAAAACAACCTGTTATTCACAATTTTTTACTCAATTTTAGCACCAAAAAAAAAAAACAATCCAAAAGCAACATAGAGACTTTGTTTGTTAAAACATAAAATATACATTTGCTTTATAAATTCATTATTTTGTAAAAATAAAAAATATTTTTACAGCATATAATTTTCATTCATTAATATCCCAAAAGCCCATGTTATATGTGAAAAATTTCAAATGACATGCCAAAAAAGCTTTATATGTGTCGAATCCAGTTAAAAGGGATCTATTGATGAAAAAAATTGTTTTTCACTTTTTTGGTGATTCTTAAAATGCAGCTAACCCCAGTTTTATAATTGCATTACTTTTGTCATAAGTGAGCTTTAAAATGCATCTTTGATAAGAAAAGAAAAAGAATAAACCCGATGTAAAAAAATTTTTTGTAGTCGATTTAATTTACTTAAAGCTCACCTTTCTGGGGTTTTCGGTAACCGCAATTACGAATCTGGTATTCGATATTGAAAATTCAAAATCCAATATGGCCGACTTTATTTTGTGAAGTTAGCAAGTCGATTTTGATACATCTGATCGCTTTTATGGCAAGAAAATACAATAATGTTGTATTTTTAAATTTTTAAAAATTTAATAGCAGATTCTCAAAAACCGCCGGATGATAAGATTCAAAACGTAAAAGTGTTCAGGTGTGTCAAAATGAACTCTTTAAAGTCCACCATATTGAATCCGCCATTTTGCATTTTCAAAATGTAATACCAGACTCGTAATCTTCGACCCCAAAAACAACCAGGTAAAGAGTTTCAAACCACAAAAACCTCCAGGCGTATCAAAATCCACTTGGTTTAAACAAATCCCATAACATTACAAAATATATTCCCCCATATTGGACCCGCCATTTTTAATTTTCAAAATCCAATACCAGATTCGTAATCAGCGACCCCTAAAACACCCTTATAACGGGCTTCGAGCTATTAAAACGTTCAGGCGTTTCAAAATTGACTTGTTAACTTTAAAATCGTTTTCTCCAAAACTCGTTTTTTATCAATAGGTCCCTTTTAACTGGTTTCGACACATATTTTTTATGAAATATATCCATAAAAATATCTGTTTTCATTGGATATGGTAAAGTTGAGTGTAGGCCACTCCAGATTTTTTCGAGAGTATTTAAAAATCTTATATCAACTTCCAAGGAATAAAGCAAAAAATCTCTTTCCCAATTAGATTTAAAGGAATATCTAAGGAAATATATGACTTTTGTAAAAATTTAATACTTACTATTCAGGGTATTTAGAATTAGAAATTAAACACGTTATGTCTATATACATATGCATTGGTATATACAGCACAAAATATGTGTGTTCTTTTGTTTGTTAAAAAGCTATAGCTGCCTATACCAGTGGACTTTTCAAAGTTTGTTGTTAGATATACGGATGGTAAAATAAGGTACTTATTTTTTGATATTCGATGTGGGCGTTGCACCTCCCATACAAAGTAAATTTTTATCATCGTGTTGCTTGGTAACCTAATAACCATCATATTAACGTACATAGCTTAGCTAAACACAGACTGAATTAGAATAACGGCCGTGGTACCTCCCATAAAACGTAAAAAATTTTTATCGTGCTAATACATATAGTGGTGTAGCGAAGGTGATAGGTGTAGTGAAGCACACCGGGCATAGCTAGTAATTTATAAAACATACATTAAAAGCTCTAAATATAATTTACATACCAAAATGCAACAATATCAATTATGTGAATATGTCTAAACAAACAAGAACTTAACTCAAATATATAAATATACTCGCGTAGCATTCAAAAGATTATCGCAAGAACGTAAAGAAAAAAGATCAGATATAATAAAGAACGTATATTTATAAACCATCTTCATTCTCACTAAGATTTGAACATCAAAATGGGAAACTATATTACCTTGCGGTTTTGAATTACATTTTATTTTTCTTATTTCATTCGTATGCAACAAAATATTTATGAGAATGAACACTTTGCATGAGATATTAACGTTCATTGCAGGTTACCAAAGGTTAATGCAAGATTTTGTAAACTTGAAACAATATTTTTTAAAACAATAAATAACAATGTAATACCAAGAAATTAGTACAAGTACATAAATATAAGCTTTAAATTCAAGGGCTTAAGTTAAATCTAAAGAAAAACGATATTTTTAGTAACACTTTTACTTTTTTCATATTAATAACAAAAAAATTTTGAATAAATTGAGTTTACTTTACAGTAATTAATAATAATTTTAACACTAAAGCAGCATGGCCACACATCAAACTGATGCTTCGAATTTGTGTATGGATTGGTAATATTTCATTTAGCACATCCACACATCAAACTCATTCCATCAAACTTTATTTTAAAGTTGATTTGCAAAGGGAAACACGTACAATTTTTAAACGCAAAATGTTTTAAAATTTTTTTAGTTTTTTTTTTTTTTTTTGGTTAAAAATGAGCAAACTAAATGATTTTTCAGTTCCATTACTGTATTCTTCACTTTTCACTTGCCATAAAGCAGGAAAAACTTTTCCTCCTCCATTTTGATTATACCGCCTCGAAAAAAGTAGTAGATGTTCTTGCTTTGAAAATTATGTAAAAATAAAATTTGAAGTAATTACGCATCACACATAAAAAAACTGGCTTCAAATTTCTATGGCGACGGTAGTGAAAATCAAAAGTATTTAGATTTTCTTCAAACTCACTCTCACGAATAAGTGTGAGTACATTTTTACTAACACAATCACAAAAGAGCGAGTTTGAAGCAGCAGTTTGATGTGTGGCCATGCTGCTAAAGGCAGACTTCCAAAACCACATTCGAATTTTTTTCAAACAAAGTATAGTGTTTCATAACGCCGCAGTTCAATACTTTTACAATATATATCCTTTCAAAACGCCGCCGACAAGTATAAGTGACGCAGTAAACAAGCAATCACGGCATTAGTTTTAAAGTTGATGCATTGTTTTCGAACTTTGCATGTGTGCTTGATTTAAATACGGTCCCAATAAACCAAAACTTTAGATTTTTTCTGAAAGCAGACTTGTCGTAACGAATTCGGTAAGACATTTCGGTAGTTTGTCTGAAAACTGAAAAAATAACGAATTTGTTAAGACTTTTCGGTTGTTTGTCTGTACAAATAAAAAAATATATAAAAATTTGATTTATTTGTAAGAAAATAAAAATCAAAATTGTATTAAATAAAAAAGAACAATAGTAAATACAAAAAATTGAATAAATACATGCAAGATGGACAATTGAATCGAATTGATTACGGTAAAGTATTGCCTTGAATACCAAATCTTTAACTAATCATTATATTCACTTTCAGAGAACGAAGTTCTAGCTTATATGGGGATACTCACAGAAAACAAATCATTGCGATTTCTTACCTACATGTCGTTGCGATTTCGTACCTACATTTCGTTACGATTTCATAACGACATATTGTTACGATTTCGTAACGACATATCGTAACGATTTCGTAACTACATATCGTTACGAAGTCGTGTCAACCCTTTCATATAAAAATCGTTACGATTTCGGTAATATTTCGGTTCCGAAATCGGAAGATTTTGTCGAACAGTCGTTACGAATTCTTTACGAAATCGGAACATTTGGTTTGGTGGGGTAGTACAACTGTATACAAGCTTTGTATTGGCACGTTTTGTAAGTCAGCCTAACTGTTACGATCATTGGAATTAATGGTTCTTATAATTTAATTTATTTTAGTTTATACTTAAAAAGGTCGAATAAAACATAATTTATTAATTTATTTTATATATTGAAAAAATCAGAACAAACCAATCCGATAAAGTATGGCAGTTTATCGTTTAGTTAATAAAACAAAATAATAACAAAGAAATCATAACACCCCGTCTTTGCTAGCAGCCATTGATTTGAACAAGATACACTGAGGAAAAAACGACGTTGCAAAATCGACAACGAATGTGGTCACTTTGATACCTTTTCGTTGTCACTTTTGTTTGACAACGGATGTTGTCAACTTGTAAACGAACTTGGTCTAATTGACAATGAGTGTTTTCAATTTGACAACGAACGTGCTTTAATTATAACGCACGTTGTCAACTTGTAAACGATCGTGGTCGAATGCTGTTAACTTCTCAACGAACGTGCTCAAATTGACAGTGCAATGTTGCCAAATTCCACGGGCTCTAGAAAATATTTTTCATTGTGTTAGTTTCCTTCAATTTATCCAAACACATTTTTTTAAATATCAATATTGAGCAATATTCTATTGCAGATTCTCTCAAAACGACTGGAGAAAGTTTTAAAGGAAGCACTGCCACCATTAAGTCGGCGAGGGGAGTTTAGAGAGAAGATATTTGCCTAGAAAAAATAGGTAATAAAATGTTTTTATTGTAAACGGCTTATTATTTTTATGTTTATGTAAATTCACAGTTCGAAATTGATGTCCGAGCTAACTAAAGTGCACCAATGGTGGAGAAATAATGACACCACCAACCATGCCTTAGCGTCATATTGCTCCTAAAAGCGGGGGAGTATTAACGAAGGTAAGAGAAATTGCGATAGGAATTATATAGAGCATCTTAAACCATTCTATTGTGATATAATTTCAGATTTGATGACACCAATTAATGAAACATCAAAGGAAATATGCTGATGAAAATAATAAATTGACCTGTGAGAATAAATATTAAATATCATTGTTTATTATTTATAAGATAAATTTATTTAGAATTAAGTTTATGTAATATTTTGGTTCTTATAATTAAAAAAAAAACATTTTGTGAATAAAATAAGTTTAAAAAATTATAATCTATTACAATCTGTTTTATTATAATAAATTTGGAAACGAATAAGCATTTACAATGCGACAACGGTATGGTATCAACTTTACAATAGTGTGGTGTCAGTTTGACAACAATACGGTGTCAAAGTGTACACGTTCGTTGTCAATTCAGCAATCCCTCGTTGTCAATATTTCGTTGTCGAATTAAGAACGAAATTTTTCTCTGTGTGTATTAACATAACGCCAGCATAGCAACGATAATTATTTGTTCATGTTGTTATAGGTGGCGAATACGTGTTCATGTGTACATGTTTAAAAGACCATAAGAGGCCGTCTTCACTAGCCATCAATTTGAACAAAACATGAACAATACGCCGACAGAGAAACGCATTAAAACAACAATGTTGTTTAAATGCTTGTTGCACAGCAGATAGTAGAAGTACAGTTGAGCAAAAGATAGTGGTGTTTGAAAATAAAATTGTTAAACTAAAATAGATATAACAACAACATTGTCATGTTATAAAACCGCTTTTATAACAAAAGTTTTAAACACCTTGTTAAGATGTGGAAAAAACATTAACATGGACTGTCTACACTTAACACTAACATGATGTAAGTGTTAATGTTTATCATTTTATGTCTGTCGGCGTCAGGTTTATGTATTACAGTAACGTAATATTTATGTTATACTAGCTGTGGCCACACACGTTGTGTGTGTCCGGACAATCTTTTGTTCGATTTTGTGTAAAATATACAAATTAAAAAAAAAATTTTAAATTTTTTTTCAAAAATATTTACAAAACAATTTACAAAACATTTTCAAAAAGATATTTTACAGATAAATATTCGAAAAAAAATTTGTTAAAAAATTTTCGAATAAAATTTTACAAAAAATTAAAAAAAAAACATTTTTACAAACAATTTTCAAGAAATTAAAGCAAAAATTTCAATATTTCTTTGAAAATCATGGCTGTAACATAACATATATTTAATATTAAGAATATACATATGTATGTATGTATGTATGTATGTATGTATGTATGTATGTATGTATGTATGTATGTATGTATGTATGTATGTATGTATGTATGTATGTATGTATGTATGTATGTATGTATGTATGTATGTATATAGAGTAACATATTTTTATTCCCTTCACCACAGGTGGAAAGGGTATATAAGTTTGTCATTCCGTGTGTAATTTCTACAATAATCAATTCCGACCCCATAAAGTATATATATTCTGGATCCTTGTACATAGAGAGGTTGTTTAAGCGATGTTCGTCTGTCCGTGTTAGTGTTGTAATGTCATTTGCCAAGGCACCAGAAGAGATATAACAAATTTAAGCACACCAATCTGTCAGGCATAGTTTCAAAAATGTTGGTGTTGCAATTCAGCAACATCGAATCTTTCCTTTGGAGGCTCCAGCCACAAACCACGCCTACCTATATTTTTTTCACGTTTTTTTTTTTAAATTTTTTTTCAATGATTCTGTTTTGTCAAATAAATATTAGACTGTGACAGGTAGATCACAAGGAGTGCATACAGATCTTGGGGGATCAATTACCCCCTGCGAGGGGCGATTTTTGTTTTTTTTTAGATTGGTAGGGTTTTTCTGCTTTGATTTGTATTAGAGACCTTAATAGAAAGCAATACACATAGAGGTAGCCAATGGACCCACAGGGTACCCACTGATAAATAGGAGCAGTTAAAAGGACCCCCCATGTGTCAATACGAAGAAATTTTTTTTGTAAGGATTTCTTTTTGCTTTAGTCTGACCATTCTAACTCAATATAGATTTCAGAAAGGTTCTGAATATAACAAAAAATTTCAATAAAACTAAAAAAAAAAAAAAATTTTTAAATTTTAAAATAAACAATTGTGATCAACGGAATTTGTTTTCATTTGTCTTCTATTTCTTTAAAGCATGAATAATGAGTTTTTCTCATACGACTTAATTTTAGTAAACAGTCAACAATATGGATAATGCTGTACATGTCTGTATAAATAAAATCACCGTCGTGAAGGGTATAGAAGAATATAGTACATTTACTTGTTATTATTATTTAATTAATATATGTTGTTATTTTTTGTTTTTTGTTTCTTTTTTGCTGCCACTAAACACAAAAATTTAATTTTTAAACAGTGGAACAAAGAGAAACGTAATTATAGCTCTCAACTGCTCTCAAAAGTTGCCCAACTTTCGTACTTTGCGTTGACGGAGACGTACTGATTGTGATAACACTCATTAGAATACCTGTATTTCAACTTTCTTAAACGTTGAAAAAGTCGACGTATAACGTATGACGCATTCTATGTGCCCCGGCCTTTAGTCTCCTAGGCATCAATTTTAAATCTTACCATTATACGTTTAAGCTGTTAACCTAAATAGTTGTGCTACACTATAAATCTAACAGTCAAACATATAAATCCATAAGAGCTTACCACAGCAAGTACAAGATTTAAAATTTTCTTTTATCATCATCATTATCTACAATTTTAGTACGACTAAGCCACAACCTATAATTAAATCATAATAGAGTGTGTTTAATTATGGCCATTACATACAGTTAAAAATGCTTCTTTGATCAAAACTATCAGGTCAGACTTTTGACAATGCGGAAAGAGATGAAATATTTCAAGAAAAAATGTCTTGCAAAACAAATTAGAATAGTAAGAAAAATCCTTCCAATTTACTGACACACCGTTGAGTAGGTCTTTGTATTTATAGGTATGCATATTTAAGGCCATTGTTAGTTGTAGGAAATTTACGTGCCATAGTGAACAAACTAAATACATAATAATAATAATAAAAAAAGTTTGAACCAAAATCCCAAAAAGATAAATGAAAATTGCACAGGTGTATTTAACAGCTATAGATGTTGTCATGTTAAAGAAAAGCTTAAGATAAAAAACTTAATACTCTTAAATCAATTTTGTAACAGAAATTTGGTACTGATCGTAAAGCAGGTTGTATTTTTTTCTTCTTTTTAATAAATTCCAATTTTTTAAAGAGTTCAATTCGATTTCTAAAGTTGGATTTTCATCCATTTGTGCTTAAGCAGTAGACATTCTAAAAAAATAACTTATTGAAAACCTAAGTTATTGTATCTTGCAACTCAGTTTATAAAAGTTTAAGTGGTTTTATTGCAGTCAAATGCATTTATTAGTTTAAAATAATTTTTTAGTAAAGGAGTTCAGAGTGTTTTTATTTACTCTGTAGCATATACTGCGGTTAAAATACATCTGTGTAGATGTTTAAGTTATTCTAATGAAAATTAATGAAAACTTTTAGAATAAAACTGTTAGGATTATTTAGTTCAAACTTTATTTACGATATGGTAGAAAATACATAACCTAATCCAAATAGAAGAGGAGGCGAAATTACGAATAAAATTTATAAAAAAAATATAAAACTTTAAAAATCCAATAAGCAAATGAACTGACAAAAGATACGTTTGTAGTTAATAACACTGGCCAACGAAATTAATTTTTTTTTGCCACAATTAAATAACTGCTAAAACCGATTTATATAAATAAAACATTTTATTAGATTTAGTTTTACACACCAAATTAGCGCTAGATTTACAGATCAATGTATATTAAAACATTAAATCTAAAATGATATTTAACAATAAAATAAAAAATATGATTTTAATAACTTCAATACTTTGCTTACGTTTTTTCAAAGCTATGATATAATGAACACTAGTGCAAACACTACAAATTTTCCAGCAATAATCCGCCAACATAGATGGTGTCCACTTTCCTGGTAGCATTTTTCCATTCATGAATTTCCTGGTGAAACCGCTCGCCAGGTTCATCACTCACTGAACCACAATTGGAAGCAAAAAAGTCAATGTGTGAGTGCAGAAAGTTAATTTTATATGACAAGTTACAAGCCATTTCCTTAAACGAGTCTAACAGGTTTTCAGCCAATTCCTTGTAATTGTTTTCTTTGTAATTTCCCAAAAAGTATTGATTAAATTCCTTAAACGCTGTCCAAGCTTTTTGTTCAGTTGCATTTAAAAGTCTTTCAAAATCATTGCCATCAAACAATTTACGGATTTGTGGGCCCACAAATATTCCTTCTTTGACCTATGCTTTACTTAATTGAGGAAATTGTTGACGGAAATGTAGAAAATCGGGATCGCTTTATTTCAGCGCTTTGACGAAATTTTTCATCAATCCTAATTTTATGTGCAAATACTATATATTTTTCGAACCTGGTATGAAGTTTTGTCTAACTGGCCAGTCTGCTTTTGGTAATGTGAATCCATAGACCGTTATCTCATTAGCATAGGAAGCAACAAAATTTGGTGCACCCAAATTGAAATCCTAAGACAATAGCCACAACTTTTAAATCGCCACATATATGCCATTTAGATAATTCGTAGTTAAAGTTTTCCAATACTGTCTTCATATCCTCGTAAGTCTCTTTTATATGTAACGAATGGGCTACAGGAATGGACTGTGTTTTGTATTAATAAAATTCATAAGCTCCTCAATATCAGAACAATAAACTAGGTTGTCTTTCATTGCAAAAAATGCTTCAATGTCTTTTTGTCTATTTCGATAAACAGATATTCTTGCATCAAACACCAACCATTCCATTGGCTTAATCGAAATGATTAATTTGATTTTCTTAAGTCCAAATCCCTAACTAAATCATTAAGTTCACCCTTGCAGATTCTGTGAGGGCAACAAGATCCACTAGATGCTTTGATATCAGAATCTTCATTTTTAGATTCGTATGTTTCTAAGGCATAAGCTTCAACTGGTCAGAGTCTTCATTTCCAGTAAGTTTTCATATTTTTCGGTGGTATTAGGATATACAACAGGGTGTTACTTATTTTTACTACACCCTTTTTATACCCTTCACCACAGGTGGAAAGGGTGTATATAAGTTTGTCATTCCGTGTGTAATTTCTACAATATTCATTTCCGACCCTATAAAGTATATATATATATTCTGGATCCTTATACATAGTGAAGTTGATTAGGCGATGTCCGTCTGTCCGTCTATCCGTCTGTCCATCTGTCCGTGTTCGGGTTGAAATGTCATTTTCCAAGGTACCAGAAGAGATACAAAAAATTTAAGCACTCCAATCTGTCAGGCATAGTTTCGAAAATTTTGGGATTGCAATTCAGCAACATCGGATAATCCCTTTGGAGTCTTCGGACCAAAAAACACCAAATTTTTTTCATGTTTTTTTTTTAATTTTTCGGCTTAATGATTCTCTTTTGCTTTTTTGTCAAATAAATATTAGACGGCAACAGGTAGATCTCAAGGAGAGAATACAAATCTCGGGGGGTCAATAACCCCCTGCGACTTTTGTTTGTTTTTAGGTTGGTAGTGGTTTTCTGCTTTGATATGTTTTAAAGACCTTTATAGAAAGCAATACACATATATGTAACCAATTGACCCACAGGGTACCCACTGATAAAAAAATACAATAAAATTTAAAAAAAAATTTAAATTTAAAAAAAAAAAATTTAAACATTTACAAAAAACTTTACAAACCGTTTTTAAAACGATATTTCCAATGAAAAATTTTGAAAAAAAATTTTTTAAATAATTTTCGAATAAAATTTTCAAAAAATTTTCAAATAAATAATTTTACAAAAAATTGTTACAAACAATTTTCGAAAAATTTAAAACAAAATTTCAATATTTGTGTGAAAATGAAAATCATGACTGTAACATAACATATATTTAATATTAAGAATATACATATGTATGTATGTGTGTATATAGAGTAACATGTTTTTTTAAATGCGTTTAATTTTTAAATAGATGAGATCTCTGTTTTAATACTTAGATGCGTTAAATAGTCAACATCAAGATACCGACTACAAACTGTCAAAAATAAACTACACATGTTTAAAGCTAGTATAGCTACATGACTACACGACCACCACCACGGCTGTCGTAAACTTAGGCTAATTTTATTCAACAAAAGAAAATGTCACAAAATTCCAAATTACAAATTCATATACATAGAAACAAAAAGTTTTGAAGGAAATATTTATAATTTAAAAAAAAAGTTATTTAATTTTATAAAAGCAAAATAAATATTTCTACAACAATGCCAGAGTTTACGATGTAGCTGTCGTCTTCAATATCATTAAGTGGCTGACAACACGGTGACAATTATAGCCAAGGGAATTTGTTTTCATTTAGCTGCGTCACCGCTGTCTTCTATTTCTTTAAACTATGAATAATGAGTTTTTTCTCATATGACTTATTTTCATTTATGTAAAGAGTCAACAATATGGATAATGCTGTACATGTCTGTATAAAAAAATCACCGTGGTGAAGATTCAGCACGGCCGAATATAGCACTTTTACTTGTTTAAACACATTTGGAAATTGACAAAAATAGCAATCGTTTAAGTGGTTTGACTATTCTCACCAAATCACCGGGATAGCAAAACGCATTGAAGGTCTATATCCAGAAAACTATTTGATTAGGTTTGTTACGCATTTTTGACAAAATACATGAGGAACCAAAAGTTTATTTTGATGACTAACTTTTAAAACAAAAAATATAAAAAGTATATTTCTTTTAAACCAGGGGAAATGTTTCTGCGTTGTGACACAAATGTGAGCTCACCACAAACATAACAAAAAGCACTTTGGCTGTTTAAACACTGCTTCCGAGATATTTCAAGACTGTCAATAAAACAAAAAATTAATAAAAAACGGAATAGAAAACCGATCTACAGTTCAGTGTGGTCTTTTTATTACTACGATCTGTTAATGTTATCGACTTATTTTAAACCTCGTTATACCAGCAATTCAGCTTATTATTGCCAATTTAAACCACGTTTTGTACTCTTTAATTCGAAGTCGGGTCAGAAAAAGGCAAACAGTAAGATAAGAATAAGAATAGTTTTATTTAAGTAAACAAATCATAACAGAAGCAGGGTAAAAAAAAGAATAATGAAAATCTCGAAAACTAGCGCTAACTTTTAAAAATGTTGCTTATGAACTTCATTGGTAGACCTACAATAATTACTTTTTGCCCACAAAACCTTTGTGGCAAAATTATTGGTGACCTGTGTAATTTGTATTAAAGTATTTATTTTTTTTATTAAAAAAGTGAGTCTGTGAATCTGTTTTTAACATACAATTGCAATTACAATAACGATCATCCTTACAAAAACTTGTAGATCAATGCACTTCACCCAGCATATTTTCAACAATTTTTAAGCCATCCATAATTACTCAACAAATTATTTTTGGCTCATTCTACTTCTAGCTAATTGTTTTTTTTGCTCATTCTACTTCAAGCTAATTCTTAAATTTTTAAAAACAAAGAAGCCGATAATCCACCTAAGTGTGAAACCAAACCTTATTTTGATTGAAGGTCCTTGAATTCTTTGTTTAATTGACCTGATATTAATGAATATATACTGTTCTTGCAGGGATTTACATTAGACGATATGGGTGTCTGAGTGAAATTGCCATTCTATCCGCACAAGTCTTCCTAACATAGCCTAACCTAACCTATTGGTTTTGATTCTTTTGAGCACTATTGCCAATTTGGAGATTTGCAGCTAAATATAGCGTTTTTGAAATGCCAATCGTGGGGAAAGTTCTCTCTTAGCGGTTAGCGGGTAGTCTAGCGATTTTAAAATATATCCAATAGTGCCAAGCTGTACCCTGTGTCTAAATTATTTTTAATTTCGTACTAGTCCAATAAAGTAACTTGCAAATTTTTTCGGCAATTGAGTGGATTTTAGTTTTAAAATTAGGTTGCGGTTTAAGGCCTGCTTGAACATATTGATATTGAACAGATCTGTGTACTAGCGACGTTTTCAGAAAGGTTCGGCAAAGAAAGTGAATCCATAAAAAGAAATCGACGGCTTTAGTATATCTTCTCTCAGGAGAAATCATACATCTTCCATGTGAGAACCATGTCTTTAGAACAATTCGTTAGAATGCTTTTGAAAGTTAATATAAGAAACAATGAAATAAGGTGTTACGTGACTACTTCTGGACTTGTTTTAGATAACTTTTTCATAAAATTTTATTCACAATAGCTCGATTGATACGGTGACATTTGAAAACATACACATGTTGTATCGAATACCGAAAATAACAGCACGGAAAATAATCTTACCACATTCATTGAAGATTATTCTTCAACCTTTGTTTCGAAGAAAAATATAAAGGCGCATTATTCCTCGAGTATGAATTGTAACAACACAACAACTTTATCTGCATGTGTTCCAGTAGTAGTGAGCTGGTCTTTTTTATAATCATAAGTTACTTGAAAATGTTAAAAATGTATAAAAATTTAAATGTATTAAGCTGGCCGTTGTCAATTGGATTTATTTTTAAAAAAGGCAAAAATTGTAAGAGTGTCATCCCGAATCTTTCGAAAAACTTTCATGACTTTAGTCATGAGGGTGCTGTAGCTTAAGTGGTTAGTACGTTGACTACTAAGCAATGGTCACGAGTTCAATACTCAGCCATGTCAACATCAATTTTTCTGATATGTATTAATTTTTCTTTATAATAATGCATATCACAGTGCCCTCCTTCGCCGGTATTACCACATAGCACTAAATCGCCAGTGAAGTAAAATAATTACAAATTTGCTATGCTAACTTCAAACTATTTCGCCTAAATAACACCAGAGGCGATGCAATGCTGTTCTAAAAATAATCATAATTGTTGCTAGAATCGAAGCTTAACTATCACACTAACCATCTGTCTTATCTACTACTATCCCTTTCCAAAGGAAGTACCACAGTTAATATAGGCATTAGCTGCCTGAGTGGTACTACTCTTTATTTTTCATTATTTTTGCCACAACTAAAAATATTTCTTAGAAAAATAACAAATTAAAAGCCGGTGGAAAAGCTCGTAGAGGTGATGCAACAAAATTTAGATATTGGCCGGGGAAAGCTGAAATTTTGATCTAACAAAATGCAGCAAACAGCTAATTGCGAAATTCCAATGTTAAAATCATTGCCGCTAATTATTGGAAAGCTTCCATCAGGTAAAAATCTTAGTGGGTTACAGAGTTTTAGAATCGGCGGAATGGCAGAACATCGGGTTGATGGTTTCAAGAAATTGTTTAGCAGCAAAACAAAAAGACATCCTTGTATAAAGAAAAATGTCACACCAATTTAAAAACCGGGGGTTCCAATTGTCACTGCTTTGACGCGGTTCACTCGGGGAAAACAGGGGCACCAGACGCTAGGGTTCCTAGAGCCTAAATCTGGAAGAAAAGGTCTGTTGTTTTATTGCACGGGTCCTCTTCGAGGCCCGACCAGTGCCCAAAGGACTGGTACCACGGGAATCGGTGGCCCCACAGAGCGCCTATCCTCTATGTGACCCGTTATTGGTGAGGTCCCCTTCGGGGGTACACGTGGTGGTTGTGGTTTACGATCGATTTATGTAGGTATGGTGCACTGTCGATCAATTGTGCTGTTGCACTCTCAACAGAAGGAGTTTGGATAGTCTCCAAACCCCTAAGCAAGAGGTTATAATGTGGATCTAGGCTTGCATTGGAAAGGCTTGCCATTTTATATAAATTACTACTCATAGTGACTGTATCACACACAAAAAGCGATTGGTGGCAATCGTAAAGTGTTGTTATACTACACAATGGGGGCGCTAGTCTACGCCTAAGTTTCACTCGGTGGTAAGACCACCGTGAGGTTAGGCCGACTAGGCAGGTACTCACGGTTAATCTTGTTCCACAATACCAATGTAAAAATAGTATGTCAATGGGTTGGAATTGCCATGAATTATTTTCCGGATACGCACAATGTATATATATATATATATATATAGCTGTCTAGAAAATGCATTCTGCTATGTTGGTATCTAATTTTTCTTTATAAATAATTTATTTTTTATAAATAAATTTTCTTTCTTTTATAAATAAAAACTAAAGCCTAAATAATTAATTTATTAATTCAAAAATAGTTCAAATAAAATTCATATAATAATTATAAATGTTATAATTATTAATAAAAATATTAAATTTTCAATCGACATAGAATTTTTTATTTTCACCTCTACAGTTTGTAGTTCACAGAGATGTTTTTTAATGGAAAACAAGTACTAACATAATTTTTGCAAAAAAAAACCGACTTCAAAACAGATAGAAGCTCACCAATTATAAACTAAAAATGTAAGAAGTAATCTGTAAGAATTAGATTTAAACCAAATAAAAGATGCGCCAAAATTAGAGGGAAAAAAGGTAAAGACTATGTGAATGTCAAGCTTCTCCCTGTCAAGCCTTTACTGTTCAAAAGTTAAGATATTTTTACCAGCATCCGTCTTTTATGAGGACACCATTCAAGCCTCTGTCTATAACGGTTTCGAAGATAGGGTCACATAGATCAAATAACATCACCTATTGGGAGACCCTTTAATTTACAATTTTAAATTGAATACCTTGGCCACAAAGATTCTTTGTATATTCCAACTATTTGTCTATAACAGTTAAAAACTTTAACCATATATATCAAATTACATGAACTATTGGGACACCCTTTACATTATAATTCTAAATATTTATACTTGTTATCATACCAGAGAAAGTAGTGGACATTCTGCCTAATTTTCAAGTGTTTGTGTTTAACGGTCCAAAAGATAGTGTCATATAGATCAAATTACGTAATTTATGGGGACACCCTTTAATTTCTAACTTCAAATTGTATACTTGCTATAGTGGACTTTGCAATACAGGTTCCTTGTAAATTTCAGCTGTCTGTCTCTAACAGTTCAAAAGTTTGGCCACATACATAGAATTACATCAACTATTGGGACACCCTTTTAGTTCCAAATTCAAAATTTTATACTTTTTGTTATAGCTGACTTAGCACTATAGGTTCTTTGTAACTTTCAGCGGTCTGTATACAACTATTCAAAAGTATGGCCATATACATCAAATTAAATGAACTATTGGAGCACCCTTTAATTTAAAATTTTGAATATTTATACATTTTATTATAACGGTCATAGTATCGACATTCTGTCAAATTTTCAAGGTTTAGTCTATAACGGTTCAAAAGATAGACCCAAATAGGCCATATTATGTCACCTACGGGGACACCCTTTAAATTTTAAATTTATTTTTTTTATTAATTTCTGCTGTTGGGAGCTATAGCGACACGCAATTTTTTAAAATTTTAATTTGCTGCCCTTTACGGTTCTTAATACACGTAAAAAACATGTATGTTGTATGGGGACACCCTTTAATATTTAATATAATGAACTGTTTTGAAAATAGAACCAATCTGAAAGCATAACCTTACAAATAAAGAAAAAAGTTTTAAAATCAGTTCAGAAATGGCTGAGTTCTGCGGTTACATACATAAAAAAAAGTCGGTTAATAAACCGCAACTCTGTGACATACACAACATTTAGATGTTGTAAATCATAATCGAAAAACTAAGTTAAGTTGTGTTGTAGCCGAGACAGCACAACTTTTCTGTGTTGTAAACAATAATCGGGCCCTTAAATTATAGAACGTGACAAACTATCGGTTAGCTGAATAATACCGGCCTTTAATTATTATTAAATCTCCCTTAGTCGTCATTCAATCGTGTATATTTCCATAATTAAATGACATAACATGCCGAACAAATTTTGCTGTATCGCCTACAATATATGATAAATTTGTAATGTAAGCAATGTACAAATTTGATGGGAAATCGAAATAAAAAGTTGGGAAGAGTGCTTTTGAGTCTAGTTAATTTAAGAAAATTCAATTTTACTTTTGATTCTGGTGTATAATTCTGATATTTCTGGTGCTAATTTCTGGCGTATAATTTTAAATCGAGGTATAATAGAAAAAAAAAAAATATTTGGCGATAGGAAAGCATTGGCGATAGTAATAATTTAAAAGCCAATTTTCCATCCAATTTATAAATTTATTCGCCCATTTGAACTATTGGCTATAGCTCAAATATAATAAACTAATTTCATCCAAAATAATTTCCAAAATAACTGGTCAGACGTCTAGTTCTATTGAAGAACGCGTTTCAACATTTATGTATGTAGGACTTTATGGTTAAACTCATTTATATAATTAATTGATTCAATTATTTATTTAAATAAGAAACTTTTTTTCCTATGTTTTAAACAAATATATATTTAAGTCAATTAAAAAGTTAATAGAATTTTAATTTAAAGCTAATTAAAACTTTTAAGTGGTGCAAAATTTTTTTCTGTGTACTCTTGAACTTTAATAAATAAATCTTATACGAGTATATATAGTAACTGTGTTAGTATTGATGTTCTCTGGAATGCGTGAAGCGACTTTGTTTCTGCAAAGCTTATATGAAAGGTGATGTCAATACCAAGGTTTTTA
This sequence comes from Phasia obesa, assembly GCA_949628195.1. NCBI lineage: Eukaryota > Metazoa > Arthropoda > Insecta > Diptera > Tachinidae > Phasia > Phasia obesa. The sequence continues at coordinate 88,456,096 of OX451215.1, forward strand.
TGTATAAGTGGTCTCTGTATATGTATTGGTTCATGAGTTATAGCCGGAATAGTTGGCGTGGTACCGCCCATACAAAGTGAAAAGTTATTATCGTGTTCCTGGCGAACTGAAACAGATAGCACCTTGAAACTTTGGAACAGTAGCCTCTGTGATAGGACTCATAGTCTGCCAAAATACAAAATGAATTGAGGCAGTGGGCGTGGTACCGCCCATACAAAGTGAAAAATTATTATTGTATATATAGAGAACTATAAAAGGTATGGTCTTCAAAGTGGGTACAAGTAAAGCCCATATCAATGCGAATACTCTAGAAAAACAAAGGCTGAATTGAGACAGTGAGCGTGGTACCCCCATACAAAGTAAAAAAAGTTATTATCCCGTATCTAGAGAACTGCAATAGGTAGCGCCTTGGAATTTTGCATCAGTAACCCCCATATTAAGGTACATTGTGTAGAGAAGCGCAGACTAAATTTGAATGGAGGTCGTGGTACCTCCTATATAAAGTGAAAAATTATTATCGCGTACCTATAGAACTACATAGTCTTGAAACTATTCACAAGTAAACCTCATACTAATCTGCATAGTCTAGCAAAATACAGACTGGATAAGAATACTGGGAGTGGCAAATCACATTGAGTGTAAAATTGTTATCGTGGTAAAAAAGTATAGTCTAGCAAAAAACAGATTAGATGGGACTATTTTTGACTTGAGAATAGCGTGCTTTTTCGCTTTAAATGTTGCCCATAATTTTCTTCCAATTGTTCATTGTATTTTTTGTGGATGGGTGTAGCGAAGTGCACCGGGGATAGCTAGTATTTAATAAAAAAAAATCGTGGAATATTTATTCCAAAAATATAATAATAGAAATGATTACCATTACGAAAGCACATCCAGATAGCTTCTGCTTAACTAGCTCATCACTGGATTTTTCCCAAATTTACTGAATAAAAACTTAAATTCTTATGGTTAAAACTTAATAGAATAAAAGTTTATTTAGTCTAGATATCAAGCAAACTATAAATTTCCTAAAATTAGGGGTTTTAATCATTCCTTAAATGATAATATTTTTTAATATACAAAAAAAAATAACACCCATAACAACCATAACAACTATAACAAAAGAATATAAAAGTGGGAAGCTGCGGTAAACAACACTGATTTACTGGTATCTGATTGGCGTTTAGAATACAAAAGACAAGAAAAGAAGCGTTCATTTTCTTGTCTTTCTTATTTTTTGAACAAGTAAAGCCTATTATTAGCATAACATTTAAAACCCGAGGATATATTAAGCGTATATTATTAACAATATAAAGCACAGCTTTAAGGAAAACATATTTTTTTTTATAATTATTAGAAAAAAAGCTATATAAAAATTCATTTTATTTTTAAGTTTCCATTCGTTTATAAAAAAACTTTGCATTTTAAATATTTTTTATTAAATGTGATTATATTTATATTTCTGCAGTTAATTTTTCATGGTAGTAATGGGTTATTCGAAAAAAAAAACTATAAAAATGTATTTAACGTGACTAAGGCGTTTTTTTTTTTCTTTCTGGTTAAACCACCTTTTAATGGTTAAAACACTACTAAAATTTAATGAATTATGAGTTTTGATTAAAGTTTTATTACTTATTTTTTTTTTTTTTTTTGAGAAAGTATAGAGCTGGAAATAAAGTTAAAAGCCTGTATAAATTTAAAGTACACAAATTATTTGCAAAGGTATAAACATTTCGAAAAATAATTAAATGAGGGATTGTTTAGTGCAATAAAAGAAAAGTAAAATGAATTCAGATATTCATGAAATTGCACTATTATTCACTAAAATAAAATTTATACTTTATATATTTATTATATGAGTTAATAATTACACTGTACAACAATTTCAAACTTTTTTAAAATTACGGGACCAACGATTAGTAGAGGAGACCATAAAAAAAATATACGTGTGAATTATATTTTAGAGGCAAATCGGTATATAATACTATCTTTTCTTTATATCTCAGGGTATGTTCAGCAACTTTGTAGGAAATGTTACATCAAATATTTTTGTGGAATATATAACTCTCCTGTATAATGGCATTTTGTTGCTTCATTCTAACAAATCGTAAAAATACCCCGTAAAAGCGGAAGGGCGGCACTAAAATATTTTACAAAAATGTTTGCCATAAAATTTTACTTATAAGTCAGAACACACTAAAACCAAAAAACTAACCCAAACACTAGAAATGAATTAAATTCGGGTTTTTTTTTACGATTTGTTAGGATAAAGCCAAAAAATGTCGTTATGCGGGGAAGTTAATATGTTCTATAAAAATATTTGCCATGACATTTTCTACGAAGTTGCTTAACAGACCCTACAACTTGGACGTAAAGACGACAGTGTTTCATGTGAATTCAAGATTAACTTTTAATGGACAATCTTGAGTTTTAGTGGTTGTTAGCCGACTTCAAAAAAAGAAGGAGGTTATCAATTCGTCTGAATGTGGCTTTTTTTATGTTTGTGCCCGCAGAACTCAGTCATTTCTGAACCGATTTTAAAAATTTTTTCTTTATTAGAAAGGAAATGCTTACAGATTGGTCCCATTTTAAAAGAAGTTCAGAATTTTGAAAATTAAAGGGTGTCCCCATACAACATACGTGTTTTTTACGTGTATTATGAACCGTAAGGGGCACCCTTTTAAAATTTTAAAAAACTAACAAAAAATAAACTTAAAAATTAAAGGGTGTCCCCATATGTGACGTCAATTTAAATATATGAACCATTTGAACCATTGTAGAGAATTACTTGAAAATTGGACAGAATGGTAAATATTTATAATCAGAAATTGAATATTTATAATTAGAAGTTAAAGGGTGTCCCAATAGTTGATGTAATTTGATGTATATTGCAAAACTATTGAACCGTAACAGAGAGACGGTTGAAATTTACAAAGAACCTGTATATCTAAGTCCTTTATAATATCAAGTATATAATTTAAATTTGAAAACTAAAGGGTGTCCCCATAATTGATATAATGTAACCTATCTAGCCCTATCTTTTGAACCGTTATAGACAAACACTTGAAAATTAGACAGAATCTCTACTACTATGTCCCGTATAATAACATTTATAAATATTTAAAATTTTAAAGGGTGTCTCAATAGTTGATTTAAATTGTTGCATATGGCCAAACTTTTCAACCGTTTTAGACAGACATTTAAAATTAACAAAGAATCTGTCCTTTAAAATAAGTGTTTAATTTAAAATTGTACATTAAAGGGTGTCCCCTAGGTGATATTGTTTAAGCTATATGGCCATATCTTTGGAACCGTTACTTTTTATTAGTGTCAGTAAAACAACTGTAAAAAAATAAAGGATGTCCTCATATCTGACGTAATTTGTCGTTATGGATAGACATTTGAATGTACAGAACGTATATTACTTATCCGTTAGAGCAACAAGTATAGAAGTATTTGATTTGAGTACTATTTCTTACAGATTACTTCCTTTTAAGTTTTTAATTTAGGATTGATGCACATATATTTGTTTTGTAGTCGGTTTTTTTTGCAAGAATTATTGGTGTTTTTGTTAAGTTTTGGGTTTTGGTTTGTTCTAACATTTTATCTCTGCCGTTTCACTTTTTCGTGGTGTTTTTTTTTACAATTTGTTACAATAAAGCCACACAATTCCATTGTGCTGGGGAGTGTTAATATGCTGTACAAAAATATTTGCCATAGTATTTTCTACAAAAATGCTAAAAATACTCTACACTTTATATATTAAGAAAACATAGTTAGTTTAACATACCAATATGCTGCAAGAACAGGCTAGAGCTAGGAAACTTTAACCGCCTCTAAAATAAGATCCCGGTGTGATCTTTCAAAACTCCGACACATGCATATTGTTTGTTTTGTCTCCTCTACAAAAATTAATCGTCAAAACGCCATAATTTTGTGTGTTGTTGAACTAACTTAAAATAGGGGTTTTTTAATATCAGTTACACAGAAGATCCAGAAGAGTAGGTATGTATATGACCTATGTTTGAACGATAATAGGTAGACTCTTGAATTTTTTTCAGGATTGTACAATCTACGCAGATTCTGTATATATTTGTCCCCTATAACAAGAACAAATAATAACACAAAAAACAATTCTGCATATAAAGGGTGATCTATTTCGAGTTACTTTTTTTAAGAGCCTTTTTTGACAGATCACGTGCAAGTCGTGTCATGCTGTCATTTTATTTTTGTTTAGTATTGTTTGGCATTTCCTAATGGAAAGACTTACGCCTGAATCGTTTCGCTCTATGGGATCTTAAAAAGGGGTGATGAGGCCCCTTTCTGGCTCAATGGTTATGTAATCAAACAAAATTGCCGCATTTGGGACGAAGACAAACCTGAAGAGATTCAAGAGCTGCCACTTTATCCAGAAAAAACAACGGTTTGGTGTGGTTTGTGCGCCGGTGTAATCATCGGTCCATATTTCTTTAAAAATAATGCCGGTGCGAACGTAACCGTCAAAGGCGACCGTTATTGTGCCATTATAACCGACTATTTGATGCCTGGAATTGAAGCTCGTGATCTTGTCGACATTTGGTTTTAGCAAGACGGCGCCACTTCCCACACATCGCATTCAGAGAATATTTCGGTGAGCATATAATTTCACGTTTTGGGCCGGTCGATTGGCCACCATAATCGTGTGATATCACACTATTAGACTTTTTCCTTGGCATATGTAAAGTCTAAAGTTTATTTGGACAAACCCGCTTCGATTCAGGCCTTGGAGGAAAACATCATTGGAGGAAAACATCAGTCGTGTCATTCGCCACTTACCAGTCGAATTGCTCAAACGAGTCATCGAAAATTGGACTCAACGGATCGACCACCTGCGATGTAGCAACGACCAACATTTGATAGAAATAATCTTCAGAAAATAAATGCCAAGGAATATTCTTTCAAATGATAATAAACATTCTCCATTAAATTTAAATTTTCTGTGTTTTTTTTTAAAGTTGCGAACCTCGAAATGGATCACCCCTTATAACCTTATAACGGAATATATTTTGCAATGACTACTGTAAAAACAAGTAATGAAAATAAATGTAATAAATATAAAAAGGCGTTTCTACATTTCACGCATTTGAGGCATTTGGTCTTCTCTTCTAAACGTTATAGGAAGACACTTGATATTTACACAGGGTATTTAGTACTATGCTCTAATATAAAAAAGCATTAAAAATTAAAGGGTGTGCCATAAGTCGAAAAAAAATTAACAAGTTGTATTTTTAAAGTTGTACTGGACATAGTTAGGAAATCTACGTGTGTGTGAGTCTGACTCGCACTTGACTAATTTATTTGTATTAACATTCTAATTGGAAGAAAATAACCCTTTTACAAGTGACGGTAATATTTTATAAAATTAAAATTATTTATTGACGTTATAGCTATCACCTGTCCTCTACACCTACTTATTATTTATAATTCTTCTACTATTTTACTCTGTAATCAATTTGTTTTCAAAAGCTTATAACAGTCTGAAAATAAGTTAATAAAATAATATTTTCCGCACAACTTGTAAAGCGGAATACACGAAAGTATGCAAGTAAAATTTAAAATAAATTAGGAAACAAGTAATAATCGTATGCCATAAACGGCAAGATGATTTGATTTGATCAGAGCGTCATACAATGTACAATAATTTGGAAATGAATACTTGATACTGTTGTTAAACATTGCAAAGTATTTATATCTATTCATTTGCGAAGTATTTTTATCTTTTTGTATAAAACTTAATATCTTTACCATTTCTCAATATCTTTGTTCTTAATTCTGCATAAAAAAATTTCAATTGTAAACAACGATTTTAAACCATTTATAGTCAATTGACAGCTGTCATGGTTTTAATTTTGTAGCTGTTTGGGTTCGTTGTAAATAACAAGTTTTTTTTCGTCAAATTGAAACTTAATAAAATCATTGCAAAATACTTGTTCAGTGCTTGTTACATATTGTGATTGTTTTATTCTTCTCAGTAATTTTAAATGTAAAACAATTTTAATACTTAAGCTATTGGTAAGTTATGAATTCCATTTAATTGCATTTTAAAATTTCATTTTGCTTGTCACAACAAGTATCCTTCTCCATTGTTGATAAAAAATTCATGTAAAAGTTCAAAAAAGTATAGCAAATCGTATTTTTTTTTAACTGTGTTATTTTATGCGTGAGTACTCAATAACTATTAATTAAAAAACCTGTAAAAGTGTAATTGATTTACAATGACAATTTTATTCATGCATAGATTTTTATTTTTTAAATTGAAACATATTTAAAACATTATTCAAGGTTAAGTAGTTATCTTGCTGCAACTTATTTGTCACTTTGTAAGAAAATGTATGCAATTAATCAAAATTGACAAATATTCTATACATATAATAAAACAGTAACTCATCATGTAAAAACTACTGGATGGATTTTAACAATATTTTGTGAGGAGGTACCTTAGCATGCTGGTTCCAATATAGGATACTCTTTTCCGCAAAAATATCTCATTTCCAAGATAAAGTGGAGAAAAAGCAGTGAAAAAACGCAATTTAAGTTTTAAAGTTACTGAAATTTTCGGTTTAAAACTGGAATATTTTAAACACTATTGCGTAACTTTAGACCCCAATTGAATAAAATTTGTATTTGATTTGTATTTTTATTTTGTGGAATTACAACGTTATTAAAATATTTTAAAAACCTTTTACAGATACCCCGGGGGTTCCAATTGTCACTGCAGGAATATGGCAAATGCTTTGACGCGGTTCACTCGGGGAAAATAGGGGCACCAGACGCTAGGGTTTCTAGAGCCTAAATCTGGAAGAAAAGGTCTGTGTGTTAAAACATACGAGTTCTCTTCGAGGCCCGACCAGTGCCCAAAGGACTGGTACCACGGGAATCGGTGGCCCCACAGAGAGCCTATCCTCTCTGTGACCGGTTATAGGTGAGGTCCCCTTCGGGGGTACACGTGGTGGTTGTGGTTTAAGATCGATTTATGTAGTTAAGGTGCAAGGTCGATCAAGTCTGCTGTTGCACTCTCAACAGAAGGAGTTTGGATAGTCTCCAAACCCCTAAGCAAGAGGTTATAATGTGGATCTAGGCTTGCCTTAGAAAGGCTTGCCATATTATATAAATTGCTACTCATTGTGACTGTATCACACACAAAAAGCGATTGGTGGCAATCGTAAAGTGTTGTTATACTACACAATGGGGGCGCTAGTCTACGCCTAAGTTTCACTCGGTGGTAAGACCACCGTGAGGTTAGGCCGAGTAGGCAGGTACTCACGTTAATCTTGTTCCACAAACCTTTTACAGAGCTTTATAATAATTTTTAGAATTTTATCCAGGGATAGCTACCTTTATATAAAGTAAATATATAAACCATAAGTGAAGCACTATAAATCGAAGAGTCTTAAGCAAAATAGTGCAAAATATTGTCAGGACACCCACGTCGTGGCGGGCACAGCTAGTTTTAAATAAAAAGCTACTTATGAAAATAAAACAAACAATAAAATCACCAGATATAAGAAATACATTTACGGTTAGGTGTTTTGTCTAGATACTGTGCTGATTTATATTAATATTATAAAATTTGCACTGAAAAAAAATTGTTGGTTTAATTGTTAGTATTTTCGTTAGATTTACAAACAAGTGTGATGTTTATAATGCGATAAAATTATGCTGAATATTTTAAAATCTTCTCTTATTTCTGCAAAAAAATCGTTTATTGTTTCTTAAGTATTTTTCTATTCGTTCTTATTTTTGAGTTGTATATTAAAAGTTGACACCCACTTTACGATTTTATTTAGTCAACCAGACATTCTGGTTTTTAAAGAACACAATTTATGTGTTTTTTGTTCGTTAACAATATTTCTTTTATTTATGGATCGATGAACGTGTTTAGCCTTGGAGTATGTTAATACGTTGAGTTCAACTGTAAGGGACTTGTTTCCAAATTTGTTTTTTTGTTATATTTAATAATCATGATAAAAATTAAATTAATTAATTAAAAAATTTATAAATAGAATCAACAAAATGTACTTGGAAAAACTTTAATGAGAAACACAGCCTTCTTACCTCTCCCCACCAATACATAAACCATCAAAAATAATGATGAATAATGGAGCGTATACGCAACAGAAATATTTTTCATCTTTCGTTATCATCTATACATATAATAAAATAGTAACTCTTTTCTGCCTGCCTGTCTGTCTTTCTTTTTTTGTGTTCACATCATGTAAAAAGTACTGGATATATTTTAACAAAATTTTGTGAGGATGTACTTTATTATCCTGAATCCATAAAAATATCTTATTTCCAAGAGAAAATGGAGAAAAAACAGAGAAGGTACGCCGATTTTTTTACCGATTTAAAAGTACTGCATACTTTAAGGCATGTTTTATTTTTGAAAGCGGGATATTCTAAACACGGTTTCGCAAAGGATGGCGCTGTTTTAAAATAATCAGTAACTCATATCCTGTCTGTCATTTACACAGCTTTACAATAATTTTTAGAATTTTATATAAATTTTAGAATTTGGATGGGTATCTTTCTTTATAAAAAGTAAATACGCAAGAGTCATACAATTTCGTGTTGATTACTTTTAAAGCAAAATCGAACAAAGTATTGTTAGGACGCTAACAACGTGTGTGGACACAGCTAGTTATAAAATAAAATGATCTTTCTAATTTAATATTATTATTAAAATTTTGTTATAAAATATTGAATGTGCTTTTTAAAAAACTAATGCTTGGGTAAGTTAGTACGCCTTTCATGGCATAAAACTAAGTAATTTTTAACGTACTTAGCTATCACTTACGCCCCGTAATAAAAAAAAGACTTAAAGTTCTATAATCTGCTTGAGTATTTGGCCCACTTGGCGAGCAGATTAATCTTCTATGACATATGTGAAATAATACATTTACTTCTGCATCTTGGGCACAGTTATACCTCCAGGTTTCAAAAAAGTACTAAAGACCAAATAAACTCTATATTTTTGCCCAACCAAATAAAAAAATCAAAGTTTTGGGCTCAAATCCAAATTAGCAAAACTACCTTTAAATTGGCTCATTGTATAAAATTTTAGGTCAAACAAAATTTTAAAGCTTTAAGTAACTCAAAAATTGAAAACCTCTGATAATTTTAAGCGCCATAACTTCTTTAAATGGGAACGCATACAAACTAGAAAAGATCATGAATTTTGGGTTGATGGCAGGGACAGTGAGAAAAGGATGCATGTTTGGGCAACAACAAATCCTATTCAAGATAAATGAGCAATTGGATTCATAGGTTTTCGTGAACCCAATTACCCATTGAAATGATAATGCTCTTGATCAGTGAAATTCGGTATCGCAGTATGTTGTAAAACCTTAATTGGTAAGACTTAGACTTAATATGAGTAATATATGGTTATCACAAGATAAGAATACAGTTATGTCAACTCTATTCTATGAATGGTAAAATAAAGCAATCATGTAGTCCCCAAAAATGATCCGGGAATGGTCAAATCGCTCATGCATTATAATGCCTATAAACATAAAAGTCTATCCTAAATAAATTTTAAGCTAGCACATCTAATTTAAATTAAAATTAAATTAAGGCCTTAAATAAAATTTATTTAAAATAAAAGTAAAGAAAAATAAATATTTGTAAGTTTCTTTCATCTTTTACCACTGTTACTGAAAAACAAAAGACTTAATAAACAAAATTTATTAACAATTCAGACGTTAGTTCAGTGATCTTTTACTCTGCATTAATAAACAATTTTCATTATTTTAAATTAAGCTACTATTAAATTATATTCTACTGTTTTGTGTTTATTTAATATTAGTTTAATTACCCATAACATTCTATAATAAAAATTCAATTTATTTGTTGGGGGAACGCTAGTATTTCACTGGTTGCTTAGCCCTGATCGTAAGGAAACCTTAATAATAAAATTTTAAAAAATAATAAAATTTAAAAAAACACAATGACAAGTACATATGTTAATAGAATAAAATTACAGAATATTAAAGCTTCAACAAAACACCAACTATGTTTTTATTTTTTCTTACTGTCGTTTTACAATTGGATGATTCTTTGCCGTCACTTAATGCAGATGTACTGTGTAATAAAACAAGCTAATTTTGTTCCCACAAGCGAAACGAATAGCAACAAGTGATATTTATAATTTTTTTTTTTTTTTTTTAAATTTAAATTTTATTTATACATCTTTACATATATAATAAAACAGTAACGCATTTCCTGTCTGTCTGTCTGTCTTTATGTCTGTACTGGATGGATTTAAAAAAAAAATTTAGGAGGTACCTTAGTATCCCGATACCAATATAGAAACCTTTATTAAATGCGAGATATTTTAAATACGATTGCGCATCTATTTAAATAGATGGCGCTGTTTTAAAATAATGACAAAATATGAATTGAAAGTGGGTATGACAAAATATGAATTACTTACTGCCAAATAGCCATTAAATAAAATTTGTGGTTTTTATTTGTTTTATACTTTGTGGAATTAAAATATTTTTTATTAAAATATTTTAAACGCTTTTTACAGAGCTTTACAATAATTTTTATATAAATTTTAGATTTTTTTTTTATATAAAGTAAATACGTAAGAGTCTTAAAATTTGGTGTGGATTACTATCAAAGAAAATCGAACAAAATATTGTCAGGACGCAAACAACGTATGTGGGCACAGCTATTAATATTATATTTTGCTCTCTCGTCCCAAATACTGGGCTTACTATAGTGCGTAAATTTGAGTCGCGATATTTGATATGACACATATATTTAAAATAAAGTTTTATAAAATTTTTGAGATGTGTGTTTTTTAAATTTTTTAAAAATCTACATATGTATTAAAAAATAAAAATCATCATCATGGTGGGATCAGAAGTTGTGATAAATTTTTTTTTTTAAATTAAAGAAAAAAATTGTGTAAACAAATTTGTATGATTAGTATTAAATTAAAGCTTATCAAATCCCCTTTAAAATAAGCTTTTACTCAACTCTCTTTAGCTTATAGCACTGGAATTAGAATATATTTCATCCTCGAGCGCATACACAAAAAAGCTTTATTTTCCTATGTTGATAACTATAGCTAAACAAATGTAAGAGATAGATTTTTTTTTAATTTATATTCAAGGAATCAACGAATAGTAAAAAAAGTTTCAATAAAATCGGGAGTGGTAAATTTGAAAACTTTTTGTTTTTGTTGATTTGACATGGAATTACCCTATTAGTTTATTTTAAAGCATTCGCTATTGGAAACGACTCCATTCCTAATTCTTATTTTTTGAAATAATTTATATAAATAAAAAAATTATTAGAATAATTTTAAAAATCTAAACACAAAACTTCTAAAAACCAAATATTATTTGTTTACTTTTCGTAACATCATAGAAAATTATCATAACTAGTTTACTAAAAATATATTATGGTTACAAATACAATATTATTTTGAAATACTAAACAAAGTTTGGTTGTGGTTTGAAATTTGTATAGTTCAAACCAACCATTAGGCTTTTTTGGTGTAGCAACCATTTAATGATCAAATAAATAGTAAGAAAAACTTGTTTGTCGTGACCATAGTAATGATTGAAACAATTATAAGTTGTTCAGCGCAACCATATATTTTTACACAGAACATAAGATAGTTCTTGTAACCATGCCATAACCATTCTTTTTCTGCGTGTCGAGTTAGAGGTTTACAGTACCTTAGTATTCTAGGCTTACAGTACCTTAGTATTCTATATTTTCTAGTAAAAAAGCAAGTTCCAAACTGTTCGAGAAAATCTACATTTTTAAGCTCGTTTAAATTACTTTATCATTTTTGCATAAAAATTTTATTTAAAACGAATTTATCTGAGTTTGGTTGGTGACAAAAAAAAAACACAAACACTACTTAAACAAGTAAAAGTGCTATATTCGGCCATGCCGAATCTTCTATACCCTTCACCACGGTGATTTTATTTATACAGACATGTACAGCATTATCCATATTGTTGACTCTTTACTTAAATAAATTCGTATGAGAAAAAATCATTATTCATGAGTTAAAGAAATAGAAGACAAATTTCGTTTGCTATAATTGTCGCCGTGTTGTCAGCTACTTAATGATATTGAAGCCGACAGCTACATCGTAAACTCTGACGTTGTTGTAGAAATACTTATTTTGCATTTATAAAATAAAATAACTTTTTGAAAAAATTATAAATATTTCCTCCAATACTTTTTGTTTGAATATGAATTTGTAATTTACAATTTTGTGACATTTTCTTCTGTTGAATAAAATAGAAACTAGCCTAAGTTGACGACAGCCACAACGGTGGTCGTGTAGCCATGTAGCTTTGCTGACTTCAAAATAATCGTTTAATTTTTGACAGTTTGTAGTATCCTGATGATGTCTATGTGTTTAATGCACCTAGGTTTTAAAAAAGAGATATCATCTATTTAAAAATCAAACGCATTTAAAAAAATATGTTACTCTATAAACACACATACATACATATGTATATTCTTATATATTATGTTACAGTCATGATTTTCATTTTCAAAGAAATATTGTAAAATTTTTTGTAAAAATATTTTTTTAAAAATTTTATTCGAAAATTTTTTAAAAAAATTTTTTTCGAATATTTTTCTGTAAAATATTTTTTTGAAAATGCTTTGTAAATTTTTTTGTAAATTTTTTTTTAAAAATTTGATTGAATTTTTTTTTTTTTTTGTTAAATTTTGGACCTTTCTCCAATCTATATTGAGTTAGAATGGTCAGAGTAAAGCAAAAAGAAATCCTTACAAAAAAAAAGAAATTTCATCATATTGACACATGGGGGTCCTTTTAACTGCTCCTATTTGTCAGTGGGTACCCTGTGGGTCCACCTCTATGCGTATTGCTTTCTATTAAGGTCTCTAATACAAATCAAAGCAGAAAAACCCTACCAATGTAAAAACAAACAAAAATCGCCCCTCGCAGGGGGTTATTGATCCCCCGAGATCTGTATGCACTCCTTGCGATCTAATATTTATTTGACAAAAAAAGGCAAAAGAGAATCATTAAAGCCGAAAAAATAAAAAAAACGTAAAAAAAAATATAGCTGGGCGTGGTTTTTGGTCCGTAGCCTCCAAAGGAATGATCCAAAGTTTTCGAAACTATACCTGACAGATTGGTGTGCTTAAATTTTTTTTATCTCTTCTAGTGCCTTGGCAAATGACATTACCACACTAACACGGACAGACGGACATCGCTTAATCAACTTCTCTATGTATAAGGATCCAGAATATATATACTTTATGGGGTCGGAAATTAATATTGTAGAAATTACACACGGAAGGACAAACTTATATATACCCTTTCCACCTGTGGTGAATGGTATACAAATATAAAAAAATTAAAACAAACAAACTCAAGCTTGACTTAACAACTCAATATTTAGGGTAAATCCATTACAAGATCATATTTAAATGAGTTGCATTGCAAAATATGAGAAATATTTTACTTAAAGTAAGAAAAAGTCTGCTTAGCAACATTTATTTTTATTAACAGACTAGTTTTTCTATCAAGAGTTCGAAAAACCTTAAGGGTTATGGAGTTTAAATGAACAGTTCATTATTCCACCCAACTATTTCTTTTAATTTCAAGCTAATTTTAATAGCTCGTTTACAAACTAATTAAATGAAATAAACTTAATGATCATCCAGAGCGGAAGCAGAATCAGAAGGCAGCTATAAACAACATGACTTGTAGCGGACTAACACCTAAATAATAAACAAAACCAATGAAATCAGTTATAACACTATTAAAGAAAATAAATTACACAGCTAATGTTTAGTACAAGAAGGTGTTATAAATCGTTTAAAACATCTTAAACAAGTTCATTACAAAAAACAACATGATCGTTTGTACATGAAAACTATAAAAATTAATAAGAAGCAAATCTATATAAATGAAATCAAATGTCGTTCGTTGATAATCACATCACTTAAGCAAGCTACAAAGTGAAGCGCACCGGTAAATTGTGAATTGCACAATTTTTTTCTTACTCGTAGATACATCAATAACAAAATTCCACAAAATTAATTATGAAAATAATGGGTAATTTTTTTGAGGTTAGGATTTTCATGCATTAGTATTTGACAGATCACGTGAGATTTCAGACATGGTGCCAAAGAGAAAGATGCTCAGTATGCTTTGACATTTCATCATGAATAGACTTACTAACGAGCAACGCTTGCGAATCATTGAATTTTATTACCAAAATCAGTGTTCGGTTCGAAATGTTCAAATGTGACAAATTTTGTTCAGCGATGAGGCTCATTTCTGGTTGAATGGCTACGTAAATAAGCAAAATTGCCGCATTTGGAGTGAAGAGCAACCAGAAGCCGTTCAAGAACTGCCCATGCATCCCGAAAAATGCACTGTTTGGTGTGGTTTGTACGCTGGTGGAATCATTGGACCGTATTTTTTCAAAGATGCTGTTGGACGCAACGTTACGGTGAATGGCGATCGCTATCGTTCGATGCTAACAAACTTTTTGTTGCCAAAAATGGAACAACTGAACTTGGTTGACATGTGGTTTCAACAAGATGGCGCTACATGCCACACAGCTCGCGATTCTATGGCCATTTTGAGGGAAAACTTCGGAGAACAATTCATCTCAAGAAATGGACCGGTAAGTTGGCCACCAAGATCATGCGATTTGACGCCTTTAGACTATTTTTGGTGGGGCTACGTCAAGTCTAAAGTCTACAGAAATAAGCCAGCAACTATTCCAGCTTTGGATGACAACATTTCCGAAGAAATTCGGGCTATTCCGGCCGAAATGCTCGAAAAAGTTGCCCAAAATTGGACTTTCCGAATGGACCACCTAAGACGCAGCCGCGGTCAACATTTAAATGAAATTATCTTCAAAAAGTAAATGTCATGGACCAATCTAACGTTTCAAATAAAGAACCGATGAGATTTTGCAAATTTTATGCGTTTTTTTTTTAAAAAAAGTTCTCAAGCTCTTAAAAAATCACTCGTTAGTATTGCAATTGCAACCAACCTTCTATTTGTTTTTTGTCATGTTATGCTCTGCCGACAAAAACTGCAACTGGATTATTCACATGATGTCTGCTAAAGCTTTAATTGTAATTGCGTATGTAATTACTAAAATCATACAAAATTTATCACTTTGCGGAGGGTATAATAAACTAAGCCAAATAATTCTTTAATTTACAGTTTTAAATATACAGCATTCGTGACTCAAAAATAAAATTATGGAATAGATCATTGTGGAGATATAATGGCAAAATTAAAATTTACTCAAGACATGTTATGTATTTCTTATTTTGTGTAAGATTGGTTTCTACTAGACATAACATATGGCAAGACAGTTCCATATGTTATATAATTTAATGATTACATCAGTCTTTTCTCGACGGAAAACAGAGATGTTATGTTTTCGTGACTTCAGTTGGACTCTTAAACCGGGGTTGTTAACGGGTTACATACAATAAAGTTCAATGGTCATGCACATACGATTGCGTTTATTTAAGCTCGCAAAAACATACAAATATTTACCAATAGTGTGTGAAAAAAAAACAAACAAAAACAATAAAACCTATTTTAACAACAACGTTGTTGTTATTTTTCTTTTTTTCAACGGTATTGTTATTTAAGTAACTCAAGTAATAAGTAAAACCAAAAATAACAGTGTGAGGGCTCTTCTATGAGACTCCAATTTAAATTCTTTTTTGAAAAGTGCGAACATTAATACCAGAATTGCGTATGTCACAATAAATGCTGATGAAAACAGTGAAAGTAACAAAACAAATAAAAACAATAAAACTGATGTTTTTTAAATACTACAGCAGCTTACCGTACACGTTCGTGTTCACCACTACCGCTAAATGGTTCCAATAAGGTAAATGTGAATAAACCAGCATCGACTGCTGGTGATGGTATAACCTAAACTGTAATGGACAGAAAACCACGACACAAGTGGGTATGGATATATACGTGACTGTACTGAAACGAGGACGGAGCCCTAAGTCTTTGCATTTAGCACCAATCTCAAAAGTATCTAAAGATGCGGACTCGATTAGAATTAGTTCTCAAAACCGGGTTTGGTGGGTTAAATAGATGATGCTTACAACTAAACACTACCCTAAGTAGATTAGATAGAAGGGTGCTGATGACGGACGTGGCTGTCTAGAAAATGTGCATTCCGCTCGTGCTGGTGTCTAAAAATTAAATTTTCCCATTTTTTCTTTAATATTATCACCTAATTTGTAATTTAATTAATTCTTTCTTAGAGAGAATAAAAACGAACTTAAGCTTGATTATAAATTTCATTGTATGTAATACGTAAACAGTTCGACTAATAATAATTAAAATTTTCACAATAATTATTTTTTGTTTTGATATCATTTCTCCCCTATAAATTAATTTCTATACTGTTTTATAAGCTCCCAAATGATAACACAGAACGGTAGTTCTCTGCATAGTTGACATCACTAGCGGGTTTCTAATAAAATGAAATGGCGCCAATAAAATGAAATATGCAAAATTGCCTAATAACTAATTGCAGCAATTCCCAATATGTAAAGCTATTATTATTAGTTGTATTATATAGCCTAATAATTTTAAAAAATAATCCATCTAATAAACCACACTCTTAAATATTTTATTATTGTTTTTAACAACAGGAGGTTATGGCATATGTACATAACATGTGTACGTTTAAACACAAATATTATAAACCATATGAAAAACACAGATTTTGGCATACATATGGATAGAAATTTTGACAGTACATATGACTTGTACACTCAATGTAAACACAACTTTACTGATCTTGATAAAAACCTAAAATTAGCTGTTCAACATGTAACAATAACGCGGCAACAAACAAGATATAATCGAATTAGCTCTGCAGACGTCGAAATGCTCTTGGCAAAAAAAAAGAATTCGAAGGGAGAGGCAAAATTAGGTGGATTGCTTCAATACAAAGATATTTGGAAGGCCTCGACTCTAGCCCACAATTGAATTACTCATTATGGCGTGCAACAAGATACCTTAAACGATTAGACATATGTAAGCCTCCCTTGCGTACTTCTTGTGGAGGCTGGGCAAGGAGAGATATCGAAAAAGGAAACCTTTTTGCTAATCATTTGAAACCCGTATTTACCCCGAATAAAAGGTATCTAGTGGAATTGCCACCCATAGATGATGAAGCAGTAATGCCCCTTAGATATAACTTACAAGATGTCGAAAGGGCAATTGCTAGTTTGAACACCAAAAAGGCTTATGGTTTTGACAAAATAAGCAACAAGATGATAATGGAACTTCCCCAGTTATCAGTTAGAATAATTCTATTTATTTTTAATGACATTCTACGCCTTGAGCATTTTCCCTCGGAATCGAAGATATCCCTTAATACTATGGTACCTTAACCAGGAAAAGATCACGCAAAGCTGGACTCTTATAGGCCAATAAGTCAGTTGTCAAATATGTCAAAACTATTTGAGAAAATAATAATTACTAAGCTAAAACCAATTTTGAGGGAAAAAGGATGTATTCCGAACGACCAATTCGGTTTTAGAAGACAGCACAGCACTATTGAACAAACGCACAGATTAGTAAATATAGTAAAAGAGCCTTTCGAAGAAAAAAATATTGTTCTGCGCTTTTCATAGACGTTTCTCAAGCGTTCGATAAAGTATGGCATAAAGGCCTAGTTAAAGCAAAACCTGCCGACTAATTTTTATTAATTGTTAAAAATTTATTTAACAGATCGTAAGTTTATACTTAAAGGGGGTGATTTTTTAAGCTCGCCTCAACCAATTAAAGCTGTAGTGCCCCAAGGAAGTATTTTAGGACCCGTTTTATATTTGCTGTATTCATCCGATATGCCAACTAGCAGTCGAATCCACACATCAGACATGGAGAATAAAAATTAAGGAACAAAAATGCACTCACGTAACTTTCACACTGCGTAGAAACTCATGCCCTCCTATACAAATTAATAACCAGACCATACCCCAAAACTCAGAGATCAAATACCTCTCGATAGACGCTTAACCTGGAAAAGTCACTTACAAGCAAAATTGACCCAAATGAAACTAAAAGCAGTGCAAATACATTGGCTCATTGATAGAAACTCTACCCTTAGTTTAGATACCACTTTTATAATTCAATAATTCAATCCTTAAATCAATATGGTTCTATGGCTGTCAGTTATGTAATACCGCGTCAGCTTCTAATTTAGAAAAAATTTAAGGCGCCAAAATAAGGTTTTACGAATAATTATAGTCGCACCCTGGTATATTAAAAACTCGAACATCCACAAAGATCTAAACCTGCCACTAGTTAAGGCAGTAATAGCGCAACATGTAACAACGTATCTGGGGAAGCTTGAAACGCATGCAATGCCGCAGGCCCGCTACATCCTGAATGATCGTGGTTATGTTCGACTAAGAAGGAAGAATATTGCTTCTCTTGGCCGAACATCACAGAGGTGACTAATTTATTTATAGCAACAACCGTGTCATCATACAGTTTTGCTCTAGCACTGGCTGGACTTCAGTATATACATATGTACAAATATGTATTTTATTTTAATTTTATTTTTTTATTTCTTTTTGCTTTAACTTTTTACTTTAACCTAAAGATTTGAGCACTTATTGTTAATTCATACAATTTGAAGATACAATGAATAAATGAAATATGAAAAAAAATTAAGATACATATTATTTTTAGATATAAGGTCATTATATAGACGTTTTACACATCAGTTGTGAACGGCTACTTTCAACATGACCTTATGAAAAATTCCCAAAAACAAAATAAATTCCCGAATGAATTATCACCCTAAAAAATTAAAAATTGCTCGAAAAAGAATAATGGAACTTTGGCCCAAAAATTGTGAAAACAATACCCAATGAATAAATGAATTTTCGCCCATATTTATTTATAGTTTCCTTATTAAATACAAAAATGTCAACAGTTTTATTAAGGGCATTGATATTGGTTTAATTTCTCGAGCAAGCTTTCAACTTCTGTATGTAATTTGTGATCAAAATCCAAGAAGGCAGCTCGTGACGGTGATTATTGGCTCTAAAAATGTACTGAGTGCTCCAAGGTTAATGAAACTTTGCAGAAACATCTGTTGTGGTCATAAGTTGGACTCAAGAGATTCTTAAATGCCATTTTTAGCCCCGCCCCTTTTTTGGGCGGTGAAATAAAATATTATTTTAAAAGATATTGCAATTATTAAAAGAAATAGATTACATACTTCTTAAAATTTATTTTTATGGGCAGGGGGAGGTATTCCTCCAATCCCACCCCCAAAACGTCCCTGTGAAAAAATTTTTTTTTTTTTATTTTTTTGCCAATTTTCAAATTTCCAATGCCTAACCAATCCCCGCCTCCCAAGAATGTTATTAAAAAAATATTTCTGTAATTTGTTACTTTATATAATTAATTTATTAATAGTAATAACTTATTAATGATTGTAACGATAAATTTTATTTAAAATATAGCAATTAATTTATTTAAAAAAACTTCTCCTTTGCACTAAGATGATGATGAGTGCCATGGTTCTTCTTCGTCTGATTCTTCAAAGACCTCTTCCGAATCTGAATCCTTTTCAGCGTTAAGTACAGGTGGAAGCATGAAAGAAATTGCTTCTTTCGTAAAAGGTAATGACCTTTTTTTGGAGTGGGTCTAGTAAAGAGTGAGTCAGGACTTAGCAAAAGCCTATAAATAATATCTATGTTACACTGAACCCTTGAATATTCTCCAGCAAAATTCTGACTGTAAAGCCGCTTCTTCTGATAACATCAGGTTTTATTTGCCATTTTTTCACTGACAGTTTATATGACAGGTGGAATATGCTCTCAAATAGGCGAATTCTGGCGTGTAAAGTAGATAGTCCGAAAGAAGGGGCACCTACGTCTATATCTCTTTTGATATTTAAATTGTTTTTTGTAGAGGTAATAATAGTGTTAGATGTAATGATTTAAATAAAAAACATCTACCTTAAGTTATTAAAAACCAAAACATTTTATGAATATACAAGGGTTTCTTACTCGTATTTACCAAGATAAGAAAAACATAAAAAGGTAAAATTTTCAAAAAAAAAATGGCGCAAATATGCGCAAGGTTTTTTTTACAGCATAAAAGAAGAGATCGTAAATAGTGATATATAACATTTTTAGGACCTCGATGGAGATCACTCTTAAAAAGCTTTTCACTTTTTTTTTTTGACCAAAAATTTTACAAAAAAAACCTTTTTTTAATTTTGAACGAAATTTTTTATCATTAAAAATTAAAAAAAGAAATTTTCTAAAAATGAACATAAGTAGCTACTAATAAACCATTTCACAAAAAAAAATTCAATACAAAATCTTTATTCGTTTAACCACCAAAAAATATATTGCAAACCTCTCAAAATCGTTTACAGTCAATAAAAACGTATGCGATTTACTCAACTTTTCTGACTTTAACAGTGACCCAAAACGACAAATCTCAAGCAAAAGCCTTGAAAATTCTGTCGAGCTGCTTACTTAAATTTTTACAGTTCTCAAAATTAATTAACCGTTATTTAGTTAATATTGATTTTATTCATCGAGGAAGCTCTGAGGTTGAAACTTCTGTGTTTAATCTGAGATCAAAATCTGTTAGGAAACTTTTTTGCTTCCAGATGCCATATTCTGTAATTCTAGTAGCTAAATCTATCGCTAAAATTCTAAAAATGCACAAACAAATTATGAGTGTTGTTGTAAGAATGCTCGTAATTTGTTGGTGCATTTTTAGAATTTTAGCGATAGATTTAGCTACGAGAATTACAGAATATAGCACCAGGTTAAATATATTGTTACTAATATACGCAAATAAATTATACGATGAAACAAAATTAATCTTTTGTTTTGTTGCATGGAGTTTTATGCCTGTTGTTTGTTAATTTCAGGGTGCTGATTTCAAACCTGCCTTCGTTTTTTCTTTAGCAGCTTTAGTTTTTGAAATACAGCTATTAGACATATCGTTTAAACTTTTAAACTTCCAGTGATAAACGAACCCCTTGCGCCAAGGGATCGCATAATACTGTCACCTTTACACATCAAACCAGGGTTAATGAAACAATTTGTCACAGCTCTGAACAAGGATGGTGATAGTTTTAATTACATCTCAAAATTTTCTAGGAAACAAACAGGATGAAAACTATGCGAAGCATAATGAACTGATGCACAGTAGTTTGAAAACGATTTATTTTGGACATAATCGATATCTCACGAACCAGTGAAGATATATTAATGAAATTTCACAAAGGCAAAGAAGAAGTGTTGCGGACGGTCAGCCAACCACGGTAAAGCGGGTTTCTAGGTAAGCCCCGAAAGTTGGGGACCTCGGGTATATAATTTTTTGGAAATGTCATATTATATCTCAAAAACTAAAGCTAATACAAACAAACTGACTTCAGATCTGAAAGCAGCACCCCGATGAAGTATAATATTAGTTATCATATTTCATGCGTTGTCAAAAGCCAACGCAACTAGAGAATAAATTGGTATTATGTAAGGCAACTTTTTGTTAGTTCCCATAAAGTTTACGATAATGCTATTTTGACAGTCTAGCAACTGGAAATAAATGTAAACAATAAAATATTTTTTAATAAATAGCAAATAGCAATGTCTACAGATTTTATTATTTTTGATATTAATATCCACTCTATTTAAAAAAGTGTCTAAACACATTAACACATCATGTTTCAGCCAAGGCGATAAATCTAAAAAGAAAACTCATCCACCGAAAGAGTTTCCTGTAAATTACAACTCTCCGTGTGTTGAGCATGAAGCCTTTGATATACCAAGTTTTATATCAGCAGCTATGTTTCGACCATTTTCATCAAAAATTAAAAAGCTGTGACCAGCTCTTGATGAAATATGTTTCTATAAAAAGACAGACTATTATTCGTATCATCGTTATTCTATTGCTAATGGATTACGTGAACTATGCAGAAATAGGGCCAATATACGTTGTCTGTAAGATTATGAGGAAAGGGATGAAAAACGTAAACTTTACAGTTTTAGTGCAGTGTTTTACTTTATAATTTGTGATAAAAACAACAGCAAATACAAATTTATGGTTGCCAACTGGCAACTGGCAATTGGCAACTAAAACTTGTTAATTTTAGTTGCCAATTGCCATACGTTTTCGTCAACAGACAATGCAACTGCGTTTGGGTTGCTAACCATAATCCACCTATAAATTGAATTTCAATTATCAAAACTTGAAATGAAAAATTATACTAAAATTTAACTATATCAGATTTGTTAATCATTAAAAACTATAAATACCACTAAATATAATTCAATAAAAATATTTAATTTAGCTCAGTTTACTAAAAACAAAGACAAAATAATATTTTAATATATTTTTTTCTTTGTTCAAAGATGCCTTGGTTAAAATATTTCTTTGTTGAAATATTGCTATTGTCCGTCATTTTGTTGTTGGTTCTGTGAATAATGCCCAGCACAGTTTTCTCTACTGCTAAACAAAAATCGAAAAACTATTTGTAACACATAAAAATAAATAGCTTACAAAAATTTTAGTTCTGAAATATTCTTAAGGCTTTTTGTTGCCTCTGAAGTGTAAACAATGTAAATTGATTGCATTTAGCATTTGAATGGCAATGGAATTATTTTGGATTGAAATATTTAACATGAACATAACAACACATTTTTCTTGTTTAAATCACGACATTTTGGTTCAAAAATGCACAATCGAAGAGTTAAGAAAAATTCCATTAATTTTTAGCACTTCTTTTAAGAATAAATTTTAGTTATATTTTTAATTTGTGAACAAAATCATCTAAGACTATCTACATACATATCGCACTTGATCAATAAGAGGGTATTAAATCAAAATTTAAAAATTTTCAGTAGAGTTAAAAAACTGTTTGTGATTACATTTTTAAATAATTTAAAAATCCCAACATACAGACATAGTCATATATATTTACACAAATTAAAAATTTTAGAATTTTTAGTTAGCAGAAAAATTTTGCTGCTATGTTAATAAATTTGCGACAAGAAAACTTCCTAATTGTAATCCTCAAAATGTATAGATTTTGCTAGTTTAAAATTTTTAGCAATAAAATTGATAGTTGTTGATTAAAAGCACAAAAGAAGTCTGCGCCTCATATTTCTAAATTATTTACACAAATTTATTTACATTTAAAAGTATTTACACAATAGAAAAAACATTATAAAACACCAATAAAAAAACAAAAATGATTAGTAGCCAGATAAATTTCCTTCAGCATCTATGACAGCTTGAAGTCTAGCTGGAATAGATGCAATCAAATTGCGTACTAACTCGATTTCTAAGCTGTTCCATATATTTATTATATCATCAATAGTTTCCTCTCGTTTTCGGCCCATTCGGATAGATCTCTGCCTTTTTATGAATGCCCATACATTCTCTATTATGTTTATATCTGGACTCTGCGGTGGCCATGGAAGAACATCTTGTCCAACTCGATTTAAAAAGTTGTTGGTAACCATGCTTTGTGGCATGGAGCATTATCATGCTGCAAAATCCAATTTGCATCAAGTAATAATCTCTGAGCCGAAGAAAAAACATCGTCATTCAAAATATGTAGATATCCTGCCTGGTTTAGAGTGCCTTGTATTGGTACTAGGTCTCCAAATCCATTGTATGAGACACATCCCCAAAACATTACTGAACCCCCGCCGAAACGATTAAGAGGTTGTACTGCTTTATGCTTCGATTCTTTGGAAAGGTGCATATAAGTTTTTCTAAATGACCCTTCAAATTGAAAATAATACATTATGCCAAAACTCCATTGGCTTATGGATATACTCCGTGGCGAACTCTATACGTTTCTTTTTTTGTTTTTTTTTTCAGATATGTCTATTACTTTTCTCACGACATAGGTCTGTATATCATACGTTCTTAATCTTCTCCGAATTGTGGATTCACTTACAGGTTTTCCAATGATGTTTTCTGCCTCTGCAACAACTTTAACCGGACTTGCGACTCGATTTTCTGCGAATATTTTAAGAATAGAACGATCTTCTTTTTTGTTTGTCTCATATTTCCGACCAGTTCTGACCCTATTTTGTAGGCTTCCATAGGTTTCTTTCTTCTTTACAAAATTGTATACTGTTTTCCGACATATTCCGTACTCTTTTCCCAAGTCTGATGCCGAGGAACCTATTCCAAACTTCGTTGCGATCTCAACTCGCGTTTCGACGGGAATTTCCTTTATTTTCACCATTTTAAACGTTTTTTAGCGACTTTTGTATAAATATTTATTTTTATGCAAAATAAATTTGCTAACTATCAACACAAATGAGGTTTTTTAAAAGATTCCAGCGTTTTTAACTTAATTTCACGAATGTGTAAATATTTTTGACAGACAAAATAAGTGTGTAAATAATTTTGAAATATGACGCGCAGACTTCTTTTGTGTTTTTAATCAGTGTTTTTATCAACGTTATTGCTAAAAATTTTAAACCAGCAAAATCTATACATTTTGAGGATTACAATTGGGAAGTTTTCTTGTCGCAAATTTATTCACATAGAAGCAAAATTTTTCTGATAACTAAAAATACTAAAATTTTTAATTTGTGTAAATAGATATGACTATGTCTGTATTATAATAAGCAAATTCCATTTGAAAATATATTTACACAGTTTTTCTTTTAAATTTTTTGAAATTATTGCCTGAAACTTCTCGATATATTTTTATTTTGAGTTGTGACGCTTTAGTGCAAATTTTAATAAAGTCCCTTGTAGTGATATTTTATCAACAAGATGGCATCAGCTTAAGATTTTTTATATCTTAAATATATGTTCTTAATTTCAGATGTACTACTACGAGTAGTATTTTTTAATTGATATTTCTCAACAAGTAGTTCGTAACCTCGTTTCTTTTTTTTTCGTGTAGGATTAGTAGGATAGTGTAGTATATTGTTATGTTTTTATGTAAGTTGCGTTCTTTTCATCGCAAAAATGAAAATACGCCGAGTTTTATTTTATTGTAAGTACGTTGTTTTTACTTCCATCAACCACTTTCTGAATTTCTATATCCGAAATCGTCAGTCCAATCAGAGCTCAATGGATCTGCGGAGTTATAATTTTTATTGTCACTATATATGTCCTCTACGAGGCAAAGACACATAAATGGGTTGTATTAATTACCTATTATTTGATATAAAAAGCAATAATTTTTTATATTTCAATTTCGTTATCAGCAAATATTTTCTTTTTAAGTAAATGTTTATAAAGAAGATATTATTAAAATAGTTATAAGCAAAGAAGGATTGAATTATTTCATAAAAAGAGTCACAATTAAAAATATTGGGAACAATTTTTCAAAAAAAGAGTCTCATTTCGAATTAAAATCATAAAGTAAAACAAATTTTATCAACAAAATATTATCAACTCATAATACAACCAATTTTAATTAAAACAATTTGATTATTTTTAACTGGAATAAAAGCTCAAATAAAAATAATACCTTTTTTATGAAAATATACGATGTATTTCTGTTTTAATTTTGGTATTTGTTGATATGAAGGTACTCAAGACACTATTACGAAAAAGGTGTGAGATGTGGGTATCGAGATGAAAGAGTAAGCCGAATACGTTGAATTTTTACAGTAGATAGATATTTATGTTGTTAGTTGATTTCTTGAAAAAAGTGAAAATTTAAAAATTTTGAGTTAATACCCTCTTGTTGATCTACTCTACTAAGAGGCTCAAACTGCTGTTTATTAAAGTGGTATATTCGGCAAAACCGCCGCTTTGCACTTTTTTATTATTCTTGCTAATACATGCTTTTATTGCTTTTCGAAATTAAAAATCTTTTTTCTAATTTATTGCGATTTTAATTTGACTTTACAATTTTACAATTTTTTACTTGTTGAATAAAAAAATATTTTTATACTAGCACTACACCTGCTTTTAAGATCGAGAAAGTAAAAGTTTCAGTTTTTTCTATTTTTGATTTTTTTAAAAAAGTATTTGGTTCAGCGTAAATAATTATGTTTTCAACATTTGTTTCTAAATAAAACAGATTTTTAAGAAAACCGTAAGCCGATATGACCCAAAAAATTCGGCGAGTCCGATTTCGAGTTGATAAAATTAAATCAGCCTCTTTAAAAATCACTAATTTAACTAAATAACATCCCCAAACTTCGGTTAGACTTTTACCATAATTAAGGTGCTTAAGTGTACAAAATTTTGTATTTGCTTTTAGGAAGATAATAACACAAGAACCATACCGACATAAAGAAAAAACGCGAAAAAAGCACAAAAGCATAACATAACAACAATATGGTATTCGCATTACATGAAAATTTAACTCTATCGATCATATGTCATCCTAAAGGTATGAAAATCAATTGATTTCCATAAAAATTATAAACCATGCACGGATTTTAAGTTTTTTTTTTTTCAGTAGTTGCTATACCGAAACGACTTCTGCGTTAATTTATTAGGGTTAAAGAGGTAGAAAAATGACAGACAGACGGACAGACATCGGAGCGATTTTAATTTTATTACGTTTTTCACTTTGGGTGCAAACCCCAAAATACTTAGTTGAGGTTATTCCCCTTTGCTTAACACAACGTATCAAGTAGAGTAAATCGATACTGTCGTTCTAGGTGTATATCCTTATAGATAATACTAGATCCAGCCTGTCGAATTGAGATATCTAATAAATTACGTTGACTGCTCTCTAAAACACTTTTGTTGAAAATTAGATCGATAATCGTAGGCAACACTTTAGTGAATATTTTTTGGTGTTATTTACCACAAAGAACTATCCTTATCTGATAGTGCAAAATATTTGAGACTTATCATGAGCTCAAAATTATCCTCTAAGGCAACTCTGCAATATAGGATGAAGTACCGGTCGCTTATTACAATAAATCCTCAAGATTTTAAAGTGAATGCATACAGCTTTTACATATTCTATACTGTTATATGGATCTGAAATAAGTTAAAGTATTGTTATTTTGGAAAATATGTATATTATTTTTTGTGAAACTCTAAAAATTGTATATTGCTTAATAGACCTTAATTTTGTATCTACATCTGCAGTCTAAAACACTTTTGATAAAAATTAGGTCGATAATCGTAAGCAACACTTTACCGAATATTTTCGTCCTCAAATTAGACAACTACATTTTTGAATATTTTGTTGGATTTTGTGCAAAATAAATCCAATTCGTCATAAATACAGGAAAAAAATGAAATTGCTGTCATCATCATTAACTGGCATTCGTTTGCATGTAAAATCACTATGCGTATAAAATCACTATCATCCCTCGAATAATATTGAACTGGACTTTCTCTTGCTCATTCGGCATCTTCATTTTTAACAGTGAACTCTGTTTTGAGCCATTTTTCGCCAATTGTTGTATGTATGTAGGAAACCATTCAAGAATTCAGCTCACTTTAGAATTATGCAGCTCTTTCGGCATTGGCATCGTTTGTCACGAAATGATATCCTACTTTAATTCCAAGTTGAAGTCCTTTTTTAATTAAATTTGCAGTAAGTTTAACAGTCTTTTCACTACCACTGCTTTCTATAGAATCAACATTCTCTGAGGCAAAATTTTATATTTTGTCTTCGCTAAGACCTTTATCAACCAGCAGTTTATCAATGTCATCGAATACCAAGTCTTCGAAACCCTCCCCACCAACTGTATGTGCCAAAGTAGTTATATTGGGATATTTTGTTGTATTTGGATACATGTCTGATTGCATTGATAGTTCACAGAATATTAAAAAATTTTAATTGATCTGCCAAATAAATTTCCTTGTATGTACAAAATAATTTGTGATATGAAAATTTAAATTTGACAAAAAAAATTATTTCCAAAAATTTTTAATCGTGCTAAATGAAATAAAATCATGTAAAAAATATAAAATTTTGATTTTTAAATCAAAACCCTGTAAAATAGAATTAGGTGTATGTTTAATTATTTTACACGAATTATGTTTAATTTTTCCCCATTTTTTATTTTCAAAATATTTTAAAATTATATGTGTTTAATTATAATTATTTAAACAATTTAAACAAAAAATAAAAAAAAACATATAAAACTGGTTAAGGAGGATCCATTGGTCCGAATGAAAAGAATAAATTATTATTATTTATGAAATACCTTAAATATTATAATTTTACCTTTAATCAGTTTTCTTTCATTGACAGCTTTTTTGAATAATTTTCTGCCTTTCAACAACGATTTAGAAACTATGTGGTCCTAAATTTTAAGCAATATTTTAAAGTGTTGCTTTTGATTTTTGATACTTGCGGCAAGAGATCTACCCTGCCACGTTTCGCCTTACTATGTACCTGGTAGTAATGCAATTTTTGTTCAGCAATTGAGTAAAATGCTTGTGATTATAACTAGACCAGTTTTTCCCAGCGACCTTACAATTATTTTCCTTATTCCATCTTATCTAGACCTTGTAAAGGTATTCTAAAAAATATTGTTCCTGACAGATTAAAACAACATAGCTAGCGATACTGCATTGAGGACACCAACAAAGTGGAGCCAACTTAGGTCAGTCGATCTGCCTGTTTATTTCCAATTTAATCATAAGTTTAACGATTCAACCTAGATAGTGCATCTTTACATTGGTCTTGTGAAACAGAGTCAAATATCAACTAATATACCGACAGTATCCCTAACATTTCTATCAATTTGATCCTTAAGCGTATAGAATGGTATTGCACTCGTAGAGTCTTTGTCTAAATTTTGTGATAAAGTTGTTCATCAAGATTTTTTTGCTTAATTTAGTAATAAAATTTTATCTTTTAAATTATTTATTTATTTGTAATGTCGAAGCTCTTGTTGCTGAAAATATTTGATATTTTCTCCAAACTAGAAAACTTGTTATCTCCCAAGCTTTTCTTAATTACCTGTGTTTATTTCTTAACCAACAAAAAATCTTAAATTTTTATTTAAAATAAGTAAAAAAGTAAAAAAAAATCAAATAAATGATATTTTAAAATGTCTGGCAATATAACTTTCTATTTCTTATTTTATTCAAAATAATTGACTTTCATTGACACTTTCGTTTTTATTTGTTGATACATACATACATATATTGATTTCCGTTTGAATTTTAAACGTGTAAAACTTAATGCACTGCGATGGCCTTATAGTTGTACACACAAAAAGCATCGTACCATGGCACAGCATATGCCAAATGGCTAAAGTAGCATGTCTTTCTTGGGCTACTGTTGGTGCTGGATTTAAAATCTGCATATTCCTATAAAGCACACATGCAACACTTTTGCTCTTATTTCACTTGTTTGCTATGGTGGCGACAAATACAGACTATACGACACATGTCACAAAAATTGCGAAAAGCTTGGCTTACAAGAAAAAAAAAAATAGAGAAAAGAAATAATTGCAATGAATATAAAAACACGCGCAATGCTGAAAAATAAAAAAAAAACCTATATGACTCTAAAGCAGAACAGAAAACTTCAATAAACCAGACGTTCGTATTTGAATCCAGTGATACAACATTTTTTAATAGGACTCTACAATTTGATTTGTTCATCGTCTGCCTCTTATCATGTCTACTTCTTTCCAGATTTTTATTTTCGCCTTTTTAACATCTAGTTATCTTTATAAATTTATTTTTCTGTATTTGTAAGCATTTGCAATATTGGTCATATTAGCAATATATTAGTGCGTTTAAATAATTGCTCTTTACGACTGTGTTTTTGTAATTGTCTATCTGTTTGTCTACTGTTTTTTCTAATCTAATCACCATCATCAATATGGGCGCCTAAAAGTAAAAAAGGCAGTTTAAAATAGTGAATAAAAAATTTACGCTTCGAAAATAACAACTCGCACAATAAAATTAAAAAAAAAAACTACAAATATCTTATCTTTGGAGTACGATATATCCGTAGATGCCAAAATTTACAGGCAAAAACAAATCTAGTTCCCCAAATGTTGCATTTGCTTTTTAAAGGAATTTTATTCGAAATGCGGAAATATTTTTGTAAAGTGAAATTTTTAATTAGGTAATTGATATTTACAGAAAACAAAAACAATTTTTAATTTACATTAAAATAAAAGCTAATTTTAGAATTTACCTAAAGTAATTAAAATTAAATGAATGATTATGTTAGGCAATATGTGCTGGCACGAGGATATGGCTCGCTATAACTGAGTGTACTGGAAGCAGTTTGACTGAATCCTTCTCCCGGTGCCGACTGGAGCGAAAGCCTCCTAGTTAGGAATAATCCCTGCTAGTACGATGTCAGTGTGCAGTCGAGAGATTTTAACATCACTGTCGACCACCAGTGTTAATATACACTTCCCAGTGTCTGTGTGGGTTGACATATTTTCTCCATTACTGTGAATTCTAATTTTGATAAGTACAAATAGTACCGTGAAAATCTGTATGAAGCTTATGAAAGGTGGAAATGTTAGTTTCTCATGGAACGACAGGTTAAAAGAGACGGACAAGAACACCTCGCAAGGTGTGATCGCCTCTAAAGGTATTTTAAGGCAATAGCCACTCGGCAGAAAGTTGTAATCATCTTATCAATATTAAAATCGAAGAAGACTATAGATTCAGACTGTGTCTGGAAGAGATATATTGTATGTGAATGCCTACAACTGGCAAGAAATAGGCTAACGACGCACAGAAAGGTATTTTGCCAATCTAGCCGGACATTAGGCCAAACATTAATTTTGAGAAATGTAAAAATTTAAGTACGCAGCTCGACAGAAAACTCTGCGTCGTATAGTGAATCTTCAAGGCTTTTGCTTGAGATTTGTCGTTTTGGGACACTGTTAAAGAAAGGAAAGTTGAGTATATCGTATACGTTTTTATTGACTTTAAACGATTGTGAGAGGTTTGCAATATATTTTTTGGTGGCTTTTTATTTCTAATTTTTAAAGATAAAAAAATTTCGTTCAAAATTAAAAAAGGCTTTATTTGTAAAAATTTTTGTCAAAAAAAAAGTGAAAAGCTTTTTAAGAGTGATCTGCATCGCGATCCTAAAAATGTTATATATCACTACAAAATGTACGATCTCTACTTTTATACTGTAAAAGAAAAACTTTGCGCATTTTTGCGCCATTTTTTTGGCGATGTTTTAAAAATTTTACCTTTTTATGTTTTTTCTTATCTTGGTAAATACGAGTAAGAAACCCTTGTCTATTCATAAAATGTTTTGGTTTTTAATAACTTAAGGTAGATGTTTTTTATTTAATCATTACATCTAACACTGTTATTACCTCTACAAAAAACAATTTAAATATCAGCGAAAAAAAGGCAAATAAAACCAGATGCGGACAAAGCCATTGTTAACGCGAGGAAAAAAAATATACAAGATATTTTTAGAAGTGAATTAGTGCTAATAGTGGGTATACCGAAAGATGGATTTGGAAACACCAACGATGGTAATAAAATACTATTAAGTAACAAATTACAAAAATATATTTTTAATAATATTCTTGGGAGGCGGGGATTGGTTAGGCATTAGAAAGCTTAAAAATTAATATGTATAGGAAATTGGCTAAAAAATAATAAAATTTTTTCACAGGAACGTTTTGGGAGTGGGATTGGAGTAATACATTCCCCTGCCCATAAAAATAAATTTTTTTGGTTTTTAAAAGTGTGTAATCCATTTCTTTCAATAATTTCATTATTTTTTCAAATAATTTTTTATTTCACCGCCCACAAAAGGGGCTGGGCTAAAAATGGCATTTAAGAATCTCTTGAGTCCAACTTTAAGTTTTTGAAAATTCTTTGACCTTAAAAGTTGTAATTGCTAAACAAAATGACGGGAAAATCAAAAAAAAAATTGAATTTTTCAGAGGTAGGATTAGTTCTTCCAAAGGGAACTTTTTTCTCCTTGATCCGATTTTTCCTATTTTCTAGCTTTGATAGTCTATGACCATAAAAGATTTTTCTGCAAAGTTTCATTAACATTGGAGCACTCAGTACATTTTTAGAGTCAATAAAAACTAAAAAAAGTAATGTTCGGCTAGATTGGCGAAATACCCCTATGTGCGACGGGCAGACACAGTCAGTCGACAGACTGGAATAACTTCAGAGAGACTCACTGAAATCGAGTAATTCGATACCAAAAATTTTTGAGGAATGCAGGGTGCTGAAAAGATATGCATAAAATCAGAAGAATTTATTGTTTAAAATTACTGCAAAAATTAATTGTTTCTTTCCTCTGAAAACCGATAGAGAAGTAACGATGAAATTATATATGGTTATAAATGGCTAATATTTTCACGATGTCTTCGCTTTGACTCAAAATCACGAAAACATACTTATTTGTCCAACTTACAAGAACAATATGAGGTTTACATTTTTTTTTTTTTACAAAGATTTGATTGTTTTGATAGTAATTGAGCCCTTGGTATAAGTAAAAATATTTAAAAATCTAGGTTATCTGCTATTTCATATCAAATCCTAATAAAATAAATTAATCTGATGTAACTCGCAGTATGCTATGAAAATTAAGTTGATAAATTGAGTTTAATTTTTGGTTGGTAAACAAAATACAGTTACTGTATATTTTAATAGTGGTATACGTCAGTCTGTTTTCAAAGTTTCGCAAAATAATTATTTTTAATTTTGACATGTCTTCAAATAGCTGTTAAGGTGTAATTATAAATGCCCAAATGCATTTATAGTTAATTGTAGAACTTATACGGCGAAGAAGTATAAGTTATTTAATAGAATTATGCAAAAAGAGAAACCCTTTTTCGGTAGAACAAATGGCTTCGCAATCATAATAAATACTTATTTACTTAATACAAAATAGTTTTTAATCCTTTAAAATGCAAACCTCTTAATATCACAAAACAAGAAATGTATGTCTTATACCACTTTCATAATCAAAGGCTCAATTATTTTTTGATTTTCGGGATATGCTTTTTTAAAGCCTTGAAAAAATATTATTTATATGTTTAAATATGATTTATAAATCGGTTTAATCGGTCAGGTGAGGATGTTGACGACACACATAGGATTTGGCAGTCTAGCTGGACATTACTTTTTTACTTTTCAGAAAAATATCCTATGGTCTTAGGCTCATAAGGCTTGAAAATAATAATAAAAAAAGAACGGACCAAGGAGAAAAATGTTCCCTTAGAAGAACTATTCCTACAATTTTGTTTTACATTTTATTACACTTTCGTTTAGCAAATGAAACTTTTAAGGTCAGAAAATGTTCAAAAAGCTAACCTTAGACTCAGGAGATTCTTTTGTGGGCGGTAACATAAAATATTTTTCTGAAAAAATAATGTAATCATTGAAAGTAATGAATTACATACGCCTTTATACCATAAAAATAAATTTTTTAAATTTTTATACACAGGGGGAGGCATCCTCCAATCCCACCCCGAAACGTGAAAATGTGAAATTTTTTATTTTTTTTTTTTGTAATTTCCAAAAAATATTAATTTTGGAGCTTTTATGTGGAAGAGAATGCACCTTCTCAAATCCTAGCCAATCCCTACCATATATGATTTGATTTCTAGAAAATAATTCATGCGTAACCAGCTGTATCCTTACAATATTTTGTTCGATTTAGCTTCGAAAGAGCCCAAGTACATTATGCAACTTATGTTACTGAAATTTATATCTTTGTTTTTTTAAATTTTATTTATGTTTATATTGTGCAATTTTTTTTTTGCAGCAATTTGTGTGGATGGACGCATTTGTTTACATTTTAAACTTCATAATTATAACTACGAATTAGCGAACAAAAAAGATTTCAAGAGTATACGAATATGTGTGCCCTGTCCGTTTTAATTGTTGTCTACCCTCTCTACATCTATTTAAGAATTGCAGTGATAAAATATGCACAATGTAAAAATCGAGAAAGTAATACACCCAAAATTTCAAGACTCTTACTTTTATAGTGCTTCAGATATGGTTTATGTATTTACTTTATACAAAAATACCCATCCCTGGGTAATTATTAAGAAATATAAGCTTTATATAAAATCCTAAATTTATTTACAATTCTAAAATTATTGTAAAGTTCTGTAAATAGTGTTTAAAAAAATCAAAGTTGCTGCGAAGTCTGCAGTAACACTTTCACTACATTTTTTCTATTTTCTCTTGAAAATTAGATATTTTGACCGGAAAAAGATCCTATATATTAACCGAGATACTAAGGTACCTCTCCAAAAAATGTTATTTAAATTTATTCATTAGTTTTTACGTGATGTGAACACAGACAGACAGAAAGGCAGAAAGTTTCAGTTTTATTATATCTATAGATAATAATTTATTTTTAATAGTGACAATAACTTCGATTTGAAATATTAAAAATTAATTTATTTAAAACAAATTAGAACCCAAAAACATTTTATGACCGGAAAAAAGGTTTCGTTCCCCTATATACCTACGCAAGATGGCACAAAAACTCGCAACGTTTGTTTCTGCAGCATAAAAGTATAGATCGTAGATTTTATAGTGATATACAACATTTTTAGGATCGCGATGGCTCTCACTCTCAAAAACCTTTACATTTTTTTTTGTCAAAAAAGTGAACAAAATAAAATCCTTCTTTTAATTTCGATCGAAATTTTAATCATACAAATTTTTCTGAAAATTAATATAAGTAGCTGCTTATATAGCCTTTCACACAAAAAAAATCAATACAGAATCTTTATACGTTTAGCCACACAAAATTATATTGCAAATCTCTCAAAATAGTAAGTCAATAAAAACGTATGCCATTTACTCAACCTTCCTGATTTTAACAGTGTCCCAAAACGACAAATCTCAAGCAAAAGCCTTGAAAATTCACTATACGATACAGAATTTTGTTTTCTGTCGAGCTGCGTACTTATATTTTTTACATTTCTCAAAATCAAATCAGGTTGTTGTAACAGGATGTGAAAACCAGATTGTACAAGGCGAGATTGTCCTTTGCAATGTTAAATCCTGAATGGCAATTCACCGACCTCAGAATCTTTAATTCCAACGAAAAATCTATATTGCTGTGTGGAAGTGAATCTTGGAATGCTGCACCCAAACACAATATCAGGACGCAGCTGGAAGGAAATGATTGGAAAAAGTTTTTTGTTACCCTTATTGGTTCCTTATAGGAATTACAGGATATAATGTATATTGTGTGTATGGAGAAGATGTAACGATTCATACTATTAACACTTTTCTCAGGAGAACATTGCAATCCTACCATTCTCAGGGCAATGCATTTTTTTTTTCAACAACACTACCTGCGAAACTTCTATCGAGACATTTAAATTTAGAGCAAAAGTTTTTAATCGAAAAACATATGGTATGCACAAGTTCGTGGTTGTTTTAGAACTAACTTTTATTCATATCTTTTATAAAAACAAAACAAAACATGTTGTTTACAGAGATGTCAATTTCAGTACATTCAAAGAAACGTTAAATTAAAAATCAGAGTTAAATAAAAAGTATTCAAAATATTTATAATTGTATGTGAAGCAGTGATGCCACATTACTCCCCTTCCCATGGAACACGAAAACGAACTCTTCTTCCGGAGGATGTCCTGTATGGTTCAGGTGTTTGTTTGGTCGCAGCTGTTTCGCTTGAAGTTATTGATGTGTCTGCATTTGCTTGCTCTTTGCACATAAATGCAGCTTTAAGTCGATCGATGCTTACGTTTGTGTGTTTGCCATTCATATTGATTTTATAGAATTTGTCATAGCGTTTGATTACGGCAAAAGGGCCTGTATAAGGTGGCTGTAGCGGTCCACGAACTGCATCTGTGCGCACAAAAACTGCTGGAGTTGTATGTAATTTGTTTTCTATGAAGGGCGTTCTTTCAGTATGGTTAGCCGTTTGTTGTGGTTTAATCTTTTGCATTTTTGAGCGGAGGTCGTTAACAAAGTCACTATCTGAGATGATTTTCTTTGACCTAGACTCGTCCAGAAATTCACCGGGAACTCGAAGTGTACATCCATAAACCAATTCTGCAGGACACGCTTTAATATCTTCTTTAAAGGAAACACGCAAGCCAAGTAGTATAAGTGGTAATACCTCCACCCATTTTTCGGTTTCGTAGCATTTAATTGCGGCTTTTACAACACGATGATATCGTTCAATTAGGCCATTAGCAGCTGGATGGTATGCAGTTGTTCTCAAGTGTTTGATACCCAAAAGATTGTTGAGGTCGCGAAATAAGTTAGATTCGAACTGCCTGCCTTGGTCTGTAGTAATTCTTAACGGAACGCCAAATCGTGATATCCAATGTTGGTAAAATGTAAATGCTATAGTCTCAGTAGAAATATCCTCTAAAGGAAATGCTTCAATCCAGCGGGTAAAGCGGTCAACACATGTGAGACAATAACGGTAGCCTTTGGATGGTGGAAGAGGTCCTACTATATCGATGTTAATATGTTCAAATCTTGTTTGAGGGAGATCATAGGTGACAAGTGGAGATTTATTATGACGATAAATTTTACTACGCTGGCAGGGAATACATTCTCTAGACCAACTCCTGCAATCTTTTCTCATCGCCGGCCAAATAAAACGCTCGGAAATTAATTTGATTGTTTTTGCTGCACCAGGATGATTTATGTTGTGTACCATGTCGAATGCAATTCTTCGAAATGGTAGAGTCAAAAATGGACGTGTTTTTCCGTTTGAAACATCGCAAAATATTTGTACTTCAGTACCGGGAATATAAACTTTTTTTATTTCCAGGTTCGAGTGATTTTTGATAATTAATTTTAGCTCCGTATCGTTCGCCTGATCTTCAGAGAGTTTTGAATAGTCAATGGTCGATGTGGTGTGTAAAGCGTTGATCCGTGAGAGCGCATCGGCTATAACATTTTCCTTGCCGGGTATATAACGAATTTGTGTCGTAAACTGACCCAAAAAATCTAAGTAACGTGCTTGGCGCGGTGTAGCCTTTTCCAATTTCTGTTGAAAAGCGTATTGTAAGGGCTTATGATCCGTGTAAATACATAATTCCCGGCCTTCGACCATATGACGAAAATATTTAATGGCCCTATATGCTGCTAGTAGCTCCCTGTCATAGGTGCTGTATTTTTGTAGTGCGGGACTGAATCTTTCAGAGTAAAAACCAAGTGGCTGCCATACGTTATTGTCACATTGTTGAAGGATGGCACCCATCGCTGTACCTGACGCATCTACCGTAATGGCCAATGGTGCATTGCGTTTAGGAAAAACTAATAACGTTGCGTCACAAAGCGAAGATTTACATATTTCGAATGCCTGTCTTGTTTCGTCGGTCCATTCTATAATTGATTGATCGTTCTTTTTATTACCTTTAATAAGTTTGCACAGTTGTGCTTGGTGTTCGGCAGCTTTCGGCAAGAAACGGCGGAAGAAGTTCATCATGCCCAGAAATCTTCGTAATTTACAAACACGATCAGGAAGTTGATATTCTGCCAAGGCTTTAATACGATCCGGTGGAGGGCGTACTCCATCTTTATTGACTAGGAATCCTAAGAATTGCACTTCTTGTTGGCCGAATACACTTTTTGATGGATTTATGATTACACCATATTCTCGAAGTCTGTTCAATACCTTACGCAGATGTACACGATGTATATCCATATCTTTTGACGCGATTAAAATATCATCCAGGTATGGCCATGCAAAATCGAAATCACGTAGAATATGGTCCATGAAGCGTTGAAATGTTTGTCCGGCATTACGTAAGCCAAAACACATGTGAGTAAACTCAAATAGACCAAAAGGAGTTGTTATGGCTGTTTTGGGTATGTCGTCCGGTTCCACAGGTATCTGATGATACGCTCTACGAAGATCGATGGTAGAAAAAATTTTACAACCGTGTAGTAAATGAGTAAAGTCCTGAATATGAGGTATAGGATAACGGTCAGGTTCTGTTATACTATTAAGTTGGCGGAAGTCCCCGCATGGCCTCCATTCTCCATTTTTCTTGCGAACCATATGCAAAGGGCTTGCCCATGGGCTTCGTGACGGACGACATATACCCAGGTCCATCAACATTCTTATTTCCGATTTTGCTATTTTTAATTTTTCAGGACATAAACGTCTAGGTTTAGCAAAAACTGGTTGACCTTTAGTAATGATGTGGTGAGTTACGTCATGTTTAATAATTTTGGTGTTTAAATTACTCTGGGTGATGTCTTTGAATTCGTTGAGCAAATCTTTGAAAGGATCGTTTTGATTAATAAATGAAAGCTTCTTGTAATACTCACCCTTTTTATTTAAAGAGCAATTCATACGGACATTTGTTACGTTATCAGTAAGCCTTCGTTGACGTACATCGACCAATAACTTGTAGTATGACAAAAAATCTGCGCCTATAATTGGCTGCGTGACGTCAGCTATAATAAATTTCCATTTGAAATCACGATGAAGTCCCAGGTTAAGTGTTAATGTTGTGTCACCGTACGTTTTTATTGGTGAATGATTAGCGGCGTATAAATATGAGTCGGTTTCTGGATGCTTTTTTGTTTGTGTGTTACGGGTATTACGCTGACTTCCGCACCCGTGTCGATTAAAAACTTGAGTTGTGAATTCTTATCGTAAATAATAAGACGGCAATTTTTTGCAACTAGTCTGTCGTTAGCCGTCACGTCGGACAGACTATTTAGTTTTTTGCACTTCGGCAGGGTTGACGACACTTTTTTGCTTTATCGCCAAACTTACGATGGTACCAGCACAATTCCTCGGCATCGGATCGGCCATGAGATCGGGATCTACTACGCGAACGTTGATTAAATTTTGTTTTCAATTCAGCTACTTCTTTCACAAGTAAACTGATTTGTTTTTCAAGTGACGTTTATATCGGTGCTCCGTTCTGTGGCGATGAAACAGCGTTAATATGTGGAATGTCGCTTACTTCAAATATCTTGTCAGCGAGTAGAGCTAATTTATCAGACGAGTCGCTGCTTATAGAAATTATGGAACGCACGTTTGGTGGCAGACGACTCATCCATACAGATTTTAGCATATTGTCGTTCATTTCGTTACCTGCAAGATCACGCATCTCACGTAGTAATTGAGATGGGCGCATATCCCCGAGTTCCAATTCCTGTAAAAGCTTTTTTATTCGTGTTTGCTCGGAATCAGCGTATCGTACCAAAAGTTGTGATTTAAGAGCGTCGTACATATGGTCTGCAGGTGGATTGAGTACTATGTCACTTATTTGTGCTAATACGTTGCTTTCGATAGCTGCCACAACAGTGTGGTACTTTGTTCGGTCGTTTGTTATTCCTGCAGCAGCAAATTGGGATTCTATTTGTGCAATCCATAGAGCTGGTTTAGCGTGCCAAAATGGAGGAACACGCACAGAAACTCTTGCAACTTGGTGGGAGTTGTTTCCATCATTTTGTTGCTGATTGGCGTTTACATCTACCGCTGCATCTGCACCGTCGGCCATACTGTATTTATGTAATAAACTTTAAAAACTGTCTATATTTACAAACTTTTTTCTTAAAATCGGTTTTCTTTCAAATCACGTCGGGGTCACCATTTATGGTATGCACAAGTTCGTGGTTGTTTTAGAACTAACTTTTATTCATATCTTTTATAAAAACAAAACAAAACATGTTGTTTACAGAGATGTCAATTTCAGTACATTCAAAGAAACGTTAAATTAAAAATAAGAGTTAAATAAAAAGTATTCAAAATATTTATAATTGTATGTGAAGCAGTGATGCCACAAACATTTAATTATTATTTAGGAAATTTGTGCTATTTATTGAGTTTTGCTCAGGACAACAGGAAACGTCACATTACATAAAAAAATTTTCGTATTTAAAATTTGAAAAAATGGATTTTGTGCTCCTAAACGTTTTTTAACCTTATACAAGTTAAACTGTTGTCTATTTTTAACTTTATCCGTTTACCAGTATTTATGGTAAGTGTTATTTTCAAATGACCTTCAATAAAGAGTAATTTTGCAAATTATTAATACTCTTTGTAAACATTTACTATCAGTCGTGAATGCATGTATGAACGTAAAGCCTTATATGTGCTTTGAATACTTCAGTACTGAAGATGCTAATGACCATCCGGAATATTATAACAACCGTTGTTTTATTGTCACAATGAAAAGCTTGCAACAACAGCACATTGAGAAAAAGTATATGTAAGAAAATTACGCAAATGGTTGAGCTATTCTTACAATGAAAAATGTTGTTTACAAATATTTTTTTTTTTATCTAAAGAATCTTTACAATTAGTTTTCTTATCATATTTTCTTGTATTTGAAATCCACTTTTGGTCTGTGTATATTTTAAAAATAGTAAGTAGAATGGAAGAAGACTACTATAAAAACTGGTATATTTGATAATCAATGTTTGTATGCATGTGTGTGTAAAATAAAATTCGTTATGTGTTTACGACCTATCTGCAACAATAAAAGCAAAGCATTATTCATTTTACAACATGTGTATGTAGTTTATTACGACATGTTCTTACACACTTTCATATGTGAAAATATTTAACACAAGATTATACAATAAAATTTTAAGCCGACAAAAGCCTTGGGAAGCTGTAAAAAGCTTTATAATTTTTTTTTTTGTTTTGGCAACCAACGACACAAAATAGTATACATCTTCAAATGTTATACAAAGAAAAACAAGAAAACAATTCTAACAAAATATGAGTTAGACATTAGGACTCCTCTTGCAGTGCAGCTTGGAAAGAGGCGATTACAAAATAAATTAAAATTATAATTTTGTTGTTGTTAATGCTGATGTTGTTGTTTTATTATTATTTTTTATGGACAAAAAGAAGACACCTTTTCTTCAAAGATGCTGTTGTACAACGTTTCCTTGTTTTGTACCTAAATGAATGATTAATATAAACAATAAATGAAGGAAGAGATTGCTATAAATGATACTAAAAGAAATTAAAAAAAAAGAAAGCGTTAAACTTTGCACATACATGATTTTAAAAGTGGCAAAGGTTTTAGAAAAATATTTATAACTGAAATAAATTACCGTTAAATTTTAGATACTATAAACGTAAATTTTTTAAAGCGTCATTTAAAACGTAATTTTTTAAATAGGCATAGTTTATATAAATTTTAAGATTAAGGTGACCAAATCCCAATAAAAATTATAATCTGCTTTATATCTATATAAATATTAACTCATTACCTTCAAAAACTTCTGGATGGAATTTAAAAAAATTTTCTTTTTTCCAAGAGAAAGTGGAGAAAAAGCAGTGAAAGTGCGCAGTTATTATACCCTTTACCTCTGGTGGAAAGGGTATATCTAAGTTATTCGTTTCGTGTGTAATTTCTACAATATTCATTTTCGACCCCGTAAAGTATACATATTGTGGATCCTTATACATAGAGAAGTTGATTAAGTGATGGCCATCTGTCCGTGTTCGGGTTATTGTTATTTTCCATGGCACCCAAAGAGATACAAAAGATTTAAGCACACCAATCTGGCAGGCATAGTTTCGGGTCAAAAACCAAGCTGTATTTTTCACGTTTTAATTTTTTTCGGCTTTATTGATTTGCTTTTGCTTTTTTTTTCAAATAAATAGTAGACAGCGACAGGTAGATCGCAAGGAGTGCATACAGATCTCGGAGGATCAATCACCCCGGCGAGGGGCGATTTTTGTTTGTTTTTCGGTTGGTAGGGATTTTCTGCTTTAATTTGTATTAAAGAAAGCATTACACATAGAGATAGCTAAGGGACCCAGAGGGTGCCCACTGATAAACAGAACCAGTTAAAAGGGATCAACGTGCGTGAGGAAATTTTTTTAAAGGTTTTTTGCTTAGTCTGACAAATTTAACTCAATATAGATTCCATAAAATTTTTACAAAAAATTTTCCATAAAATGTTTACAAAAAAATTTTTATAAAATTTTTACAAAAAAAAAAAATTTCATAAAATTTTTAAAAAAAAATTTCGACAAAATTTTTACAAAAAAATTTCGAAAAAATTAAAAAAAAATCGATAAAAATTAATTAATTAATGTATATTATTGTGAAATTGGGAAACATGAGAGAGTAAGGGAATGTTTAACATTACTATGGTGAAGGGTATATACGATTCGACATGGCCGAATATAGCACAAAATTATATATTTTAATTTAACTACAAATATACTAAAGTACTTGAAAATCAAATTTTGGACTACGTTTTCAAAAAAAAACTTTTTTTGGAGAATTTCGTGAAGCAACTAAAACCCATTTTTCTGTTAATTCCTTTTTCAAAAAATTCTCTGAGTTTAGCTCCCACTCGTGGCGGGAAATGTAATTAGAAAAAGTATTTAATGACAATTTAAGAAAATGATTTTGATGTTGTTTAGTTCCAAAATTATTTATTAATTTAATCACCATATGAAATTTAATTGTAGATATATCAAATTACCCTTGTAATTTAGGTTTGTGAAAAAATATAGAACAAACAAAGATTACACAATGTACTATTAAGAAAATTTAAATGGTCACACTAGCCTGTTTTCAGACATAGTAGTTATTTAA
This sequence comes from Phasia obesa, assembly GCA_949628195.1. Classification (NCBI taxonomy): domain Eukaryota; kingdom Metazoa; phylum Arthropoda; class Insecta; order Diptera; family Tachinidae; genus Phasia; species Phasia obesa. Next base: position 88,498,609 of record OX451215.1, read on the forward strand.
TGACATTTTTAGAATATAAATAATTTAGATCAAATTGCCTTTGTAATTTATGTTTGTGAAAAACGTTATAGAATATTCCAAAAAGTAAACAATGTACTAAGCGACAAAAAATAAATGGTCCTACGAACCTGTTTTCGTTCATAGTATCTGCAGAAGTTTAACGATTTTATATAATAATGTAGATAAAGCCAATTTTAAAATAAAAAAAAAAAAATTTAATATTTACAGAAATATTTACAAAACGTGTTTACTAAAAATTTTCGAAATAAATTTAAAAATAAAAAAAAAATCCAAAAATTTGCGAATAAAATTACACAAAAAAATTTAACAAAAAATTAAAAAAAATATATTTTTACAAAAATTGTTTGCAAAAATTTTTACAAAAAATAAAAAAAAATTCTATTAAAATGAAAATCATGGGTGCAACAACATATTTTTAATATTAAGAATAGGTATATGTATTTATATAGAGTGTATGTACCTTTTTATTTACAACTTAATTTTGTAATTGTTACAAATATTTTTAAAAAATCTAGTTTTTCTGGATTTTAACATTTTTTGTATAATCAATAATTTTCTGATTTATGATTACTAAAATATTGTCTGTGGGTTAAATAAACTTTGAACATTTTGTTAAATAACAAAAAGTTAAATTCTATTGGAAAATAAGTTGGCGATCCTGCTTAAATAATTGTGCAAAGACATTGTTGTCAAGATCAATCAAGACATTTTCGGAAGCTAATAATAAGAAAATTCAGAATTATTTTATTATTAATGTAGGGGGAATAACGAAGCAGACCAGGTCTCTTTTCGACCCCCTTCCGTCTTCTCTGATTACAGACAACCGAAATATAATTTACGGCACAGAAATATCTTAATATTTTATTTACACAGAAACCATTATAAAACCTTGTGCCAAATAATCATATTTTAATTAAATTAAATATTCCATTTAACCAAAAAAATATAAAAAAAACCTTGAAAAAATTTTAGTTCGTTTTGGGTATCTTTCAAATTCAATTGCAATTGAAAAATGGTAGCTACTTGTCATGTCACATCACATTGTTGTCTTTAAATTTTAAAGTATTTTTTTCTAAATCAAAATGTATAAAATTTTAAGAATTTAGTAATTTGAAAGAAAAAACTTCGTATGTTTGTCATTGAACGACAATGTATCACACATTGTCTTTTTTACTGAAATTTAAAGTTTACGAATAAATAACATTTTTTTAACCAAATTTTGTATGCAATTTACATTGTGGAAACCTAGACAATGAACCAACAAAAAAGAAACAACTCTATAGTTTTAAAGATTTTGATGTGAAAATTGTCTTTGAGTTGTTGTCGTTGTGCTGTGATGTGTTTGCAAAAAAATGACAGTTGAACATCAAACCATGTATCACTTTTCGTTTGCAATAGACTTTAGTTTCGAGATTTAATTCAACAAATAAGTATGAACTATTATGTTGTTTTTATTGAACTGAATTTTAAGAAGTAAAAGTATCAAACAAAATGGAATAATTTTTGAATTATTTTCTATAAAGAATTTGATTTGTAGTTTGTTCTCTGTATTTCACAACTTACTGTATAATTTAAAATAAAAAAATGCTTTGACACCTATTATCTTAAGTTCTAATTTTAGTTACCGTTACACACTGTGTAATTTTTTAAGTCATGGCAAAATAACCATATACGGACACCACTACGTCATAAAAGACCAAAAAAAAGTCCCCTGTCTCCCAGTTTTGCCCAAAGTCCTCCAGGTTTTTTTTTTTATGGGCCCTCAAAGATGTGGGGCCTCGATGTCATTTTTGCAAAAAAATGATCATTTACTCAAGCATATAACCATTTTTACTTGTTAGAGCAATTTAAATGTGTTAATATTTGGTGAACTATCAATGCATCTCTAAATGAAGACGTCGAAAATTACAAAATAAAAAACTACAACGTAAAGCGATTTCTTTAGAAAACAAAATTGAAATTTTAGATCGCCTTCGAAATATAGTAGGCTCAACATTTCTTAGCAAAATGTTCGGTTTAAACGAAGTCAGAGTAAGAACAAAACTGGAATACAGGATAAGGCAAAACTGGGACACAGGGGTCTTTTTTTTGGTCTTTTATCACGTAGTGGTGTCCGTATATGGTTATTTTTTCCGTATTGCATTGTGTTTTGCAAGGTACATTAATCAGGTAGCCTCAGTACGGAGGCGAAAATTATCAATTTTGTTATATGGCATTTGATTCAACTTACAATTTTTACCCTGTAAGTTGGAAATTAAACTATCAAACTCTAACTGTATAAAAAAAAATTATTTATTTATTTAATAAGAAACTTAATAATAATTAATTATTATAACGTTACAAAAAAAGAGCACTAGCAAACAAGGCCATCAGCTCATTAAAAAAAAATTAAAAATGTTCGCCTTAATATTTCTCCGTCGTAGTGAGGTTACCTGATTAATGTGCCTTGCCGTTATATAAGTTAAGCAAGTAAACTGAAGAATGAATATCGTCTTGATTTTGTCAGCCATATTAATACAATAATTTTCCATCGAAAATCTAACAACGATTTTTTAACAGTATGGATTAAATTTTAAAAAAAATTATTATAAAATTAAAAATTTTTTGTTATGGGGTAACCTAGGCACTATGGGCATTTTGCTATGTGGTTAATTTTAATTTTAGATAAGATAAATATTTTTTAAAGTGAAAAAATATTATTGACTAAGTGCGATTTAAGCCAAAGCGATTCAACACAAAGTTTAAGGCTTAAACAAAAACCAAACCAATAACAGTGGTCGGCAAAAAAAGTCAGGAGTTTGAACCTTTTATGTGATTTCAATGGACTTTTATATGCTGAATCCAAATATGTTCACAGATTTTTCTCTCATGTCTAGTTTTCGGGACAGTCTTATTTAAATAAAATACTGATATTGGAACATTAAAAACATATTTATTATTACAATAGTTATTATTACAATAGTCGTAAAATGTTATTCTCTCTAGTTTTCGAGATATTATAATTTAGATAAAATAAAAATATGTATTAAAATATTAAAGCACGCTATTAAAGAAAAATTAAAATTATAAAAATTTTAATACCCAAGACATAAAAATTATTATAAATATGCATGTGCCCGTGCAAAAATTAAACTTTTTGTTTTCTTATGAAAACAAAACATATTGTGTTGTTGTTTTTTTTTTTTTGTTTAAAATATTATTACTTCTTATAACTACAACTAGAGTTGGAAAAAAACCAGACAGTGTAGAAATAAAGTAAGAAAATATAAATTTACTATTAGTTATTATTGGTTTGTTTGAACTTTGTTGCTTGTTGTTAATTGAGCACTTAGCGATCGAAACTAGCTTACTCCGTAGTAATCAATTTCAGTGAATTAATAATTTGGGTTAATAGCACGCTATTAATGAAAAATTAAAATTATAAAAGTTTTAATACCCAAGATATAAATTATTAAATATGTAGTTTTTCTGATAACAATGGTCGGCAAAATAAATAAAGTCGGCAGCAAGACTTTGTTATGTGATTTTATATATATTCTTACCCAGCAAAAAAATACATGACAAAACACTAGGATATTCATGAGTTCTACTCCCTTGCAATGGTTCCAATGTTGGTGAAAAACGCATGATTTTAATATAGGCGTGTCATTGGAGGTCATGTGTTCATATTTAAATAAACTGACTGTCATTTAAATGAGTGCTTAAGGGATATAGCTAGCCAAAACTTTCAATAAATGAAATGCATCTGTATTGGATAAGATAATATTGCCCAGCAAACACAAAACTAAGCATTACGAAAACAATAAATAATTTTGTCATTAAAAATGCTTTTGGTAACATTCAATGCATTTTATGTTACCAAACATTTAAAACAAAGAAAACCTTTTCAATTAAAAGGCATTTTGACCTTTTTCACAAAGAAAAAAATAGAAGAGGAAAAAAGGAAAACGTTTCTCTTGAGCTTTATATGCTTATTTGGTTTGAAATCTCCATTTTTAATTTTTTATTTTGCTCAATTTCCTCATTTTGCTCTTCTTCCAGAACCCATTCTTTAATTTTTTGCATATAAATGTTTTTTTGATCAAGAAAAAACATTTTCCTCTTCTAATTTATTTATTTCTTTGTGAAAAAGGTCAAAATGCCTTTTAATTGAAAAGGTTTTCTTTGTTTTAAATGTTTGGTAACATAAAATGCATTGCATGTAACCAAAAGCATTTTTAATGACAAAACAAAAATTTTTGTCTTCCATTATATAATTTTGTTTGCTGGTTTATTTTGAAATTTAATCAAAGCTGAAAAAACAATAAAACTGAAAAAAAGCAGTAAGCATCCGCATATGTTCACTCGTTAACACTCAATTAACGACTGAAATCAAACTGAAATAGAAGAGAACAAGCGTCGGTGTGAGTTTTTTTTTTATTGTTTTCGTAGCACAATTGTGTATTGAAAATGAAGCTTTGGCTAGCTATGGCTTAAGACCAGGCTTCACTATCCTACAAAATCGTACGATTTAATCAACCAAAAATCTGACAGAATTCTGTCCTACTTTAAAAATCGTTTAAAAATTGCGTTGTAGATGCCACACTATCATACAATACAAGTTTTTGCAACTCTGATCGCATGGAAAAACAATATTTTACGAATTTTTTCAAAAGATTATCAAATCGTACGTCTTGTCAAAAAGTGTTTCACATACATATGTACATTTCTAAGCCCCACTATCATACCTTTTGAACACATTAGTTATTTTTTTGCTGGGTATATGTATTCTTATTTAAATAAAATAAAAATAATAAAATATTTAATACTACCTGTGCCCGCCACGTCGTGGGCATCCTGACAATATTTTGCTCGGTTTTGCATTGAAAGTATTCCACACCAAGTGAAAGACTCTTACTTTTATAATGCTGCAGCTATGGTTATATATAATATATTCTAAAATTTATAAACAATTCTAAAATTTATAAAAAAAATTCTAAAAATTATTGTAAACCTCTGCAAGTGGTGTTTAAAATATTTTAATAACAATGTAATTCCACAAAGTAAAAATAGAAATTTTAATCAACTGGCGCCATCTGTTGCATAATAGTTTCTCGAATATCCCACTTTCAAATATAAAAAGGAGTGTGGTGAAAATGTAACCGTGTTGAAAAAAACCGTGTTAAAAATATCCGAGTTTTAAACCGAAAATTTATCACCTTTAATCCGGAAATTGCGGTTTTTACTGCTTTTTGTCCACTTTCTCTTGGAAATAAGATATTTTTGAGGAAAAAAGAATCCTATATTGAGACCAGGATACTAAGGTACATGAATCCAAATCTGTTTAAATATTGATTCTATCACGTCTAGTTTTTAAGATTTTCTTACTTAAAGAAAATACTGATATTGAAATATTTTATAATCTTAATGTGTTACATATTGTATGCCAAAGTAGGTACCTGCACTTAATTGTGAATAAAATCAACATTTAATATTTTTCATATTTATTTATTTAATGTTTTACCCATACAACAAGATTTAAATCCTTTAATTAATAGCAGGGTTTACACGAAGTTATATAAATGGTACTTATAAGTTGAATTAGAATATAAGTTAAGAAGTAATACTAACAATTGTACGAAATAAATCACAATTACATTAATAAAGTATAGATATAAATGGATGAAAATTTTTAAAATTTATATTTATTATTACTTAATAGAAATTATGATAGCAAGCCTGTTATTTCACACTTAAATATATTTGCATTGCTAATATTTTGGATCCTGTTTGGTAATCTGTTCCAAAGTCGGATAGCATTTACTAGAAACTGCTACTCAGAGATTAGTCTTTGGTATCTTATGTTTATTAGCCTACACCCTCTATTTATCCTTGCAAAACTTGAACGATCATATATGTAGTTACAATGGTGTTTCCAAGTAAACAATTTTATGTAGAAAAATAAGGACTTTGCTTTTCGAAAGGTTTTCAAATGTCATTCCATAAATTTCTTTTGAGAAGGAACTAATGTGACCACGTCTTCGTATGCCAAATACATTTCTAGATATATTATTAAATATAACTTTCAACTTTTGTGTGCTTACAGAATCACAATGTCCAAATATTTCACACCCAGAAAGTAGGCGAGGCATCAGGAAAGCTTAGACAATGAGCATTCTGATTGAAGGAGGTGCGTGTAATTCACACCATAAATGACGCAGCATTGACTGAACTTGATATGCAATAAAGCTTACGTCGTTTGACCAAATTAGTGTGTCATTAAAAACAATTCCCAGATTTTTCGCCGATGTTACCAATTTAATTTTTTGACCATTTATCATGATATCAAGATTACTTGGTAAACATTTTGACTTTTTGTGAAATATTATGCATTTTGATTTTTTTTGGGTTTAAACAAAGACCTTTATTTGTTATCGATTTTATTCATTTATTGGACTATTTTATATAAAAGTGCCATTTATATCCCTCGTGTAAACCCTGCTATAAATTAAAAGATTTAAATATTGTTGTATGGGTAAAACATTAAATAAATAAATATGAAATGTTGATTTTATTCATAATTAAGTGCAGGTACCTACTTTGGCATACAATATGTAACACATTAAGATTATTAAATATTTTAATATCATTATTTTCTTTAAATAAGAAAATCTCAAAAACTAGACGTGATAAAATCCATCTGTAAACAGATCTGAATTCAGCACATACAAGTCCATTAAAATTAAATAACAAGGTTTAAGTTTCCGACACGTTTTGCCGACAATTTTTATTACAATAACTACATATTAAACATTTTATTATTTTTATTTAATTCATATAAGAATATCTCGAAAAGTAGACGTGATAGGGAAAATCTGTGAACAGATTTGGATTCAGCACCCAAAAGTCAAATAACAAAGCAAAGAGAGACTCATACAAGCACTCCCGTTTTCTATCGTTCTCAGATCTTCGCTCTTTGTTAATCTACTACACCAGTACTAGTAAAGTCATACAAAGAGATTTGCTTATTTCCTGAAAGAAATCCGCGTTAAAAACATACATATTGGCATATAGGACGTAAAAAGTAGTCGATGTATTAGAGAGATTATTGGAAAAAAACAAAATTTCTATCAAATACTGATATCCAAATGGAATTACTGATGAATGTAAAATAATGTTAATGATGCAATGAATGAAATTTTCTGTGAATATGTAATTGGTCAACGAAAATCAAATTGCAAACAAATCTGCAACATTAGCGTAAAGGAAATTGGAAATAATCGATCGAATGAAAATCGATTTCAGGGAAGCCATTAATGACAAAATTCAATTAAGAAGAAAAATGGACGAGCTCATCGACAAATTTAATGCACATCTTGCTGCCACGCAGACAGCGCAACAGACAAGTGGAGACGAAATGGATACTGGTGAACCCGTACCAAAAAAGAATAAGAAGGAGAAGAAGCCGAAGCCGAAGAAAGCTAAGATAATAAATAAGCCAATCAAAAGCAGATTCCGTAGAAAATGACAATTCTAACGAAGTAGTGACTGATGAAAAAGTTAATGAAGTCTCGCCTAGCTGCAGCCAACAACAACCAAAAAGCGGTCAAATGAACAAACGTAAGTCGAATAATATACCTGTTATCACTACATATAATATTAAAGAGTATAATTAACACTATTGATAAGGCCTTAGGCCACCATAATTATAACCTTAAAATAATGAGCAGAAATGCCACAAACATAGGGGTATGCACTCTCGACGATTTCGAGAAAGTTAAAAAATATTAATTGAGCAGAAGGTGAACTACTATACGTACAAACCCAATTCCTAAAATAAATGCCAAAAATCTCAAAGTTGGAATTTTTTAGCCTTTTGCACATAAAACTTACATATAGAGTAGGGGTCACGAAATACTATCAGCAATAGTTGGAAGTATATATAGCTTTATTACGGCAGTATTCTTTTTTCGATTCCAGCTTGGGGATTTTAGAACATATAGGCTAAATTCAAAATTTTGATATAAAATAGGTCAAATTTAAGGACCTCAATTTTACACTAAATTTTTTTTAAACGTATGTACATATTGTTAGCTTACACAAAGATATTTTTATAAATTCCTTCAGATATTTTTTTCTATTAAAATATTAAAATTTACCGCCATTTTTAGGCTAAAATACACCAAAATTTAATAATATTGGAATTTAAAATTCCATGAAAATTGTCTAGTTTTTTACTCAGAAACGTTATAATCTTGAAATTTTTCCACAATATTTTTAATTCCGCTCACTGACCATGGGACTATGCTTATAACTCTCTCATTTTAAAACATAATTTACAGATTAAGCCATCATTTTTTAGGTATGAAGTAGACCTTTAAGACCCTAAAAAATCAAACAAAAATTGAAGAAAAGCCAAGCTCTAAAAGAATTTGCAGGTCCAATGTTACCAACTTTGAGACCACATAACGCCAAAACTTAGGCTGAGATACTCTTCTGTTGTGCTCATGCCAAATTTTGGATCCGTCGGCATGCCCCACTGTGCAATGGAGTAAACCATCTTTCCCATTGGTATGGTAGAAACCGTTATGAGGCAGCAAAATGTTGGAATTTAGTCTAAATTGGCGTTATAATAAAAATTTAAGCCTACAGGATAGGAAGAAATTTTCCTGCGGCTTCTACGTAACGAAAAAGATCTTGTATCAACACATTTGCGTAAAATCTACAATGGTCGTCTACCTTACCACAAAAAGTTTGCCAAAGTCAAATGTAGTTTTCATAACAAAACCTAGAGGGATAAATTATGTGACAAATCAGAAAAGATAGCAAAACATGATAAAATGCAGGTTGAAGTTTAGACAGCACGCCTACGTCAAGGGGAGATTAGTAGACGCTACATTAAGTGGTACACTATGTGGTGTGGTAACATCCTGGGATTGTGGTTAGATTTTCTACAGATGACCTGCAATCCTGTATATGAAAATCCAAATTTTATACAAATATTAAAAGTTTTTTTTTATATTTGTGAAAAAAAACTCTTAAGATTGTTTTTTTTATAAGCTTGTGAGTTTGCAAAATACCAAAAAGAAAAAAAAAATGATGTGTTGAAACAAATTTCATAATCTTATTTTTTACCCAGTCCATTCTTCTTGTTAACCTTCCGTGGCGTATATTTTCTCAATTATAAACGCATAAAATTATTCATGGGAATGAAATTTCGTGTAAAGCTGTAAATAGTTTAAAAAGCTTCACATTTATAAAATAAACGTAATATTATAATGAACTATTAAAATCATAGAATGAATACTATGCACCGATTTTCTTCGTAAATTTTTTGGTCAGCTAAAACAAAACTAAACCAGCAAAGGCGTTTATGTATAATTGCTTTTTTAATTGCTGCTTTTATAACGATACATTTCCGTTTGTTGTATTGAAATTTCTCGATATATTTTTTATGCTTGCAGGAACTGTAATTAAAATCGATTTGAAGTACTTAAATATTAATTAATGACTACATAAAGGAAAAACTATTTAAATGAATTTTAACCTAACTAACAAATCGTAAATAGCCTAAATGGATAACAAATGCCGCACAGTGGGGAATTTGGGCCAAAAATTCAAACACACCTGCAGTCTGGTTTCATTGAAACTGCAAAAAACTATGAAAAACGTTTAGATGAGGTTATGTTTTGCTTTTAAACATTTTGAAAGGTCAGGACTTAGGTGTCACAATGGCTTATCGCATGTTTGAAAAATATAACCGTTGCGAGTTTGTGATTATGTACAGCTGTGGGAAAAATTTCTTCTAATGATACTTAAAAGCATATCTAAGCATTCTTAATGCATTTTTGATTCCAGCTTTTTTTCCTATAATATTTTCGTATAGCTTTCTAAGAGGTTTTTTGTTATAAACATTTTAATTTATTGTAAAAAATAAGGAAAAAAAAGAATATACATGATGCTTCTCTGTACATACAAAAAAAGCAATAAACCGGGTTTAAAATTTTGTAGTTCTTTTTAGAACAAATATAACATCACAATTATTAAAAAATTTTTTTTTTTTAAATAGATTGTATCCCCAATCATTTCGTTTTTAGAAGAAAACATAATTTTATCAAACAAACTCTCAGTTAGAGATTGTAGTTCAAAAGAGTTTTGAGAAAAAGTATTCGTCCGAACTTTTCATTAACATTTTTTCATAATTTACAAAAGTAGTGCATGGAGGTATAATTTATAACATACTGTGTAATTTTTTAAGTCATGGCAAAATAACCATATACGGACACCACTACTTCATAAAAGATCAAAAAACAGACCCCTGTCTCCCAGTTTTGCCCAAAGTCCTCCAGGTTTTTTTTTTATGGGCCCTCAAAGATGTGGTGCCTCGATGTCATTTTTGCAAAAAATGATCATTTACTAAAGCTCATATTTTGCAAACCGTTTGGAATTTTGATATACTTTTTGAGGCAAAGTTATAGCTCTTATCATAAAGAACAAAAATTGTGAACATATAAAATCAAAAAAATTTCATCTTCAAGGTCAAAATCGCAAAAAACTTTAAAAAATTCAATTTTTTTTACCCTTTTCCCCTGTTTAGGTCCATAGGTAGCAAACCGTTCAAAATTCAAGGAAACAATCAACTAAAAAAATGAACCTAAAATCTCAGTAAACAACTTTCTAGAACATATGAACTTCCTAGGAATGATTCTTAACACCGTTTAGGTAGCGCTTAGGTAGCCGAAATGAATTTAAAAATTTTCGGAAAATTTTTCACTTTTGCGGCTACCTAAGCGCTACCTAAACGGTGTTAAGAATCATTCCTAGGAAGTTTATATGTTCCAGAAAGTTATTTACTGAGATCTTAGGTTCATTTTTGTGGTTGATTGTTTCCTTGAATTTTGAACGGTTTGCTACCTATGGACCTGAACAGGGGAAAAAAGGTAAAAAATTGAATTTTTTAAAGTTTTTTGCGATTTTGACCTTGAAGATGAAGTTTTTTTGATTTTATATGTTAACAAGTTTTGTTCTTTATGACAAGAGCTACAACTTTGCCTCGGAGAGTATATCAAAATTTCAAACGGTTTGCAAAATATGTGCTTGAGTAAATGATCATTTTTTGCAAAAATGACATAGAGGCCCCACATCTTTGAGGGCCCATAAAAAAAACCTGGAGGACTTTGGGCAAAACTGGGAGACAGGGGTCTTTTTTTTGGTCTTTTATTACGTACTGGTGTCCGTATAAGGTTATTTTTTTCCGTGTTGCACCGTGTAAGTTAAAGCAACACTTACCCAACAACTTATATCAACTATTAAAAATAAATTTAAGGATCAAAGGTTTTTACTAAAAAAAAGGGTATTGTTCAAGCTAATCCCATCCAATTGTAGCATGTGCGTCCCAAGATGGTATATTCGGCTGCTAATAAAGCTATGTGGAATCAAAGATAAAACAAAAGATGCAAGAAATAAACTGTGTTATTGGCAGGAACTCTTCCCTTAGCTTAGGTTCAGATTTTTACTGTACAATTTGATCCTCAATCAGTATAGTGGTATGAAATTTATTAATGGAAACTTGTAACACATTCAAATCTGATAACCTAAACTCGCGGTAACATCAAAAAAATATATTTTTGTTTACAGATCAAAAAACCCAAATTAAAAAACTTCAGGAAGATTAAACTACTGACAAATAATTAGACTAAAGGTTAATAAAAAAAAAATATAAACATTAGTTGTGACAGTCGAATACCTACTAACCTATAAGAACAGCTATATGTTCCGCTCAACTAGAGAGACTGACGGAAGACAACATTTAAAAATTGATTTGAATAAAATTGGCGTCCTTCTAAGTTTTTCATGTACTTAATTTTTCGAAGTTTATAAAAATGTAGCAGGTTTCTCCTGAGTGCTTTGTGGTCCTAATTTTTAACTTATATACTAAGCAGCTTCTATATCCATAGAAAGTTTAAACTTAATCCGAAAAACTGTTTAGTTCGTTTATTTAAATTTATTCTCCTACTATTCACGATTCTTCATTAAACCAATTTAATAGTTTTACCCCTATTTTTTAAACAAACAAAAAGACGTATAAAATTAATGTATTTTGATTAACATACTTGTAACATTAAATGGATAAGTATAAAATCAAGTCAAATATTGTAAGCAATAACTCGTTTTTATGTTCACTAACGGTTAAGATTTAACCAAAAGTGCACACGAAATTAATTCATTAGTTCATTAGACTCCGTCCATTTGTATAAACCACCAATAGATTCATTGTCCAAGTCATGAAATTTAATGTTTGTTTACGGCATAATTGTAATTATTTGAATATTTTTAAATGAAAAGAAAAACATGCCAAAGGAGATAAATCACAATAGAAAATTTATAAATAAGGTTTTTTAAAAAGAAATATAATTGCAAAATAACATTTTTTTTGGTGGAATTAAGTTGACGTTAAGCCCAGACTTTTTTAAAAAATAATAAATTCGCTTTCGGTGTATAGCAAGCTTTAATGAGGCACAAAAATAGAGAAACTATGAATGGGACATAATTTCTTTAATCATAATTTAAGGAAACTTATTTAATATTATTATTTAAAGTATTTCAAAAGTTTCAACAACAATTTTTATCACAAGTGTCTGACAGAAAAAATATCAATTTTAAGTTATTAAAAAAGGGGAAAAGAATAAAAAAAATTTATTAATAATTTTCATTGAACAGTTAATCAAATAAATCAGATTGCATTACGAAGAACCAAGGAAAGCGAATCGTTATGGATCGCAGCGTTTAAATATTGAGTATAGAGGCTACTAACTGATGCAGAAGTGGAAAGGAAGCGTGGATAATGGGTTCCATGCTTGCTACGATTTATAGAAGAGCTTTACAGAGCCTGTTAGGAAGCGTAACAGAGGCAAGATAAATAATCCGATGCGAATAATTTTTAAATCACTTTTGAAATATTGTGAAGCTAAGACAGATGGTGCTTTATTCTTAATGTTTTAAATTGATGTTATCAAAATTAGTCGGGTGTCAAACCAAAACTTTTTATTGAATATTTATATAACTAAATTTAATTTTTTTTTCTTTTGGATTACAAAATTATTTTTAATCGTCAGTTCTCTTATGTAGCGTCCATTGTAATCTTTTAATTTCTTCTTATAACCCGCATTAAAAATCACTTAACATGAACTCGTAATTTTAAGAAGTAAAACCATTACCAACACTGCAAATGGCATTGAAAAGGAAATAAAATGCATGCATATATTTCATTCCAGCCTACTCGTATCTTAATTATTAACCAGTATACGAGTGTGGTTTTATAAGTCAGCATTTTATTGTATTTCAAGAATAGTAAACTTCAAAGCAACTCTGGTGCCTTCAAATATTATCTATTATTGTAGTACTGTAGCACTCTGCGTCTATTAGATTGTTTTTAGCAGCCATTGAATGTAGTCAACTTCATAAATTTTAATGAAACTGGAAAAAAATGAAATTTCGTATGCTGCTTACACATTATTTGTCCCATCATGAAACCAAAGTAAGGCTTGATGAGAGAAGAGAAAAGTTGTGTACTGAACTTAATAAATGACGTCAATGTTCAGGTCGCTCAAAAGACATCGTGGTGTCAGAAATGGTCTATAAAAACCATGACCGATCTGCGAATGCAAGTGCCAATCGTGACTGATGCTGTAGGCATCTCAACCGACCGGTTACATTACATTTATATTTGGATATGAACTAAAGTACCTCGATGCACCGATTGGTAGCGCGCTAGTCTATCAGTCTGGGGGTTGCGGGATCGATTCCTGCAAACGACTCTGGGTGTTTTCTGCAGACAAGCAAAAAGCTTCGCAGGTTATGTTGTCTTTTAAAAGAAAAAAAAAAAATATGTGCAATGGGTGCAGCGCTTGCCGACTCTCCACTACAATCACAACCATGTGGCAGCCTTCATAACACACAAAAATCGGAACTCTGAGTTTTTACGGGTAAACGTGCATCAAGAAACACTAAGATGGGTCTGCGGACAATGGGGTTCATAGTTACAGTTTTTTGGTCGATTACCATAAAAAGAGTAAAACGAATACCGAACTTGAAGACAGATTAAATGTTAATAAGAAAAAAGCTGTGCGATCAAGACAATGCACAAGCGCACATAATTATATACTGCACATAGTGTATGTAGTAGTATCCATTTAATCAGTTTTTGTTTTTATTCGAGCAAACACTTAATCGGTTTTGCAATTAAAATTTTCATTGATTATTATGCTCGATAATTAGGTAATTAATACTAGCTGTGCCCGCCACGTCGTGGGCGTCCTGATAATATTTTGCTAGATTTTGCTTTGAAATAGAGTATAGGGTAGCACCTATAAAAGAGAAATGCAACTAAACTAAGAAGAAACTAACAATAACAGAATTTTATACCCATACCCAAGTAGTACTTAGTAGTAGTACTTTTACCAAATCTTAAAAATTAACGCTAAATAACAAAAATAATGTAATCACATAATTACCTATGTAAGTATGTATGTATGTATTTCACAAAATAATCAAATTATACAACACGTACGCGACTTAAAACAAATACAAATTTTATTCTATTGGCATATGTTTTTAGCGCCATCTGTGTTTAAATATCAAAATTAAAGGTGCCGTGCCGTACTAAGTAGTTAGAACGATATGTTTTAAAATATACAACTTTCAAAAATTAAACGTGCCGTGCTGTACTCAGCAGTACCTAGTTCCTCTTTAAGATATGCTACATATCAGTTTATGTCTTTTGTTACTTTATAAAAAATCCGGTTAGTTCAACTAGGTACTCTTACTGATTTTTTTTAACTTTCTCTTAGAAATAAGATATTTTTGGAGAAAAGAGTATCCTATGTTGGGACCAGGATACTTAGGTACCTCCTCACAAAAGTTTGTTAAAATCCATCGACTACATTTTGCCTCATGCGAAAGTAAATGAAAAGCAGGCAGACAGACGGAAATAAGTTACTACTTTATTATATGTATAGATTAAAAATAAACATAAATTATATCATAAATAGTATAATTTTGTCATTATGGGAAAAAGGTAACGAACACGATTTGAACATAACATTTTTCATGAAGTGCAAATATTAATTGTTTATTTTTTTTTTTTATTGGTGAACGACCATATATTTTTTTATTGATAGTTATTTTTTTTAGTCTTCTATAGTCAGGCTTTTAATTTGATTTTATTTAAACTTCATACTTAACTTTAAAAGCCTAACCATAGAAAACTACAGAAAATGACTATATTAATTGTTTATTTTTGCACTTCAAACACACTTATTAAATATAATAGATACATGGGTATGTAAGGAATCCTCCTAGTAAGAGAAATTCTGAAACATGCTTCAACTGGTATTTATACACAGGGAAGTTTTCAGTTTATATATATTTTACACTACTAAGAAGATTTGAATTATGTAGCATATAAATAGTAAAAAATTTTAAAACAAACGTTAAGTATGAAAAATGAAAAGAGTTTGTGAAAAAAATCATATTCGATTTTTGACAAAATTCATGATTCATTCAAAATTCATTCAAAAGATCTTAATAGAAATTAATTATTTAATATTATACTAATTATCCATAACGTCTTATAATAAATTTGTTGGGGGAAAAGAGCTGGTTCCTATAAGTATTTCACTGGTTGCTCAGGCCAGATCATCCTAATTTTAGAAAAGCCAAAAATACTCTATAAGTAATAAAATTCTACAAAACACAATGAGATGTGTATATGTTAATATAATAATATTACAGAATATTAAAGCTTCAACAAAACACTAATAAACAAACTACGTTTTTATTTTTCTCTACTGTCCTACAATTGGATGTTTTTTTGCTATCACTGAATGTAGAGGTAAGGTGTGATGAAAAGCATAAACAATTTATTTTTTTCCTCACAAGGGAATCTAAAAATAACAAGTGTTGCCAACAGTTTGCATAAGCAATTGCATATTTAGTTATTTATAGAATAGGACTGAGCAACCAGCGAAATACGTATAGGAACTAGCTCTTTCCCCCAACAAGTAAATTGCATTTTTATTATTAAAAGTTATGGGTAATTATAATATAATTAGATAATTAATATTTAACTTCCAAAAATGTTATAAATAATAGAAATTTTTTTTAGACGATTTGTCGGTTAACCGATATGACTTGATCGAGTTGTCTTTTAATAGAAATTTGCAATTTCTATTACTCAAACAATTAATCGACTTAGGATTCTACGATTAATCAGGCGATGATTGATCGAGTGGATACTCTAGTATGTAGTCACTATAGCAAAAATCTATGTCCACATCCAGTGTCCACATTTAAAGAAATTTCTGAGTGGTAAGACAACCTTTTTAAGGGCCTTAAATAATCATTTTATTTTTAAGAAATAAAAAACAGGACTAAATGAATCATGTTTAAAATTAACAATTTTTTTAACAAAAAAAAATATCTCTTATCTAAAACTCAGGTAATTATCAAGCTTTCCTCCTATCTGGGCCAACGTGGCCACCCAATGTTAAAGTATGACTTTTTCAAAATATTTAGTTACCTTAAAACAATAAAAAACAAATATGTATAATAAGAATAAAAGGCTCGACGTTGCGAAAAAAACTTTTATTTAAAAATGTTTACCTCTAATTAACACCTGACAAAACTAAAGAAGGAAATAAAAAATAAACATCAGAAAATACAGCCAAATAAAGCTAATTAAGCAGATTAGCCTGAAAGCCAGGCCAAGACACATGTTGAATAGTTTAATGAAAATAAATGAAAGAAGTTTATAACTCTCAGGATAATTAAAAACATACGTATGTGAGTAAAATGTACAAAGCTAAAAAAACAACAACAAAAGCTTCATCTCTACACCCATATAGTTTTTAAACTGCACCTACTAAAGATATTGCTTTAGGCATATCGCCATCGGCTGGGTGTAAACAACAGCATACAATTACTTTACTTAGCCAAAGCAGAAATAAAATCTAACGGTGATTTTTATCGTTTTTTGATCGATCTAACCATGTAAGCTTAATTCGAAATATTTATGCAGAAACTGTAAAAGAAGAAGTGAATCCATCTGCCATAGCTGTTATGAATGGAAAATGTGTGAAGAACAAATAAACTGCTAATGTCTGTTTTAACTTAAACAAGCACTCCACAATAGAAATAATGTTTCATACCAAAATCTAACTTAACCATAAAGATGGACACAGTTGCTCAAAAGTCGATAAATATTTGAAAATTTGATTTATAAAGAAAAATTCATAAGCTTTATTTAGGTTTAATTGGTATTGTTTCAGTTTTTTCTGCCTTTCTTCTTAGGAGAGCTATATTTAACTGCTTAAATATGTTTTACACACTTCTTAACTTTGTCTTAATTTTGTATTATTGTAACCTTGAACAAACCTTTGTTTTGCGGAACAAAGAGTCACTTTGTCTAAACAAAATCAAAAGACTTAAGATCCGAACTTGGTTTGACAAAAACGTAACGAAACAAGTTTGAAAAATCATTACATTATATTACAATAGTCTCCTAATTTGTGAACAAAAATGACATTAATAGTTTGGTATTCTGTTTGGTACCTTATAGAAAGTATTACTTTTATTCCTTAACTAAATATAATTTTATTGAAGTTATAAAATTTAATTCATTTAAAAAAAGGAAGATGGTATTCGCTTTGAGCATATGGTTATTTGCAGCAGGAACAGCAAGTAATGTTCATTTCCTGAATTGCAACGAAAATAAAAAACACAAAAGAATAAATGCTGCGTTGTGAAGGAATACGTACCATAACAATAATATTTGCATAGTGTTGCAGGCAGAAGTTACGGAGTAAAGATTAATTGCTACCCTTAATTGATTATTAATAAGCTCGTCTTTTTGATTTTAATTTAAAAGAACATTTTCTAGAAAAATTTATAAAGTATTTTAATATATTCTAAGCAATATAAATAGTTATTATAGTTAATAGGATTTTGAAGGATTTTGGAATAAAATCATATTATAACAATAATATCCCTAATAAGCAGATGGTTAAGTACCTGGGTATTCACCTTGATAAATTTTTATACTTCAACAATCAGATCAACATTCAAATTACAAAAGCAAAAAATGTATTTTTTATCTATAAGAAACTCTTTTTTCAAAATTTATTAATCCTAGGATTAAGATTATATTATATCAATCTTTAATAAGAGCAATTTTAACATATGGTTGCCAAATTTGGTTCAATATTTCACCTGCATGCATGGAAAAAATGCGAATTTTTGAAAGAAAATGTTAGATCAGATCGCCCAATAGCAATTTTAAACAATATATATCGAACAGCAAATTATATAACGCTGCAAATACTTGTCGAGTTGACCATTTCATTATTTTTTTAATTAGAAACCATATTTTGAAAAGCTTTAATTGCACTGATAATAACTTAATAATGGCTCCGTACTACGTGAATGGAGAATATATTTCCAAAACACTTCAAAACGGTTATGTCCCGCCTTTTTACAGCTCGATACTCAAGGCTTTATCCAAAACCAAACAGGTATTCCTATATTCTACCACATGTATAGACGAGCCACTCAAAAAGCAATAATTTGCAATCAATTGACATCAGATAATAGACAATTCGACACAAGCCTGTATGTAGGAGATAAAAATATGTTTCCAAATATGAATAAAAATAAATACTGGTGGCTAACATATTATCTTACAAATTCTTTCTTTTACCCTATAACTATTATCATTTTATTATTAAATAAATATGAAAGTATTTTTTTTTTCAACTTTCTCTTTACATAATATATTTTTAAAGGCACCCATTCTGGTTTATATATTATATAATTTTCCTAAAAAGAATTAATATTGTTAATGTAAAATATACTAGAGAGCTCGAATAAGGGACTGTGTATAAAAATTATATTTACTACTACTGCTTGTTAATTTATAGTTTAGTTATAAGAAACATTGCTAAATAAACGTTATTAAAAAAAAAAAAATTGTTATTATAAGTAATTTTCGAATTAATTTTAAGAGGCTGTTTTAATTGTTGTTAATGGCAAGACAAATATTTATATACCAGTTTCAAGTAATAGAAAAATAATGATGTAGACAAGGAACAGCTGCCGGATCAGTTAAATTATATAATATTAATAAAGTACTAGATATCATTGGTGAGCTTCGTTGCCCCATCTTTAAAAATATAATAAACACTTGAAAGCAAATGTATCGCCATGCTTGAACGTATCTAAGAGAAAATGTGTTTATTTATTGGTGTCGTATTACTGCTAACGTACTGAATCGATTTAAATAAAATTAAGATGTGTGTAGAAAAAACTTTAAAACCATATTAATCTCTCCAAAAACAGTTCAGTACTGCGGACGTAAAAGGGATTACAAAAAACGTGTTGCCAATTAATTATATAGATATGGAAAAATTCATTATGTCAGTCAGTATGTCGATCTTAAAATTAAAAAAAAAACTACACAAAGAAAAGAAAATATGAGGCAAGTCGTTCGGTATTTAACATCTAAAAAAAAATAATTTTTCTTCCTTGATTTAATAGAAGGTATTGTCCCATTTTAATAGATACTAGAAAATATGTGCCTCTATTGTATGAATCTGTATTTATCACAAACGTTTTGATACACTTATATTACCTACTTTTAGTAACAAGATGTAGGGTACTCTAATTCGCATGACAAACAATATGCAATTAACTAGTGTTTAAAATAACAAATTGTTATGTTTTTTTACTAATTATAATTTTTTATTTTTTCGTCTACCAACCATAAGGTTAAAAAATAAATTAAATATTTTAACTTCAGCGCTGTAACAAAAGCTTAGAAGAAAATGAAACCAAAAAAAAAACAATACGATAAAAATTAAGCTAGCACTGATACCTATAATGCACATGAGCTACAATAACAAATCATATTTGTCTTTTTTCAACATGCTAAGCATTTGTTAAAGTTTTGTTTACAAAACTAAAAGTTCATATTAGCTTTATGTAAAATAGATATTTACATATGTCATCAATATGTAAAAATAAATATTGTATCGTTCGAAATACATTCGAAGAAACTAACTAGAAGTCCCACGAATCTTTTAAGAAGAAAAAAAAGAGATCAAATGTTTTTTTTTTTTTTTTAATTTTAAAGTCAACGATATTGTTGCTTGATATGCTTATTTGTGATAAATATATATACGAGTATATTTAAAAGTTGATTATCAAATTATATTCAAATGTTATATGTTTTTTTTGTGACATTTAACTTATAAGTTGTTGTCGCAGTGGTATATGTCTGTTAAATGTCTGCATTAGCTTAAAAACTAGTCGAAATTTTAAATTGCTTTTTTAGTCTAGTTTTACTTTTGCTTCATACTGGTTATTGTGTGACAGCACAATAAAATCGTTCTGTTTTAGGTTTTACGGGTCAATTGAACAGCTGGTTGCTTTAATGTAAGTGAAATAGTTTTTAATTAGCCGATTAAGTTCCTAAATGAGGTAGTGTGTATGTTGGGATGTAGATTATCTTCGAAAATACCAGGAACCGTAAATAACAGTTATCGTTTTAAAAAAATTATTTTATAACAGTTATTTTGAGAATTAAATAAAAAAGTTCATCTAAAACATTTATTTGTTAACGTAAAAATAAAAACTCAAATGAAATTTTTAGAAAAAGAATATTATATTGCTGTCATAAAATAAAACTTTTTTTAGGAGTTTTATTTTTTACGATAAAATGAAACTCATTTTATGAAAATTTGTTATTGCTTTTAGAGCAGAACAAGAAAGCAAAAAAAATGATTGAGGTTGCAAAAAAGGTTTCTTGAAAATTGATAATGTTTTCTCTGAAAGGAAAAAATAGATTATCCATAAATTGGCAAAAAAAAGTCAACAGTTTGTTCATGCAACCCAGGCAAGAGTGGAAAATGCATTCTATGCTCTTGAACTAGAATCAGGGGCCTCCTTTCAAATCTGTCCACAAAAAAAATTATGTAAATAAACAAAATAAGTTTTATTTTCTGACGAAAAAAAAAAACTCCTCTAAAAAGTTTTATTTTATGGTGGCAGAATAAAACTCTATTTTTAAAAGTTTCTTTTGAACTTTTATATTTCCGTTGAAAAATAACTCTTAACTGTGGAATTGAGAGCGGTCTTTTAAGATCACCATAGATTCCGTAAGAGCTCGTCAATACAAATCTATTGATATATGGCATTAGAGATCCCCATCAACTCTAACATAAAGAGTTTTTAAGTTTTTTTTTTTTGATAACTGTTATTTATGGTCCCTGGAAAATACTCATTTAATTACAAATTATTTTCATATGGAGGTGTGTTTTAAAGGCAACTTTAATCAGTAGCTATGCTAAACCTTTGCTAATATATGCGGTACACACAGCCATGACTTAATATTATTGACCAAAGAACAATAAAACTAGAGTCTACAAACCTAAATTATGTAATTCAATAGCAGAACAAACCTGAATTCAAGCGAGGCATAGAGCATGTAACTCTTACAAACTATTTACAAAAGCTTTAATTTAATTGAATCAAAAAAACAAAAAATATATATATAAAACTGGACAAAAATTGGTTGTTGCTATCACTTGGGACTTAATGTTCCACTAAAATAAATCAATATCGGTTTATTTAGACCATCTTTAAACTCGATTTGCGAACTCTGTTTAACCTAATGGTACAATTTTCTTGTATATTAAAAGGTTTTCTGCTTTGAATAGATAACAGACATAAGCTAAATGCTGGTGGTAATTTAATTGGCAATAGCTAAAATTTAAATTTTTTAATCAAGTTAAAAATATATTTAGTTCTAAACGCAATTCTAGGACCATGGTGCCGCTGCTAAGTAGTCTGAAATCTCATTTTTATTCAACATAAAAACTTATGTACATAACTGCATAACGTAACAGTATTTTAGGCAATTGTGGTTCAATTATATCCAGTATATATTTTTTGCCTTTTCTGTTTGATCTGTAATTGGGCATAAGAAAAATTAAACTGGTTTGCATTAAATTGTTTAACTGGCTTAAAAATAATTGTAGGCTCGGAAACCGGTGACCTTTTAACCAGCCAGCAGTTTCAACAACTCGTTGAAGTTTAACTAGAGTAATCTTCGCTTTCTCTCTCGATACCATAAAAGCCTCAGCGGATGAACTAGCTGAAAAACTCGCATGCTAACCATCGTTAGTTCTGGAAGTAGGGCCACAACTTTATGACTAGTCTTCCAAAAGTCTGGGCTAAAAATTTTGAGACGGAGAATAAGTACTTTAATCATAAATAAATAAATACTTATAAATACTTACAGGTCTTATGTGCTGTTTATGTAACCCAATTGAACAATTCGTCTAGGAAATTTGTATGAAAAGCACTCAAGTTTTTGAGTTTTTCCTATACAAATTTTCAGACGTTTTGTTCAATTGGGTTACATAAACAGCACATTAATTTCTACATTTAGCATTTAATAAGATGATAACTAATTAACAGCTGCTGTAGACAGCATTATTTAAATTTTTCTTTTTTAGAAAAATTTTATTGATGCTCGAAGTTTCATTTTTGGTATATTATTTCCAAGTTGCATGCAACGAAATATCAAAATGTAATTGGTAAAATGTTGAAGTGAATACTGGCGGAATGAAGAAGAGAGTTCCGGAGTCACATACTCTTAGCCGACTTTTGTGAGAGCTTTTACGAAATCCTCAATTGGACTTAAGCATCTTATTAAAACAGTGAACGAATTAAATTCATAAAACAGGCCGGGGCCGCTATATCCCTTATGTCTTGGCGTTGTTGTATTGAAAGCTAAAAATTTAGATTTTTTGGTGAACTCCAGTTTCACCGTAGTATTGGAATTTTCGATTCTCATTATCACCAAAATTTTACTAAAAACTTGAAATCTATCAAAATGTTGAAATTTCAAAAAACTGCAAATAATCCATAATTAAAAAGTTCGAGTTCGATTTTTGCCAAAGTTTCACCTAAAAATTACCAAAAAATTAGAATTTAAACAAAACTTCTTATTATGTCGTTTTTGAATTAGAATATAGCTGAAAACCAGAAATTTAAAAACCGAAGACGTACTGTTTTAAAAATGGAAACAGAATAGCTTAAGAAATCGCTGTGGTATATAAGATTCATCACAGCCAAATAGTCCACTCTTAATGCGTTCTAATGCCATTTACATTACGATTAATCACTGAAAATTACGTGGTCATTAATATTTATTTTTGATTATTGTTGTAAACATCCCAGCAAAAATACTTAATCGCCTTCTGCAGGTTGGTAAGGGAATGTCGATTTCTTATCGCTTACAAGCCTGTTTATGTATAATATGATATTCCTTCGCTATGGTTAACTTAATAACATTTCCGTTCAAGCTATTGTTTCTGCTCAGTGCAGATGTAAAACAATCATCCTGTATTATGTTCGTAACTCGTACTAAATTTAAAATTTCTGTATCTCTTCCTTAGAGTTGTAATTCTTCGTATGTACTAGGGAAATGCTGTTTTTTTAATCTCACTTAAAATGGCATTACGTAGTCAAAATATTTGTTCTTACTTTAGGAGTATTTTTATGGCAGAAAAATAATGTACTGCTTGCAAAAACTCGATTATTAGTTGCTGGAGCATTGTTAAAAAAAAATTCAAAGGCAGTAATAAGAGATTTACAAAATACGCCTACTCAATTATGACATGACCATATTTAGCACTAAATAAAAATAAAAAAAAACAAATCAAATAAACGTTGTGGCTGCAATTGAATTATGATTGTGAAAAAGCAAAACAAAAAGTTTTCCAAAATGTTTCCATTTTTAACTTCCACTTGTCACGAAATGGACAGCAGCCTTTTTATTACAATAGAAAGAGAAAAACTGCATCATACAGTAATGTTTGGCAACATTAATAACGCCTACTTCCTCAGAAGCACTGAGAAAATGTTCGCGTTAAAAAAGAATCATTTACAACAAACTGCAACAACTTTTCATTACTGTCTTGTATCTATTTTTATATACATTTTTTTTTTTAAATAAAAAGCAGGTATTTTCTTTTTTTTCGAATTCACAACGGCTGGAATTTTGGAAATTTACTTTTACCTTTTTAAATTACACTGGTCAACACAGTCCTTGTTTCCTTAGTTTTTTTTCTGTTATTGGGTATTTCTATGGCCCTGATTATAAAAAAATACGACGAGACTGCTAGCAGCTTTAATTTTTAAAATACACACTTTTTTTATTTGGTCAAAAAACAAGCAAATTAATACAAATTTTCACAAAACTTCTATTGAACATTGATAAATGATGTTTTCCTTAAATGAACGACTTTAGACAGATCTCAGCTTCCCTGATAACGCTCATTCATTGTCCTGAGTTCCTGCTGAAATTTTTTATCCTTCTACTTACTGAATTCCTGATGAAATTTTGTATCCTTCTAATTACTAAGGTCGCCCAATTTTTGTGGTCTAAAGTCATGTGCAGGAAGTGAATTTGTAGGCTCATGTTGCACCCTAGCTCCACATGGTCGTCAGATTTTTTGTTGCATAGGAAACTTCTCGTAACCAAAACAAATAAATTTCAAACTCGGTCTATCAAAGAAACTTATATGAAAGAAACTTTAAAAATTCGCCACTTTTGCCAAGCGCCTTCACAAACTGTTTTATTATACCGATTTTAATATAACATGGTGGAAGTATAATGAGATCTCGGCTAACTAAAGGCACGTTTATAACTTTTTTTATACCAACTTTATAGGGTTAATTGCTCAGAAGTATCAGTCTTCATGATGCTGTCGAGATTCCGACCGAATCATGGGTGTTACGAACATTATTGCATCGCTTTTTCCATTTTTCATTTTAAAGTAGTTTTCACAAAGTCCTATATAGGTTTTCGAAAATTTTAAAAATATTTATCCAACACAAATATAGTAAAAATAATCTGGATTTTGCTTAAAAACTGTTCAACTATTATCAACTTAGTGCATTTTGCTACAATAATCAATCAGGGTTTCGTCAAAGGTGAGCTAACTAATGCTGTTTACTTACAGTGACTTCAGTAAAGCATTTGACAAAATTAATTATGAATTTGTTTTGCATAAATTGAGCTTGCTGGATTTCACTGCGAATACCCTTAAATGGATTTCATCATACTTGTTTGATCGGAAACAACGTGTCCTATTTAAAAACAACACTTCAAGAGACATTTAAGTTTTATCTGGAGTACCCCAAGTCAGTGTTCGGCCAATTTTATTTTCCCTTTTCTTTAATGATCTCCCAAGTTTGCTTCAAAATTTTCTTTAGTTACACTAATCTATCAGATCAATCATTATTTCAGTCTGACTAGAATAGCTTTAAAAGATGGTGTAGTATAAACTTAATGGAATTAAACTTACTGTAATGTAAATGTATTTGTTTCTCGAGAAAACAACGTTGTGCACTACTTTCTGGGAAACCATCAATTGCAATTGGTGGACATCTTTTTAGATTTGGAAATTTGTATGAACACCAAAGTAACTTTCAAATCTCATATTCATATGACCGCTAATAAGGCTAAAGGTGTACTTGCGTTCATAAAAAGGTTGTCTAAAGAATTCAGTGAACCGTACATAACAAAACAGTACACTTCACTTATGAGACCAATTTTAGAATAATAAATAATACAGGACCCAGAATATAATGTTCAGAGCAACCATTTCAGAAAATAATGTGGCCTAAGACTGCCTTGGGGTACTCCAGATAAAAGTGACATATCTGTCCAAGTGTTGCTTTTAAATAGGACACGTTGTTTCCGATTAAACAGGTATGATGACATCCATTTAAGGGTATTCGAAGTGAAACCCAGCAAGATCAATTTATGCAAAAGATGTTTATGATTTACTTTGTTGAATGCTTTACTAGAATCAGTTTGCTCACCTTTGACTAAACCCTGATTGATTATTGTAGTTTTTTTTTTTTTCATTCATATTATTTATTTATTGTATCTTCAAATTTTTTATGAACTAACAATAAGTGCTCAAATCTTAAAAGTTAAAGCAAAAAAAAAAAATAACAAAAAAATAAAATTAAACTAAAATACATATATGAACATATATACTGAAGTCCAGCCAATGCTAGACAAAAAACTGTATGATGACACGGTTGTTGCTATAAAATTAGTTACATCGATGATGTTCGGCCGAGAGAAGCAATATTCCTCCTTCTTAGTCGAACGTAACCACGATCATTTAGGATGTTGCGGGCCAACGGGTTTGGATGCGTTTCAAGCTTCTTCAGATACGTTGTTACATGTTTCGCTATTACTGCCTTAACTAGTGGCACGTTTAGATCTTTGTGGATGTTCGAGTTTTTAATATACCAGGGTGCGGCTGTAATTATTCGTAAAATCTTATTTTGGCGCCTTTGAATTTTTTCTAAATTTGAAGCTGAGGCAGTACCCCATAACTGAGAGCCATAGCATTGGTTTAAGGATTGAATTATAAAGTAGAAGTTTGCAATCTAAACTTAGGGTTGAGTTTCTGCCAATGAGCCAATGTATTTGCACTGCTTTTAACTTTATTTGGGTCAATTTTGCTTCTATGTGACTTTTCCAGGTTAAGCGTCTATCGAGATGTATGCCGAGGTATTTAACCTCTGAATTTTGGGGTATGGTCTGGTTATTAATTTGTATTGGAGGGCATGAGTCTTTACGCAGTGTGAAAGTTACGTGAGTGCATTTTTGTTCGTTAATTTTTATTCTCCATTTTTTTAACCATAATTCCAAATAAGAAATGTGGTCTTGTAAGTATTTCGATGCTGTTTGGGGGCTTTCATGAATGCTTAAAAAAGCGGTGTCGTCAGCAAATGTTGATGTGTGGACTCGACTGCTAGTTTGCATATCGGATGAATACAGCAAATATAAAACGGGTCCTAAAATACTTCCTTGGGGAACTCCAGCTTTAATTGGTTGAGGTGAGCTTAAAAAATCTCCTTCTTTAAGTATAAACTTACGATCAGTTAAATAACTTTTTAACAATTTATAAAAATTAGTCGGCAGGTTTTGCTTTAACTTGTAAGCTAGGCCTTCATGCCATACTTTATCGAACGCTTGAGAAACGTCTATGAAAAGCGCAGAACAATATTTTTTTTCCTCGAAAGCCCTTTTTACTACATTCACTAATCTGTGCGTTTGTTCAATAGTGCTGTGCTGTCTTCTAAAACCGAATTGGTGGTTCGGAATACATCCTTTTTCTCTCAGAATTGGGTTTAGCTTAGTAATTAGTATTTTCTCAAATAGTTTTGACATATTTGACAACAGACTTATTGGCCTATAGGAGTCTACCTTTGTGTGATCTTTTCCTGGCTTAGGTATCATAGTAATAAGGGATACCTTCCATTCTGAGGGAAAATGCTCAAGGCGTAGAATGGCATTAAAAATAAATAGAATTATTCTAACTGATACCTGGGGAAGTTCCATTATCATCTTGTTGCTTGTTTTGTCAAAACCATAAGCCTTCTTGGTGTTCAAACTAGCAATTGCCCTTTCGACATCTTGTAGGTTAAATCTAAGGGGCATTACTGCTTCATCATCTATAGGTGGCAGTTCCACTACAGCAGAAGGTATATTCGGGGTAAATACGGTTTTTAAATGATTAGCAAATAAGTTTCCTTTTTCGATATCACTCCTTGCCCAGCCTCCACAAGAAGTACGCAAGGGAGGCTTACGTATGACTGGTCGTTTAAGGTATCTTGTTGCACGCCATAATGAGTAATCCGATTGTGGGCTAGAGTCGAGGCCTTCCAAATATCTTTTTATTGAAGCAGTCCTTCGGGATTCTAGTAGCTCTCTTAGCCGTTTCGTTATTTCCCTTAGTCTGAATTTGAGTTGAGGCGACCTGTAAGTTTGCCACTCCCTTCGAATTCTTCTTTTTTCTGCCAAGAGCAGTTCGACGTCTGCAGAGCTAATTCGATTATATCTTGTTTGTTGCCGCGTTATTGTTGCATGTTGAACAGCTAATTTTAGGTTTTTATCAAGATCAGTAAGACACGACTCGATGTCTTTTGGTGTTCTTAGCAGTATGTTTTGTGAGCAATGAGTACTGAGATATTTTTTATATTTAAGCCAATCCACGCGACTGTTTAACGTCACTAAAAATCCAGTCGGTGAAACTATTTCTCGGGGGTTCCATATTGAAACAATAGTAGGTGAATGATCTGACGATAATTCAAGTGATGCTTCAACGTTAAGCATATCTTCTAAAAGACCCTTAGCTACGCCAAAATCAATAACATCAGGAATTTTATGTGGATCTGTAGGCCAATAAGTTGGTTGTCCGCTAGAAATCACATTTAAGCGCATTTTTGAAATTGCGTCAAATAAGACCCCCAGAACGTGTGTTTTGCGTTGTAGTCGCCAGCTGCTATAAAACAGGGTCCTAGTAATTTAAAGAAGTCCCGGTACTGACTCTCAGATATCGAAAATCTAGGAGGGGAATAGATTGAAGAAATGACAATGTTTCGATCAAAGTTTTCGATTATTGTAGTGAAATGCAATAAGTTGGTAACAGTTGACCAGTTTTTACGGAAATTATGTTGACGAGGCAATAAAACAGAAGATGTGTGATGACATAAATAATCTGTCTTTCGAATAGCTTTGGTATTATGCTTAGCTTTGAAACTCTTCTTCTACCAGCTTTAACAAGTGGAATTATATATGATTCTGTCCAAAATTTAGGAAAATAATCTTGATTTAGGAAAATATTGTTCAAAGTTGACAATGTTGACAAAATAATCTTGATTTAGGAAAATATTGTTCAAAGTTGACAATGGAGCTGATAAGCTTCCAGCATATAATAATATTAATATACAGCTGGAAAGACCATCAGTTCCATGATTTATGAAAGATTTACAATTGTTTTTATCTAAAACAATATCAGTACAGATAGGTGGAAACGAAATTGATTGATGGGCTAAAAGTGGATATGGATACCCACGGGTATTGCAGTACTTAGCATCAGCATATGTTGAGGCAAAGAAATTAGCAAATAAGTTGCTGATGGCTGGCTACATTATCTCCTGAATGAGAATTAGCCAATTTCACAACTGGAGGAAATTCCTTCGATTTTGTTTTAGAGCTTACAAAATTATAAAACTATTTGGATTAACGTTTAAAACTTAATTTCATTCTGTTTAAATATTTATTGTACAATAGTAAATTAAAGTTTTTTAAATTCAGCACGGCGGATAGAATGGCTTCCATAAACAGTAGGTGAAGAAGATTTTTTGTATATCTTAAAGAGCTTGCCCTAAATTAAATATTATTTATAGAACATTATTAATTTTGGCCAAAACAATAAATAGTGCCAAAACAGTAATTCTTCTTGTTAACATCCAAAAATATGCCAAAAAAATATTTTAAGGTCAAAATTTCTTTTTCCTTTATCAAATAATGTTTTATCGTTTGGTCGTGTTACTTAATCGCGTAACTTGTCACAGTGATAAAAATAAACAATAGGTTTGACAACACTTTCGCTGCAGACTTCCAGCAACGACTCGGCCTAATTGGAAAATCCTATAGTATTTTTTAAGTTTGTACTTTTGAGTTGAATTATTGAAACAAAAAAATTAACTTTAGTAGAAGGATAATTGATGATGTTAAATTTGCATATGATATGGATGTACCGCAATCGAATAATAGTAAGATACACTTATTAGCTATAAGTTCTTCATAAGATTCCTTTAGTAAATATGGGCTGTGCACTTAGCACGTTGTGTGGGTCCTTGCAATGCTTTGTTTGACTTTGCTGTGAAAGTAATCCACACCAAATTTTAAGGCTCTTAACCATTTACTTGAAATAAAGGTACCCATCCCTGGATAAAATTCTAAAATTTATACAAAATACAAATATTCTAAAAATTATTGTAAAGCTCTGTAAAATACAGACAGGAAATGAGTTAAGCGTTATTTTAAAACAGTGCCATCTGTTGCGCAACATGGCTTAAAATATACTGCTTTCAAAAGTAAAAGATGCCTTAAAGTATGCAGTACTTTTAAATTGGTAAAAAAAATCAGCGTACTTTCTCTGCTTCTTCTTCACTTTCCCTTGGAAATAAGATATTTTTGTCAAAAAAAAGTACCCTATATTGGAGCCGGGATACTAAGGTACCTGCTCACAAAATTTTGTTAAAATCCATGCAGTTCATTTCACGTGATACGAACACTAAAAAAGAAAGACAGGCAGACAGACAGACAGACAGACAGACAGACAGGAAATAAGTTACTATTTTATTATATGTATAAATATTATTAATTTATAGTAAGCAATGGTATTTAACTTTAAATTACTAGTGTGCACTGGCTTAAGTCTTAGACGTTACAAAATATGTACATGTAAAGAAATTCCTTTTTGGAAGATAAAGTTTATTTGCTGAAAGTTTATTTGCTTAGATACTAAAAAAATTAAGCTTACTTCTACATTTGAAATAATTTATTACAACTCAATCAACAAAAATATATTTTACAAAGACATAAATGTTTCATTCTTGTTTTATGACTTCCATTTCTTTTTAATGTTAATGTTAAAACCAAATAATTTATGCGTCTTATTGCCAATATCACGGTATCAGGCTTTAAATCTTCACAAATGGAATTTTTGTATGAAAACTATATCTAATATCTATGCACCTAACATTCTAAAAAGTCCAAGTTTAGAGATGTGTTGCACAATTTGAAGTAGATTTTTAACACTTCTTTAAAGTATAAATTAAGTTAATGTATTTATCCTCGTTTAGCAGAGAAACACAGCTGAATGGCAGGTCAAAACATTTCCTTTCCAACCACAGCCTTAACACGGAATATGTGTTTTAGATACAATAATTCTTGAACCACAAAAAACAACTTGAGAGTTAACTGCCTGTTTGATGCTTTAGCTTTTAGTTCGTTGATACCAGCAGATTTTCTTCGTTTTTCTTGGCGTCATCTTGGGAGAGAAGAAAAACTTTATTTAGCTTTTCAAATTACATTCACTTTATTTTTTATTTTTTTTATTTTATTTTCTTTTAGTTTTGTTTTTTATGATTTTTTCTATTTGCAGGAGACTAAAATGGAGTAAGAGTAAAGTGTTATATTGGTTCTTTAACTACTTACTTATATAGAATTGGCTTTACTTTCTAGTTGCAACAGTCTTGACTGTTGTAAATAGCAATTTTCTTATGTGTTTGCCTGTTACTGGCAACATGTCTTAAAACAGTTTTACAGTTAAATTTTTTCTTTTATTTTTTTCTTGTATTTCCATAACTCTTGGTAGTTATCACATGTAATTACTGCTATGATTTACTGGATGACACTTGACATTTATGTTCCATATATTTGTATTTGTCGACATTAAACGGTCGGTAGGTTGGTCGGTTGGCTGATTGTATGTTAAAAGCTTCTACAACATTATTTTTTTTTTTTTTTTCATTAAATAAGCAATTTTTTTGATGTCTTGATGTCTACATTAGTTTAAGCTTAAAATTAGAAAGTCATGTGCATGCACAATATCCATTTACTTTTAGCCAAAAAAATAATTTAATTGGGTTTTCACATCTAACCGACTTTATAATAGACGAATCTATAACTTTTACAAACATTTTTGTTATAACTGTTTTAATCTATAAAATTGGAACAAGAAAAGCTTAAATAATAATTTTTAGAAAAGTTTAATAGCAAATTTTAATAACAAAATATCTGTGACTTTTATGTAGTATAATTAGACTTTTCAGGAGAGCCTAATGAAGTTCTTTTTAAAATTATAAGTTAAAGTATAAACATTTCCGAAAACATTAAAGATAAGATAAGATAAGAGACCTTTTGTTAAACATGTCAGCGGACAAAGCTTGCAGGGAAAGTGAATATACGCGTTATGCTAATTTCTCCTTTAACCCGTTGCCATTAAAGAAACACCAATTAATGATAAACACAATAATTAATTTGCAAAAATATGCTGGCGTGGATTAGTGGCTTTAGAAAAAAAAATATACCGATAGGCCAGATAAGAACAAATTTTATTAGAAAACCGTAGAAGTGGTTTAAGCTTTAAGCGACAAACATGGCTGGAACAATGTACAGTTTTTCTTAGAAAGAAAAACAAAAAAAAAATTGTTTGAACCCACAGTAACAATGAACCACAGAACCAGTGCAACAATGCTCCGAACCGCACCGCCAGAGCTGCAAAATAATTAATAAGATATGGATGTTTTTGAATTGTTTCAATATTAACCAGATCTTGATATAACAGCAAATAAAGGGGGAGTAATCGGCGTTTTTTAAGGGTTCCATTTTACAACAGAAATTTTAACTATCATATAGTTGTCAGATCAAGCTACTATATTATATTTTTGGTTTTATATTTCATTAAACAAAGTAGCTGTACCCGCCACGTCGTAGGCATCCTGACATTATTTTGCTCGATATTGCTTTGAAAGTACTCCACACCAATTGTAAGACTCTTACTTTTATAGTGCTTCAGTTATGGTTTTATTATTTACATTATTTACAAAATTTGCACCCAGAACCTAAAGAACAAACATCATTTGGTAACTACAATTGTCTCGAAGCAAGCATTGAGACATTATTGCATTCGTTAAACTCTATGAGCTCTATGAGCAGCATGATGCAAGAAATGGTACGTATGCAATCTATGATGGTGCAGGCGGTACCTAACAAACCATGAACAGTTTAAAAATATGTTTCTGGAACGGAAACGGATTGCGCCAACACAAAAATGAACTCGAATACTTCCTCAAGAACCAACAAATTGATGTTATGCTGAATGCAGAAACACATTTAACAACAAATAGGTTTTTTAAAATCAATGGCTATATATTATATGACACTAAAGACCTCCGTGGCAGAGCATGTGGTGGTTCAGCAATACTAATAAAGGCTCAAATTTAACATCATTTACTGTGTGATTTTTGTGAGGACTAACTTCAAGCAACAAATATCTGTCTTGAAGAATTTCATCAAGGCTTAGTTATTTCTTCGATTTATTCAACTCCTAGATTTCAAATATCAGAGAGTCAATATAGCGACTTCTACAAATCACTAGGTCCCTATTTCATAGCATCAGGCGTCTCCAACGTTTTGGAGATCACGCCTAATAACTCCAAAAGGTCGTGTTTTATTTGACACTATTTCAAAAATGCGTCTGAATGTGATATCGAGTGGACAACCCACCTATTGGCCTACTGATCGACAAAAAATACCTGATGTTTTTGATTTTGGCGTTACTAAGGGTATTCCGAGTGAAATGATTAAAGCTGAAGCGTCACTCGAATTATCCTCAGATCATTCACCTATATTCACCTATCTATATATGGAATCAGCAAAATATCATGTCGCCAACAACTTGCACAAGCATTAATTGGTTGAAATATAGAAAGTATCTCAGTACTCATTGTTAGGAAAACATACCGCTAAAAACACCAGAAGACGTGGACCAGAGTCTAATTGATTTTGATCAAAACCTGAAATCAGCGCCCAACATGCAACAGTAACCCGACAACCAGCAATATACAATCAATTTTATTTTGTAGATGTCGAGCGGCTCTTGGCTGAAAAAAGAAAAATTCGAAGAGGGTGGCAATCACACAGATTGCACGAAACCGCTAAGACAGCTACTAAAATCTCGAAGAGTATTATCTCTGAAAAATTTTTTGGAAGAACACGACGCAACTGCACAATCATATTATTCATTATGGCGTGCATGTAGGAACCTTAAAATACCGGTCGTACGTAAGCCTCCCTTGCGAACTTCTTGTGGAGACGGAGCAAGGAATGATACCGAAAAAGGCAATTAATTTGTTGGACATTTTTAGAAGGTTTTAACCACAAGTGTGTGTACTGATATAGCTGAGTTGCCAGCAATAGAGACTAGTGCCGTAGTACCTCAAAAATTTGAATTGAGCGATATGGAACGAGTAATAACGGATTTAAACACCAAAAAAGACCCTGGCCTTGTTAAAACAAGTTTGCCCCGTATAATAAATATGATTTAGAAAACTCGTACAATTTACAGGCGTTGTTCTGGCGTTATTATCTATCTATACGTAAAATAAAATATTAACTCATTTCCGTCTGTCTGTCTTTCTGCTTTTCATTTGTGTTCGCATCACGTAAAAACTACTAGGTGACATTTAACCAAATTTTGTGAGGAGGTATCTGAGCAGTCTGATTCCAATATAGGATATTATGTTTTCCGCAAAAATATCTCATTTCCAAGAGAAAGTGGAGAAAAAGCAGTGAAAAACGCCATTTCCGATTTAAAGGTACTGAAAATTTCGGTTTAAAACTGCGATATTTTAAAACCTATTGCGCAACATTAGGCTCAAATTGAATAAAATTTCTATTTGATTTGTATTTTTACTTTGTGGAGTTACAGTTTTATTTAAACATTTTAAACACATTTTACAGAGGTTTACAATAATTTTTAGAATCTATACATATAATAAAGTAGTAACTCATTTCCGTCTGTCTGTCTGTCTGAATGTCTGTCTTTCTGCTTTTCATTTACGTTCGCATCACGTAAAAAGTACTGGATGTATTTTAACAAAATTTTGTAAGGAGGTACATAAGTATCCTGGTCCCAATATAGGATACTCGTTTTCCGCAAAAATATCTTACTTCCAAGAGAAAGTGGAGAAAAATCAGTGAAAGTAAGCAGTTGAACTAACCGGATATGAATACTTTATTTTTTATAAAGTAAAAATAAAATACATAAACTGATATGTAGCATATCTTAAGGAGGAACTAAGTACTACTGAGTACAGCACGGCACCCAGATCGTTCTAACTACTTAGTACGGCACGTAACCTTTAATTTTGATATTTAAACACAGATGAATAAAATTTGTATTTGTTTTAAGTCGCGTACGTATAGTATAATTTGGTTATTTATGTGAAATACATACTTAGGTAATTATGTGATTACATTATTTTTGTTATTTAGTGTTAATTTTTAAAATTTGTTAAGATTACTACGACTTGACTGTGGCTATAAAATTCTGTTATTGTTAGTTTCTTTTTGAAAACAGGATTTTTTAAACACGGTTGCGCAACAGATGGCGGTGGCACAGTTCTAATATAAAGTTCCTCTTAATAATTAAAGATTACCAGAGCTTTCTAGACTCACATTTGATTTTAATACATTTGTAATAAATTACTACACAATTCAAAGATTAATATGAAAAAAAAGGAAAATAAGTGGCGCCGGAAAAAAAAACTACAGAAAAAGCTGCAGCAAGCAAAAACAGAAATAAAAAATTTTTAATCTAAACGCAATTTAGTATTGAAACATGCAATAAAACGAGAGAGTTAAATAAAAAAGTAATTAGACAAATAAATAAAAAATCGTGTTGCTTAAACGAAATACAACAATTACACTGCATTTAAATAACAAGAAATAGTGGAACAAAAAAGAACTAGAGAACAATGTTATTGGGTTATGAGAACAACAACCAGAAGAAAAAATCAATTAAATAAATTTTAATACAGCATGGCGAGATCATAATGCTAAGAAACAATCATTATATGTAACAATTTGCAAAAGAAAAACCAGGTAATTACGTTGTAAGAGGCTAATAAGTTCTCTTATATGGTATAAAAGAACTTAAAATTTATTTATAAGAAATAAATAAATTTTAAATAAATTTTTTAAGAGAAATACAGAAAAATTATTCTTCAAGAGAAATATCACTCAGATCACTCACCTAATTCTGTTTTTACACGGTAGAATGGTTCCAAAAAAATCCGTGTAAAAAAGATATTGATCATATACAAAAATAGGTGATTGGTCTCTTTTCTCTAAAACCTATTAAAATTAGTGAAAACCGAGAAAATTTTAAAGAACAAGAAATCATGTTTATTTTACTAAATCATAAGGTAATGTGTATTTGCACCGTTTTTTTGCATCTTTAGTGTATGATGAAGACTTACCAGATAGTTTGGTTCCAGAAATCAACGATTGCCCAATTGAAATTTAATTTTTTTTTAGTTCTTACTGTGACTTTGTTTAAACCGAATATTTTGCTAAGAAATGTTGAGCCTTCTACATTTCGAAGGCGATCTAAAATTTCAATTTTGTTTTCTAAACAAATTGCTTTACGTTGTAGTTTTTTATTTGTAATTTTCGACGTCTTCTTTTAGAGATGCATTGATAGTTCACAAAATATTAACACATTTCAATTGCTCTAACAAGTAAAAAAGCTTATATGCAAAAAAAGGAAATTCCTCTAAATTTTTAAAATTTATGAAAATATTTCGCAAAACTTAAATTTTACAAATAAATTCTAAGCTCAAAAGATTTTGCATCGTGCTAAATGGAATAAAATCGTGTAAAAAAAAATATTTTTTTATTTTCAAAACGTTTTAAATCAAAACCGTGTAAAAACAGAATTGGGTGTATAATTATTAATTATGTAACTTTAGTTGAAAAGAAATTGAGTAAAAATGACAGTTAAAGAGCTCGAGTTATACAAAAGCTTAATTTTTAAAATAATAACCACTTTATGTTATAAACAATAAACAAATATGTATATTAGTTCAAAAAAATTATTTTCAAATGTTTTCTTTTTTTTAATTTAAACATATTTTTTCAATTACTTTTTATTTATTATTGATATATTAAACAACCTCAGTTTTTCTCTACATAAGGCCTAATATAGGAATGGCCTACCCTAAAAGCGAATGACCCAATGACCCTATAGGTTTCCTTCCATTGTTCTATTTTTCCAAGTTAAAGAGTATTGTAGATTTTACAACCTACGCCACATTTCGGCTTCGAGCCGTCAGCGTAACAGCTTTTCTACTCCCTTCTGGAGAGAAAAAATCCCTTAAACGCTAGCTATAGAAATATTATACAGAAGGAAGGCACCTTCAAGGCCTAAGGTAGCCTTTCTAGGATCCTGGCAAGGCCAAGCTTTCTCGATCATTACTATTCTCTTGTAGACAATATAAAGGTTGTTCATTAAATACGGTATTAAGAGCCGGTAAAGAACTTTTATATAAACAACCTCTAATATACAATTAGATTTTTAAATCCTGTATGGCTGGTCCACAACATATTTCCTGCTTATAACCATCCTTCTAATTATAAATACATTATTGCCTTTAATATAGCCGTATAATAAGCGTCCGTTGCTTAATTTCTGTGCTGGATATTTGCTTTCCAGGCTAATTTTTAGTCCAAGATATTTTGCGCTATCATTGCTATCATTTAAAGTTGATTTTTAATGAATAGATTTATCATATTTTATATTTAGACTGCTTAGAACTGTATTCTTAAAATCTGCTATTAAATTTATTTGTCTCCGCGTCTAATTTTGAGAGTTAGAAAAATTTTCTTGATGGCATATTTCAATATTTTGTCTAAATATTTTGTAAAATATCTATAAAACTGGAAAAACATACTGAAATTTTAATAAAATTTAAAAGAAGCATGATTTACAGCATCTCTATAAAACTATTTGAAGTTAACATAAGCAGTTTTTTGGAAAGTTCTATGTTTTAAGAGGATAACTTGTTTTATTTTAGTCTAAAAAGCAATCAATATGTTCAATGTTTTTACGTTTTACGTTTTTCAGTTTTCAAATTTGATTTGTTTAAGTTTTATAGGTTTTTAATACAAATGAGTTTTTGAAATCAGGCTTAAGATCATTATATTCTCTCTAAAGCATGGTACTCTCTGTATGAATTCGTGCGAAATGCTGTCAAAAGCCCATATAAAAAACCTTGTGCGAAATAAATCTATACATATAATAAAATAGTAACTCACTTCCATCTGCCTGTCTGTCTGTCTGTCTGCTTTTGTTTACGTTTACATCACGTAAAAACTACTGGATGGATTATAACAAAATTTTGTGAAGAGATACGTAAGTATCCTGGTCCCAATATAGGATAAATTTTTTTTGCAAAAATATCTTAGAAAGCGGAGAAAAAGCAGCGAAAGGTCGCAGTTGAACTAACCGGATATAAATATTTTACTTTTTATAAAGTAAAAAAATACATAAACTGATACGTAGCATATCTTAAGGCAGAACTAAAAAACGCCGGTATTACCACATAGCACTAAATCGCCGGAGAAGTAAAATAATTATTAATTGGCTATGTTAGCTTCACATTAATTCGCCTCAAAAATACCAGAAGCGCTTGCGAAGCTTTACTATCGCACTAACCATCTGTCTTATCTACTACTATCGCTTTCTAAAGGAAGTAACACAGTTAATATAGGTATTAATTGTCTGAGTGTTACTTCTCTAAAAAAAAAACTAAAAACGTAAGGGTCATTGGTGTGGATTGGTTTCAAAGCAAAATTGAACAAAATATTGCAGGACGCGTAGTGGCGGGCACAGCTAGTCATATAAAATATAATACTCATTTCCTGTCTGCCCACGTAAATCCTGCTAAATGAATTTTAACAAAATTTTGTGAGGAGGTACCTTAGTATCCTGGTTCCAATATAGTACACTCTTTTCTGCAAAAATATTATTTACACGAGAAAGTGGAGAAAAAGCAGTGCAAGTATGCCGATTTTTTTTACCGATTTAAAGGTTTTGCATACTTTAAGGCATCTTTTATTGTGAAAATAAAAGATGCCTTAAACACGGTTGCACAACAGATCGCGCAACAGATTTGGCAGATTGGACAAATATCCAATTAAATAAAATTTGTATTTGATTTGTGTTGTTACGTTTAATTAGATTGTTATTAAAATATTTAAACACCTTTTACAGCGCTTTAAAATAATTTTTAGAATTTTGTATAAATTTTAGAATTTTATCCAGGGATGTGTACCTTTATATAAAGTAAATGCGTAAGAGTTTTAAAATTTAATGTAGATTACTGTCAAAGCAAAATCGAAAAAAAGTATTGTCAGGACGCAAGAATTGTGTATGGGAACAGCTAGTCAAAGAATTAAAATACCAACTTATAAAAACACATTGACATATTAAATATTTACTTAGCCGATGTTAAATGCCTTAGTATCAGATTTTTAATTTTATTAAAATAAATAGAAACACTCAAATGCTAAGCAATTTTTGCCAATTGTTATATTAAACATCCAGTTTTTTGAACTTATTATATGGTTATTTTAATTATTAAAATCAAGGTCAAAATTTTGATTTGTTTTTCGTTCCTCATTCAAATACAGCAACATGTTCATATAAATACGAACAGATGTTAATATATGGAACCACACCTAAACGTCAGGTTTCTTTTTTGCATTTAATTGGACATTTCTCAATTTCAGACTAACTCAATTTGAACTGTGGACAAATTCAATGGCCGTGTTATCTCACATGATGGCGATGTCAATTCGCCGCCAAGATCATGTGATTTGATACCGTTGGACTTCTTTCTTTGGGGTTAGTTGAAAGAAAAGGTGTACGTCAATAAGACAGCAACACTTCAAGGGCTTAAGGATGAAATAATTCGGCACATTAACGGCATAGAACCTTAAATATTTGTGTGATAATCAACATTGACCCTTAAAACTTTAACCACCCTTCATTTACAAAAAAAAAACATAAAAAATGTTTTTTTATTTTTACCAAATTATAGTGATCTTTTACCATCTTTACTGATGAAAGACCTTTATATTAACTAAATAAATATTTTTTTTTTCATAATTTATTCGCTTAATAAGCTGCGAAGTGGTGAAATATAGCCTCCATTTTTCTTAAGAAATCAGAGTGGGTAACTCAAAGCACATACCAAGTTTATATACCAGACTTGGGAGATGTCAATTATAGTTTGTAATTATTCACACATGCTATTACGCAATTAAATGTTATTGTAAATGGAATTTCTCAATTACATTTACATTCCACTATTTGTAATTGTAATTGAGATTTTTTTTTATTACACATTACGTTGTAATTGAATAATTACAATTACTTGTAAATGGAAATTTTCAATCACAAATTATATGCAATTGTAAATCAATTATAATTACATTTAATGGAAAATTTTCAGAAATATAATAGAATTTTGTTCAATTGAAAGTAATGATTATTGCCTAATTACATGGGACTAATTCATTAGATTGAATTGACAATTTCATTAGAATTGAATTACAAATAATGCTAACAAATTTTTTTTAATTACCATTGTTTTCATTAATGGTAATGGTTTTTAATGAAAAAGTTTCATAAGTAATTATCTAAAAAAGAAAATCATTACCATTAATCAATGATTAAATTATAAAAAAGCATTATCATTATTGGCCACATTGGAAATCAATTTCCATTTTCGGCTCTCCTATTATGTGCATTTTTTCTTATAAAAACAAACAAAAATCTGTAAAAATATAAAAAAGTCAGTAAATTAAATTTAGATGACAAATTTTTAACCCGTTAAATATTGCGTAGTACAGATTTTCAAACCTAGAGTGAATGTAATAGTAGTGCCTCACTACTGCGATCATATATTTCTGTTTATTAAAAACTATGATTTTTTCAGCAATTATAATTATTTATTATACAATTTCATTACATTTCCATTGCTATTGGTAAAAACAATTGTAATTAAAAATAACTCAGTAGCATTAAATGGTAGTTAAATTTTTTTTTTCATTGTAATTATCTGAAATAATGCCAATGAAAAAATCCCAAGTAGGGTTGTAATTGACTTTAGTCCCTGATTAAAATGTGTAATTGAGAATATGCAACTACACATTACCTGAAATTTTAATTGTAATTGAAATGTAAGTGAATCTTCCCATGTCTCCTATATACCTATAAACCGCTTTTATTGTTTTTTTCGTCAATTCTAAGAGAAGCTGCCATAATGTTTCATTACAAAAGGTATTAAGATCCCTCGAATTTAAATTAACAAACTCTAGGTTTGATTATGTGTTACCTATTAAAATTTTATATTTGGACACTGGTAGTCTTATATGTACATATTTGTTCCTCTTACTCCTGCAAGGTGCATAGGGCCGCTACTACTTTCGTAGTCTTGCCAATACATAAAAGGCTCATGCAAGAATTAATTTTTATTTAATTGTTTTTTCTACTTTTAGTTTTAAATAATCTTAACACTATAAATATGTTCTTCAATTTTTTGCTGCTACTTTAAGTATATTGTTCAGCAAATTGTTCAAATGGAACGATTTATGCGATAAATACTTTCGCTTTAAAGCAAAAGATAAAAAAACGTGGAAACCTATAAAATGTTTATTTAATCACAGCTCACAGTAACACAAAACTTATCATTTAAATATAAAACAAACCAATTCTTCAGTTCCTATTTTTTGTATTTGTTTAAATTGTGATTAAGTATACAATTAATGAGCATTAGACACGAAGAAGACTATGTTATTCCCACTTCTACTAACAACGAAGACGAAGAAGATGATGATAAACAATGACATTAACATGATATTTCCCAGCAAAAAAATGTGTTTCTAAAAGCAGTTACGAGGAGTTACGACGAGTTACGTACTTACTACGGTATGATTTTAGGATATCTATACTGCGCGAAATAATTGATTAGGAGGAAATGCTACTAAAGGGCTTTTCACACTATAATACAAGTATTAATACTTTAGAGGAAAATGCAACCCTGACATGATGAGTTGTTATTGTTTTTTTTTTTTAAATTTCAAACGGCAATTAGCTCAGAGTTGCATTTTATTCAAAAGTATTAATACTTGTATTATAGTGTGAAATACCCTTAAGTGGACCTTGCTGAAGCATGTTTGTAAGCAATAACGAGTCGTCATTTTCTTAAAATCTGCAAACTGTATTTTTTGCTGGGTTTAATAGTTTGAGCTCTTTGTTTATACTTTAAAGTGTAAGTATATTAATCATGGGAAGGTACTAAATCTGTGTCATGAGAAGAACTGTAGAAACATGGTTAATGGCAAAAAGTAACTTTTAAATTATGAGAAGTTTTTTGATATCAACTGGGCATAAACAGTTAAATAGTTCTTTAAATATAAAAACATAATAGATTAAAAGCTACAATAGAGTAGTGTGAAATATTTAAATTTGTGTTAAATTGAGTTTTTTTTTGTGATTTAACCAAGGGAATTAGTTTTGATTATTTATTTTTTATTTATTTATTAACAATACAGAAAGCTTAAAAGGCCAAAGACGCATTCTCAGAATACTTCATAAATACACTTCAGAAATATATTACTGTACAATAATGACTTTAATAGTAGTGGAGTTCAGTATTCGATGCAAATGGTCCCACAAAAGTGCAAGTGCATAATATCAAACGTTTTTTAGAAAAACTGGAATGATATAACGCACTTGCACTTTCGCAAATCCAAAAACCTTCGCACCAAGCACTGAATACCGCTATTATAATATGTATTTATAGAATATTTATAATATTTATAGTATATTTATAGAATATATAAAGTTTTGAAAGGAATAAAAGATATACATATATAAAAAATAGAAAATTTTAAATTTTTATAAAGTAATACAAGTTCATGATAAATTTCATTTTAAATTAAAATATAGTTAGCACACCACTAAAAAATGAACATGGTTTTAGAGCCATATAAATTTTGACAATAAGGACATAACTATGTTTGCTTTACGATAACTATGATTGATTTATGTCTAACAGTAAGGCTTCCTTGGAAAATTTGTTAAACACCAAGGTTAGGTTAGGTTAGGTTAAGCAGGCAGCTCCAATACAGCTCACTTGGGTCCAAGTATTGGTCCCTTTGTGTAACCTGCAAAAGAGAACAGGAAAAAGAGGGAGAGATGGAAAAGAGAGAGAAAAGAGAAAAAGCGTTGAAAGAAGACAAAGGATAAAGTCACAGACAGACAGACAAAAAGTATAGTAGTAGATAGAGAAGAGTCAGAAGTGTGGGGAGGTAGCCAACGGAGGGCAGGTTGGTCAAGCCAGGTTATTAACGAGATTGTCTATGCCTCGTCAAGTGTAGGTTGGTTAGAAAACCATCCGCTGCTTCTCAGAAAGGAGTTAATCCTGCTCGGTTCCAAAATGGAGACACAGGAGAGGCTTGCGAAGCACCTTTGCCCAAGGTATTGGAGGCGTTGGTATTCTAACGCAGGGCAGTGGCAAAGGAGGTGTTCGACAGTTTCCTCCTCTTCCTTATCCTGACAACTTCTACAGAAATCGTTGTAGTGGAGACCCATCCTTCTTGCATGAGTTCCGAATAGGCAATGCCCAGTGATCGTTGATATTAAATCGCGTAGCTGCATTTTAGGCAGCCGAAATAGCAAAGCCGTTTTTTTCTAAACCAGTATAGGCCAGATTGTCCTCGTCATTTGACAAGTCGACTCATTGGACCATCTTACCTGGGCCAGATCGTATAAGGCTCGATTTATTCGATGCCCGCAAGCAGAGAGGGGAATGCCACAATAGACGTCAATGGCGCTATCGTTGAGCAAAGTTCCCTTCTTTGCCAGTTCATCAGCAACACAGTTGCCTACAATAGTCCCATGTCCCCGCACCCATTTAAGGGTGACTGTTGAATTTTCCGCCATCAAATTTAAGGATGTCCGGCATTCCAGGACTAAGTTTGATGTGGTAAACACACCTGCTAAGGACAGAATTGCAGCTTTACTGTCGGTACAAAACCAGATATCCCTGTTGAATATTCTGTGGTACCTTAACCAGTTTGCCGCTCTTTTGATAGCAGATATTTCTGCTTGTAAGACGTTACAGTCATTTGGAAGTTTGAAACACATTTTGATTCCAAACTCTTCCATATAAACTCCACCCCCAACCCTATCACCCCTTTTAGAGCCATCCGTGTACACACAGACTGCTCCAGGTGGAGGTGCAGGACCCTCCGTCAAGTCAAAGACAAAGCTTCTTGTGAAGAAGGGTATTGGGGTACAGTAGTCAATAACACCGGGAATGACGTTCATGATGCCCAGGATACTGGCATGGCCCATGGCCTATGGTTCCATGCATTTGTGACATTCAGTCTAACAGCTGTTTTCATAGCAAGCCCCCTGCAGTTGGTCTACTGGTAGCCAATTGAGTATGGCAAAGAGTGCCTTAGTCGTTGTTGACCTAATTGCTCCTGTAATGAGGACAGCCATATTTCGTAACACACCTTCTATAATAGATATGTTAGTTCTCGTGTCTAGTGCTTTCCACCAGACAATAACTCCGTAGAGTAATATCGGTTTGATTACCGCTTCAAATCTTGGATTCATACCCCAAGTTTTAC
This sequence comes from Phasia obesa, assembly GCA_949628195.1. Taxonomy (NCBI): domain Eukaryota; kingdom Metazoa; phylum Arthropoda; class Insecta; order Diptera; family Tachinidae; genus Phasia; species Phasia obesa. The sequence continues at coordinate 88,542,827 of OX451215.1, forward strand.
CAATGGCTTTCCTACATACGTATATTGCCGTAATGGCCTTAGAGGCTCTCGCCTGGATGTTCATTTTCCATGATAATTTACTATCTAAGATTATGCCTAAATATTTCGCGCTCTCAGACAGAGTAAGAGGTATCCCGTTTAAAGTCGGTAACCTGAAAGATGGAATCTTGTATTTCCTAGAGAATAATACAAGTTCGGTTTTGGTTGGATTAACACTCAGCCCGCTCTGTACTCCCCAAGAGCAGATCATTCTAAGTGCCGTCTCCAATCTTTGTGTGATAATGTCTAAATGGATACCAGACACTGCCACCGCCACATCATCTGCGTAGGCGACAGTCTTGAAGTTCAAGGAGTCTAGATGCCTGAGTAGTGTATTTATTGCTACATTCCATAGCAGAGGGAACAAAACACCACCTTGTGGAGTTCCCCTAACCACACTTTTGGAAATACTCGCCGCGCCAAAAGTAGATGTTACTGTCCTGACGCTCAGCAAGTTTTCTACAAATCTAATGATTGTTTGATGAATCCCCAATTCTCTAAGCGATTGAGTTATTGCCATCGAATCAATATTATTAAAGGCACTTCAATATCCATTAAGGCCACCATAGTATAGTTTTTATGCTATAGTGACTTCTCTATATGTCCCACAAGCGAATGAAGCGCAGTCTCAACAGATTTGCCTTTTGTGTATGCATGTTGAGATGGCGAAATGAGATTCTTATCGATAGTCATCCTAATGTGAATGTCAATAAGTCTCTCGAGCGTTTTGAGCAAGAAAGATGTCAGACTGATGGGGCTAAAATCTTTTGCTTTCGCATGAGATGATTTCCCTCCTTTGGGGATAAATATCACATTGCACTTGGTCCATTGATATGGAATATATGACCATGTGAGGCAGGCTTGATATATATCTATTAGCCAGCGAGTTACCAGATATAAATTGTTTTGTAGATCGGCGGGAATGATACCACCCGGTCCTGGAGATTTATAAGGACGGAAGCTTTTGATCGCCCAGTGTAGCTTATCCACATCGATGTTTGCGGAGGTCGTTGTACTGCACATCTGTGTAGGATTCTGTCGCGAATCCATAGGTGATCGACACCCTGGAAAATGAGTGTCCAACAGGACTTCCAGTGACTCATGTGCACTAGTTGTCCAAGTTCCGTCTAATTTCTGAATATATCCAGGAATTGGCGGTTGTTTGGCAAGTACTTTACGCAGTCTGCTAGTCTCGGAAAAACTCTCAATGCTGCCGCAGAAGTCTTTCCAAGATTTGCGTTTTGCGTTCCTAACCTGATTCTTAAATTTGTTAACAGATGATTTGTAGTGACCAGTTACCTGTCCTCTTTGCTTCATTGAATAATTGCCGACAAGTCTTACGAGATTCGGCTATTTCAGAAGATCACCATGGTGGTCTACGAGTTGAACAATGAATCGACGGTTTACAGGACCTCCCCGTTGCCTCTTTAAAAGCATTGGTGAGTCTATTCACCGTCTTATCTATGCCTGTATTGTCCCTAATATTCATGGGATTAGCAAGTGCGATTGTGAGGAGCATTTTCTGCTTTCCCCAATACGTACGTCGCCTATTTATATATATTGTAGTATTATCTCTCTTTTTAGCAATTGAAAAGATAAGATAACGATGGTCGGAGAAGGAGCAGTCTTTGGAGACTCTCCAGTTCTCTATCAGAAAAGCATATTGCATATTAACCAGCGTAATATCTAACACCTCTTGTCTATTTGATACAACAAAAGTGGGCTCAGAGCCCCTATTTGCAACTACTAGATTATTGTTTAAAATGAAATCAAGGATACACTTACCTCTTTTGTTGGTATTAGAGCTACCCCAGATGTGATGATGCGCATTTGCGTCGGCACCCACTATTATGGGGATACTTTTTGCCTTCGCCGCTCTGGCCATCTTTTGGACCAAACTACTGGGTGGAGGGTCCTGGTCATGCGGCATGTAGGTAGAGGATAACCACACCACAGATTCAACCTCTTCCCAAACTGCAGTCACTGAATCTTCATCACTATAATCAGATAGAATGAAGATATTGAGGTGATCTTTTGCTATAATACAGGATCTAATAGTTTTATTGTTACCTGAATCTGCTGCATACAATAGTTTGTAGCCTTTAGCATTGAGTCCACAAATTTTACCATTATTAATCCATGGCTCTTGGACTAATGCGATGTCTTCACCACGTTCTGCGAGGCGAAGAGTTAATGCAGCAGTTGCTGCCTTAGAGTGATGGAGGTTGATCTGTATCACCCTCATCATCTTTATCTGGGTCGTAGATGACGGTGACATCAATGTCCTCTGGATCAGAGTCCAGAAGGACATCTTTGTCCTCCTCCGCAACCCCCAGACGCCCGAAGAACTCCCCAACCAGACCTAAGTCTGATTGTGAGCCCTCCGTAGTGTCAGAGAGTGCGGGTTCATCCACTACCTCATCTATTTTAGATGGTATTGATTGGCTATTGCTATCAGCCACGCCTTTACCTTGCGGCTCTTCCAATTGGTCGCTGGAAGTTGCGGGGTTAGGTTTGTCATCACCTCGGTAGATACTCAGCTTGACACTATCATAACCGTAGTAAATCTTGCCTTGCCTCTTCCGAAGTGGTGATAACGATTCCTTGTTAAGGACCACAACCGCCTTCCTTGTCAGACCTTCCGGTTCAGAAACCTTCACTACCTTCCAGTCACTGGTTGGTAGATCAGCATTACCTCGCCGAATGATCGACAGGATTGTCGCGGGGTCGTGAGGTTCCCTTGGAATGATCGCAATGGATCTCGGCCTGCGTGGTATATCACAGACCGGGACCACATCCAATCTAGCGCCGGGCCACACTTCCCCTAGGGACGTCACTGCTAGCTTTAGCTGATTTGCTGAACTTTCACTTGTACATGAAAGCAGCTTTATGTGGCCTTGAAACCAGCCAGCATCCACATTTTGCGGTGCTGGAATGGATTCATTGCTCAAGAAATCTTCCAGCAACTTGAGACGGATCATCTCCCATTTCTCACGGGAGATAGCCCCGTCAGTAGTGCTTCTGTCAATGATAGCCCTTATCAGTGGATCTTTGGCAACCTCACTGTAAGGTCTATTTATGACTCTGGTTGATGGCTGAGCAAGCATTTTTGGACGTTTTGTGTCCGGATGAGAGTTATGCTGTTGCATCGGCTCCTCCCCCGATCGTTGTCTTTTGGACGCAGCTGACGTAGATGGTGTGTCTACATCTGCATCGGGTTTGGAGCTTACAGCATTAGCTAAGTGGGCTTTGGCCCAGGTGAGGGAGGACTTTTCCTCCGTTGATAAATTGGTAATTGGTGTTTTACCAAATTTATCAATGATGCGTTGGGCGGCACGCCCTTCAATGAAGGCCCTTCTAGAGTTAATTTTGCGGTCTTTTGGGGCTGTTTTTACTGCCGTTAGGGCGGGGGGCACATTGTAACTGAGTTTGTGGGCTCAGTTTGTGCAATAACCGCAGGGTTGCTCACAGCAGTCACCGGAGCACCCAAGGCAGGGATTTTTGCTGAATTGGAGTCAGCACGGACCGTAGAGGTACTAGCCGAAAAGTCGAGTGGTACCTTATTTGGATTGACCTCAGCAGCCGCATTAGCTTGTACTGCTGGAGCAACAATGCATTCAGCAGGCGAGGGTTGCCCCTGCCCACCTCCTGCGACATTTTGTTTTGTATTGTTTTTTATTATTGTTTTATTTTGTTTTGTATTAATTGTTCTTTTATTTTGATTTTTGTTCATTTTTGTTCCCACGAGTATGCACGTAAGGGGTTCGACAATCCATGCAGGGATGGCGTACATGGATTAGGCAACTATTATTTACACCCGACCCGTGCCTTGGCGTCGGGGGAGCTGTTAGAGACTAGTCTTCTTTTACCACTGACTAGCCATTCAGATTTTCAGCACTGCTACCTTCACCTTAATCTTACAAGTGGGTCAATTTTGGTCCGCGGGTTGGACTGAATAGGCTACCTTGTTTAAAATTTTACAAGCCATTCCCCTGAACCATTTGTTCAATGTATCCAGGGGGATGGCTAGCAATTCTGACATCTCTCGGGCATGGTACCATTTTGGGTGAATGGCTGCCATGCTCGAGAGGTTTCAGAAACAAGGGCTGGTTCACACAACCTAGCAGAGTCCAGCCTCTGCGCAACTGCATAGCAGAATCCACAGAGACCGGGCCCTACCCGAGCCATGCTATACCCCCCGTGACCAGTATGGTGGTGAAATCACGGGAAATATGAACATTGAGCTCGACCCCTATCCGCCACCTGGGGACGCGTCCGATGGGAGACCGACAACTCCACACGGATTGTTAAACACCAAATACCATTTTAAAAATTCTGCACCATGACAACTTTATAGTTTTATGTTTAAAATATAACAAAAAATTGTTTACAATGACCAAAGTAAGTTTTAAATCAACTATTATAGTTTATCCTCATAATCATATATAATATCAGTGAACAAAATATGGTTCTTGTAACCATAGCACAACCATGTTTTTTATTGGGAGAATGGAAAATAAATTTGTATAAAAATATATATGTGAAACACTTGCTATGAGTGGTTTACATTTTCTAAACTTAAACGAACAAAATCTGCAATCATAGTCAATAGAAAAGCTCATATATCATTCCTTTATTTAAATCTGGCAGTAAGTCACATGCAAAAAACTATAGAGGTACCGCAAAACTAAGTTCTATATCTAAGCTTCTAGAAAAATTCATCAGCAGCTTTCTAAGCCACAACATATCGCATTTAATCTCGCTGCATCAACATAGGGTTAGAAAAGGATGCTCAACCATTATCAATCTTTTACAGTTAATGACGTTAGTCAATAAAGGATTCGTGAAAATTTAACAAACTAATGCTATTTATATGGATTTTAGCAAAGCTTTCAATTGAGTCAATCACAAACTTCTCCCTAATAAGCTATTTTGCAAATAATCCATATTGAATTAAATCTTATCTAAATGACAGAATACAAAATGTACCTTTTAAAAACAACATACCTAAACCTATAAATGTTCTTTCTGGACTACCGCAAGGCAGCCATCTTGGTCCAATTATGTTCTCTTTATTTATAAACGATCTGCCAAGTGTTATAAAATATTGCAAACATCCTTATGTTTGCTGGTAATGTAAACATTTTTCTTACATACAATAAAATTTCGAATCATTTTTACTTACAACATGATATCGATACTTAGTGCAATAAGTCCTTTCGTAGTGAGGTTACCGTTTTTTACTCAAAAAATTATAATAATCGAAATATAATAAATGTTTTCAAATCCAACGTTACCATTTTTGGATTTTTCCTCACAAATTCGATAGTTCTATTTGAGATTTTTGGAATGGTAGGCTACAACTAATTTTGGTAAGATTGAGAAAATATATTACTTTTGAAATAGTTTTAATTGTAAAAACTACTATTTATACAACATAAAAAAAATAGAATATCGCACAAAAACCAAAACTTAACTGATTAGAATCTTCGAGTTCGCCAAAAGAGATACGAGTAAATGTATATTTCTTAAGTTAGTTCTAATTTAGATAAATAATCTCACCAAACAATTCCAGTCAGAAAGTTAATGTTTACTATATTTATATTCAAAAAAAAATCTATGTTTTAACCAATTTGAGTAATTTTATAAAAAATAATTTGGTCATTAGTAACAGTACTGAAATTGATTGAAAAAAATTGCCAGATTGATGTTTTTTGGCTTAAAATCCGAAATTTGCATTGTGAAAATTTTAATGCGAAGAAAATTTTGAAAGAAATTTTAAAATATTAAGGCACATTATTATAACTTGCCTTTAGCTAAAGTTCGGATTTTGTTGGTGCGATAAATAGTTTTTCGTTATTAAAAGTAAGCTAAAACCCACTTTTAACTATCACCTTCTATAACGGCAAGTTATAGCAATGAGTATTATCCTCATTATTAAAACGAAAAACTAGTTATCGCTCCAACAAAATCCTAAATTTAGCTAAAGGCAAGTTATAATAATAGGCCTAAACCTTGTATTGTATTAAAAGAAAATTACTCTAAAATTAATTTTATGTGTGAAGATGGGTAACTTTTACAAATAATTACGTCTTCCATAGTATTTTCTACAGAAAGTTTGACTCTATTATTCATAGTTTAACCATTAAAATTTTTTGTAGCCATTAAAATTGTGCTTCCCATTCATACTTTTACTAATTGCATTTGTATGGATTCAGATAGCTTACAAATTTGTTGTAAAGGATTATAGTAGATTAAAAAGAATAAAAACTTTTAACAACGGCAGCATTGTTCAGAATAATAAAACGAAATTCAATCATGCATTGGAGGTAGTAATTACAAATATAGTACAAAATAATTTTTACACAATTTTACACAATTTTAATATAGATTGCATAAATTAAATACATTAAATATAAAATAAAAAACATTAAGTATAAAATAAAATAAATAAAATAAAATAAATAAAATAAAATATAAAATAAAATAACATTAAATATAAAGGGCCAAATTCATAAAAAATATTTTCGTTTTATAAAAGGTTTATGAAACAAATTTTCATACAAAATTTGTTCAATAAACGTTTCATAAACCAAAAATATTTTTTATGAATATGGCCCAAAATAAATAAAATATAAAATAAATTAAATATAAAATAAAATAAAGACACCGATGATTACATATTACAACGATTTTTTATAATTTATTCAAATAAAAAACTTAGTCCCAGGCATGGTCTCGATACAGTATTTTCAAAACATATGAAATGAAATTGTATATTTATAACAAATTTTTTAAAGCAAATTACCAACAACAAACATAAAATATTGTACAATAAGTTGACGATAAACCCTATAACATGATAACAGGGTCTTGTGAATTAAACAAGTATTTTTAGTGATAATTATATTTCTATAAAAAAGATTGCCTACACGAACAATATTTATGCAAAAATTACACTGTCCAACAGCATTTTTGGAACAAAATAGCAACCCTATAATTCTGAAAATTTTTGTTGAGTAGATCATTTTTGTAGAACAAACTTATGGTCCAGCACTTCTGAGTTTTTTTTTTACATTGGGTCAAAGTTTTCATTTTTTGGTCGAAGGGAGCATTATACTATATGAATAAAATGCTGTAAGTTAATGTCTGAGTGAATTCTTATGGTCAGATTATTTGTGGAATTGTATGACGATTATTTTTGTGGAAGATCTTAACCCTCTAACTGGTCTCCTTATGGGTCAATTTGACCCTTTTTTTCGAGAAAATCAAAAAATGTCCTTTAAAAAAGTACATTTAAGGATTAAAATATGCTAAGAAAATGTTTGCGGAAAATTTCAGTGGGGGTCACCAAAGACACCAATGTTGCGAATAAAGCTCTTTACGCTTAATTAGTAAAATTATACACGAACATATACAAAACAGGTAAAAACGGCGTCAAGTTCGGCCGGGCCAAACACTGAGTTATATTTTATAATATTAAATAATTATTTAATATTATAAAATCCTCAAAGATAGGTAAAAATTAATTCTTCAATCAAAAAGCTTGGACAAGTTGCCCTGTTAATTACTTATAAATTTATTTGCACGAAAATTTTTATAGATACTTACATTTTTTTAAGCTTTTATAACAACAATTATAATTTATTTTACAATTAATTCCACCTTCCAAACATTTAGTTATATTTTGTACATATGTACATACATACATATATTTAATTTGATTTTCCCCTTTTTTGGGTATTTAACTTCTATTGAATTAATGTCTAAATTTGTTTACACTGGGTGTGTGCATTTTCATGTTTCGCGCAGAGAGCAGTTATGTTTCGAGGTTGTCAATGCATTTACGCAGATTTGTGTTTTCGTCAACACCTTCTTAAATAAAATTTTAACATGATATTTTTCCGCCTTTCGCAATATCTACAAGTGCAAGGAAAAGCTATTAAATTTTATAAGTATTTTGCTTGTAGTTTTTATTTTTATTTCCATGTGTATTTGTTATATTGTATATTAATTTATGATTATTAATAAATTATACGAAACAGGTGTTTAAAGTCGTTTTCTTCTCCTCAACATTTCGTTCCTTAGTCTTTTCTTCATAGTTGTACAAGTTTTGTTAAGCTAAGATTTTTGTCTATTACTAATAAGTTGCAAAAGTTTTGCAATGATTTAGAGATGAATATTTTTACAGTATTTTTTTGGGGTTTTGGCAAATATGTATGTATGAAAAGTTACAAATTTAAATTGCAAAGAGATATTAACTAGATATTTTAGGCGATTACTGTCTTGATTATAATAATAATTTTCTTACTTTAAGTATACATATAAATACGTTTAGTATTCATAAAAATATTATTTTGTAATTATTACACGGTTGTAATATAAATGTTGAATATGGTTTTTTAATAGTATTATTATAACATTTAAAGTTATAATTTTTTAATTATATTTCTTGGCTCTAGGACAAATAATTTTTATATTTATTTAAATATTATAAAAATATTTTTATTTTCTGAAGGTGCTACCTGAGCGGTGTAGCAAAATGTAAATATAAAATTACATTTTTATAAAAAAGACCTATTGTTTAAAAAAAAATAATTATAACAATGATCTTATACTTTATATTAATGCAATATTATTTAAATCTTTTGTAGATTAAAATTTTCTGTTCATTAGATAGTTACAGTGGCTAACAGTAAAATTGGTACACTTGTCACCAAAAGTCTAAATAATCAAAATAATACACAATATAAAAGGATAAAATTAGTTTATTACATTTATATTATAAATATCGGTTAGTTTTGGGGGCCGATGTTGAATGTGATCCACACCTAAGCGTCAAGTTTTTTTATTCATTTAATTTGACATTTCTCATCTTCAGACTAACTCAATTTGAACCATGGAAAGCTACACAATCGAGCAACGCGTTAAAGTTATTCAGGCTTGGATGAACAATTTTCGAAGAAAATCATCTTCAGTGATGAGACACATTTTCACCTCAGTGGATTCGTCAATAAGTAGAATTGCCGCATTTGAGCGAATGACAATCCAAGAGTGATTGTCGAAATACCAATGCACCCACAAAGAGTGACTTTTTAGTGCGGTTTATGGGCTGGCGGCATCATCGGGCCTATTTTTTCAGGCAATTACTGAATGGTGTTCGCTATCGTGAGATAATAACATACTTTTTATGTCCCGAATTGGAAGATATGGATGTGGACGATATGTGGCTTCAACAGGACGGTGCCACTTGCCACACAGCTAACGCAATAATGGCTCTTTTTCGCGACAAATTCAATGGCCGTGTTATCTCACGTGGTGGTGATGTCATTTGGCCGCCAAGATCATGCGATTTAACACTGATGGACTTCTTTCTTTAGGGATATTTTAAAGAAAAGGTGTACGTCGATAAGCCACCAACAATTCAAGAGCTATAGGATTTTGTGGAACAAGATTAACGTGAGTACCTGCCTACTTGGCCTAACGTCACGGTGGTCTTACCACCGAGTGAAACTTAGGCGTAGACTAGCGCCCCCATTGTGTAGTATAACAACACTTTAGGATTGCCACCAATCGCTTTTTGTGTGTGATACAGTCACAATGAGTAGCAATTTATATAATATGGCAAGCCTTTCAAAGGCAAGCCTAGATCCATATTATAACCTCTTGCTTAGGGGTTTGGAGACTATCCAAACTCCGTCTGTTGAGAGTGCAACAGCACACTTGATCGACCTTGTACCTCACCTACTTAATCGATCTTAAACCACAACCACCACGTGTACCCCCGAAGGGGACCTCACCAATAACCGGTCATAGAGGGGATAGGCTCTCTGTGGGGCCACCGATTCCCGTGGTACCAGTCCTTTGGGCACTGGTCGGGCCTTGAAGAGAACCCGTGCTTTTACTCACAGACCTTTTCTTCCAGATTTAGGCTCCAGGAACCCTAGCGTCTGGTGCCCCTATTTTCCCCGAGTGGACCGCGTCAAAGCATTTGCCATATTCCTGCAGTGACATTTGGAACCCACGGGGGTAGAGCTATAGGATGACATAATTCGGCACATTACCGGCATAGAACCTTAATTATGCCTCAGTGTCATCGACAATTTGGAGCATAGGATGGAGGTGTGCCGCCGAGGTCGTGGCGGCCATTTGTCCCACATTTGGTTCCATACATAATTCAACCATACCAATATTATTAAAATAATAAAACTGGAGTAACCTACACTCAACTTTACCACGCCAAATGGACACAGATATTTTTTTAGATATATTACAAATGAATAAAAGTTTAAAGTATATTCGAATCGAAAAAAAAAATTATTTTCGATTTGGGGTGTTAGGTAAACTACCCCTTGCCCCTTCCAGATTATGGCCAAAATTTATACATCTCTTCATCTCCATAAACCAAAGGCACATACTGAATTTCATTTGATATGTCATACGGTATGACCTGTAGAGCGTTTACAAAATTTGGGAGTAAGTAAACTACCCCTTGCCCCTTCCCGATTATGCCATAAACCAAAGCTACATACTAAATTCCGTTTTAATATGTCATACAGTATGACCAGTAGAGCGTTCACAAAATTTGGGGGTAAGGAAACTACCCCTTGCCCCCTCCCAATTATGCCCAAAAACTATACAGCTCTACATCTCCACATACGGTCAAACGGTATGGCCTGTACAAACTCCACAAAAATAGTGGCATACACACCCACAGACATCATTGCGAAAATAGTCAAAATGGATTCAGGAGACATCTATGAGGAGACCTTCATTATTACTATACTTTACCTTATACTACGTATGGTAAAGTAAAAAGAAATGACAATAATTTTCTAAATAATTTGTGTTTTATTCAAAATCAACATCGGCCCTAACAAATTTAACCACCTTTTACATAAAAAATATTTTTAATAAAAATTAATATTAAATAAATTAAGAGAAAAACTTATGTCACAGTGCAAATGGCCCTCTGTGATTTGATGAGAAAAACAAGTCAACTTTTTTTATATTCTCCTTTTGTTTTTTAATTTTACTTCTTACTAAATGCCAAAGAGATATTGCCCAAATTGTGAACAAAGCTCGAAAAACAGCAGAAAACATTATACACCATTTTAAAAATGATGAACGAGTAATAAATAAGCCCAAAACGACTTCGAAAAAACTATTTAGGGATCTTAAAGAAAGGTGGATTGAAACAAATCAACAATGATCCAATGCTAAGTGCGCCGAAACTTCTAGATATGGCTGAGAAATAGTTTAGTCACAAATGAGATTTATAAGCCTAAATAATAAAAAGCTTCGTCTTCAGTATGCTTACAGCTATGCTGATAAAGATTTTTCATTTTGGAAAAATGTTTTATTCACGAATGAGAGTAAATATAACCTTCTTGGATCAGATGGAAAGATAAATGTTTGGAGAAAACCCAATCAAGCGATGGATCTAAAAGCATGGTGTGTTGGTTTTGGGTGCTTGCTCGGCTGCTGGTGTTCGTAAATTGCACTTTTTTGAAGGAAATATCATTGTCCGCGTTTGATCAAAGCACCACCATAATCACCATATTTGAATATAATAGAAAATTTGTGGCAGAAACTGGAAATTGAGGAAAAACGAATTGAAATTTAAAATATCATATAAGCTCGATATAATCGACTTTAAAATGAAACCAAGGTAGGTGAACTAGTTAATAAAAATTTTCATTTTAGAAGTTGAATATCCAATAACCAAATTTTTTAGTACAAACTAGAGTAAACGATTTGCAAAAAAAATAAATATCGCTTTAAACATTAATTTGCAATGGTATTTCATATTGAGACATCTTTTCATCTAACCTTATCATAAGGGTCAAGGCTGCATATTTTTATTTAGTCTACCCCATCGAGCTATTGTCCCCTATCTCATGATAAAAATTTGTCACAGTAAACTATAATTTAATTAGAAAATAATTAATATGAACAGGTTATTTAGTAAAGGTAGCAAGCAAACTAGATTTTTCTAACCTACTTAATAGACTTCACCTTTAATAAAACATGAATGATTAAATATCCGTAATTAAATTATATAATTTCATTTGAAAACTTACATTAGAGAAAGTGAGAAATTAAATATGATTAAATAATTTTATTAAACTATTTTAACTCTATATATAAAATCTTAATAATATCATGAATTACTTAAATGTCTGTTACAATTAAACATGTTGACCACTAGCTTTGCAACTCGTTCCTTTATCATATAAAAATCATTTCTTAATATCAAAGTTTCACTAATATAATAAAAGAAATTATCTGGATAAATGCACGATTAAAATTAAGTGAACGTAAAATACAAAGTAAAAACTGTTTACATGGCTAAAGTAAGACAATGACCTAGCATTGGGTTTTCTCATGAAATTTCAATTAATAAAATAAAAGAAGCACTTGTAAGAAAAGTATGGCCAAGCTTTAATTCAGAGACGCGTATGTCAAATTTAGTTATTGTCCATCTATCCTTCATTTGCCAAGGCACCAGAAGAGATAAAAAAATTTAACGCACAAATCTGTTAGGCATAATTTCGAAAACTTTCGTATTGCAATTCAGTAACATCGGATCATTCCTTTGAAGGCTGCTGGCCAAAAACCACGCCCACCTATTTTTTCACGTTTTTTTAAATTTTTTTCGGCTTTAATGATTCCCTTTTGCCTTTTTTTGTCAAATAAATATTATACTGCGACAGGTAGATCACAAGGAGTGCATACAGATCTCGGGGGATCAATAACTCCCTGCGAGAGGCAATTTTGTTTGTTTCTAGATTGGTAGGGATTTCTGCTTTGATTTGTATTAGAGACCTTAATAAAAAGCAATACACATAGAAGTAGCCAATGGACCCACAGGGTACACACATGGTACCCATTGGTAAATAGGAGCAGTTAAAAGGCACATGGGGGGTCCATATGAGGAAATTTTTTTTTGTGAGGATTTATTTTTGCTTTAGTCTGACTTTTCTAACTCAATAAAGATTGCAGAAACGTCCTAAATATAACAAAAAAATTTCAATAAAATTTTTAAAAAAATATTTACAAAAAAAAAACAAAACATTTTCAAAAAGATATTTTACAGAAAAATATGCGAATTTTTTTTTTTTTAATTTTCCAAAAAATTTTCGAATAAAATTTTACAAAAACTTTTTTAAAAACAAAAAAATTTACAAAACATTTTCAAAACGATATTTTAAAGAAAAATATGCGAAAAAATTTTTTTTTAAATTTTCCAAAAAATTTTGGAATAAAATTTTACAAAAAATTTTTTAAAAAATATTTTTAAAAACAATTTTCGAAAAATTAATACAAAAATTTTAATATTTTAAAACCTAGGTGCATTAAACACATAGACATCGTCAGGATACCGACTACAAACTGTCTAAAATAAAATACACACGTTTATAGGTAAACGATTATTTTGAAGCCAGTAAAGCTACATGGCTACCCGACCTCCGTTGTGGCTATCGTCAACTTAGGCTAATTTCTATTTTATTCAACAAAAGAAAATGTCACAAACTTTTAAATTACAAATTCATATATACACAAAGAGTTTTGGAAAATTTTTATAAAAAGTTTTTATAAAAAAACAAGTATTTCTACAACTAACAACAATGTCATAGTTTACGATGTAGCTGTCGTCTTCGATATCATTAGGTAGCTGACAACAAGGCGACAATTGTAGCCAAAGGAATTTGTTTTCATTTAGCTGCGTCGCCGCTACCTTCTATTTCATTAAAGCATGAATAATGAGTTTTTTCTCATACGACTTAATTTATGTAAAGAGTCAACAATATGGATAATGCTGTACATGTCTGTATAAATAAAATCACCGTGGTATAGAATATTCGGCACGGCTGAATATAGCACCTTTGCTTGTTTTTAATTAATGTTTAAATCTATATAAATAAAATCAAATGTGGTTCGTTTGTAATCGCATCACAGAGTGGCTGCACCGATTTGGCCATTTTTTTAATCTTCATCATAACTCAACTTAGGTTTTTACTCCCAACTTTTAAGTAGCTAGAAAACTATAAAAGGTAGACCTTTGAAATTTAACACCAATAACACTCTTATTAATACACATAGTACCTCCCATTTAAAGTGAACAATTATTATCTACCTGGAGATCTGCAATTAGTAGAGTCTTGAACAAGTAAACCCCATATAATATACATAGTCTAACAAAATATAGGCTGGATTAGAAGGGTGAGCGTGGTACCTCTCATACAAAGTAAAAAAATATTATCGTGTAGCTAGATAACTACATTTGGTAGGGTCTCGAAAGTTTTCACCAGTAACCCACATACTGATGTACATAGTCTAGCATAATACAGACTTGATAGTAGGCGTGATACCTCACATACAAAGTGAAAAATTATTATCGTTCACCTATAGAAGTACACTAGGTAGAGTCTTAAAACTTTGCACATATAACCCTCATACTAATTTGCATAATCTAACAAAATATAGTCTCGATTAGAATAGTAGGAGTGGTACCTCCCATACAAAGTAAAATATTATCGTGCTATTACGCATAGTCTATCAAAAAATAAATTGTATGGGAACAGTGGGCGTCGTACCTTGCATATAAACTGAAACAGTTTTGTCGTGAGAACAGTGTGCGTTTTCGAGTTCAAGGTGAGCCATCATTTTCATCCAAGTGTGTATTGTATTTTTTGTGGATGTGTGTAGCGAAGCGCACTGAGTATAGCTAGTAGGGAATATTAATTTGAATCTATACATAAAATTAAACTACGATTTTCCCTTTATATAAAATATTTTTTAAAAGTTTTGTTTCAGGTACAGATTGTAATCGATATGGAATAAAAATTTTATGTCGTTTTGACTCTCTGTCTGCCTGTTTCTCTATGATCCTAAGTATTATAAAGGATAAATATAAAAACCATTATTTTTGCGTGAAACACTTTTAAAACAAAAGGCAAATTTGAACAAAATATTGTCGGAATCCTAATGCCATCGCTGGCACTCCTAGTTAAAAATTAAACCCATTTTATTTCCGTTTGATTTATGTATGCATATCTTAAAATATATCTATATTTCATTAAAGCTATTTTTAAAGCATTTCTTTTTTGTGCTGGTATAACCGTATCTGTAGTTGTTTGTTAGAAGTTAAATGCAAAATAAAAATTTTGCATTTTTGTGAACGACTTAATGCAATATTTTAAAAAAGACACACATGTGGCAACTAAACACTTATCATCAATGGTTTTATTCGTGTAACACCAACCAACAAGCAACCAGCCAACCAACCGAAACCGTATCAATAATTTTTTTTCTTATTTGCTATATACGAAACATAACAACAGCCAACCAACAACCCACATAAACCAAAAAATACATTAAAAGCAAAACGAGATTATGTTAATGTTATTAGGATAGAATAAAAAAAACTTAAACAGTGTATAAATTAAATGTATTAGAAAAATTATTAGAAATTGATATAAAAGCAATCAAAAGACTTAAGACACATACCTTGGGGTTCTTGAGAATAATAGATAAACAAATATGAAATTTTACAGGATTAACAGAAAATTCACTAAATTTCAATAATATCTATAAATGTTAAATTCAGCTATACATGCATTATACATTCCCTACCAAATTTTATGCTAAAAAATTCGTAGTTTTTTCGTAGAATATAAAAAATTTTTGTAAATATAACGAAATAATTTATATTCTAGAATTAAAAAAAAAAAAAATATATAAAAGTAACAAAAACCTTTCCAACTTCTTTCTTTGCTAAATTAAATATATTTGTATAATTTAATAAACTACAATTTCTTAAATAATATTTCCGTACTTTATGTCAATGTAATGAAGAAAGTACGGTGAAACGTAAATATTAAATATTAAATATTAAAATAATAACTTTAAAACGAATACGAGTATACTGATTTTAATAAAACATAACCATTCCACAAAACATCGAAAACTGAGTGCCCTGTATCCTTTTCTGAGATAAGAAGTGAAACGAAAATATAATATTGTATATTTTTTATGCTCGTTTTCGTATATGTTACAAACGATTTTAGCAGTGTAAAAAAGAAAATAATTATATTGTTCAATGTATTAAAGGCTTCTTACATTTGGCGCATTTGGAAATATTTGAATAACTGAACTTCTATCTATAAACACTATCTATATAATTAATAAGCAAACACGTTTTTTGTAATCCCTCTTACGTCCGTAATTCACCGATTTTGGAAAGATTTTTATGGTTTTAAAGTTTTTTCTACGCAGATGTGCACAATCTTATATATTTAAATCGGTTCAGTACTTTAGGAGTAATACGACTATCAAGTTATTAATAAAACCAATAAACAAATACATCTGCTTTCAGCTGCGTTTAAGCATGGGGATCTTTTGCTTCCAAGTTTTTATTTTATATTTGAGGAAGGGGGCAGCAAAACGCACCAATGATATCTAGTAAATGCTTAAATGACGAATTATAAAGAAAAAGTAATAACCTTGTGGCAGAGTTTTAGTTGTTAGTTGGCATGTGTCTCGGAAATAAATTGGCTGCGTCGAGCATACAAATTTTTACAATTAAAATCCCTAAGATAATTTCAATCTACAAAATTACAAAAAATCAAAGCGAATCCTCTTAATATTATAAATCTTTATATGAATTTTATTTGAACTATTTTATTAATAAATTAATTATTTAGGCTTTCCATTCTACTTTGCTGGTATCTAATTTTTCTTTATCTCTTTATAATTAATTTATTAATTCAAAAATAGTTCAAATAAAATTCATATAAATTTATAAAATTCATATTGACATTGTTAACTTCAACACTATTGTGTTAATAATCAAAATATACATTTGTAAAATAAAAAATATCTAATTGTTGTTAATTGCTAACCAAAGGATAGCTAATAGCAAGACAGATATATATAACATTTTCGAATAAAAGAAAATATATAAAGAGAATTAAAATAAAGAAAAATGTTTGCTTGGTAGTATAATATGAAAAATAAACAGAGTTTACAAGTGTATATTACAATTTCAAAAAGCTCTATCTTCTATGAAATATAATGTAAAATTAAACATTTCTCAGATTCTATTTCTTTTGTAAGTTTGTTTAAATAGAAAATGAATAACAATTGAAACTACCGGGTAGATTGATGCAAAGAGTACTGATGACAGACGTAGCTGTCTAGAAAATGCATTCTGCTTTGCTGGTATCTAATTATTCTTTATCTCTTTATAATTAAGAACTTAAACCTAAATAATTAATTTATTAATTAAAAATCTTTGTTAATAAATAGTTCGACTAATTAAAAAATTTTAATATTCAAAATCGCAGGGAAAACATGTAGAACAAACAAAGTTTAGTTAGTCTTATTGCTAACCGAAGGTTGGCTGAAGCAACAATAAATATAAGGTGGTAAATATTAAAGAAAACTTTCAACTAATAGAGAAGCTTTTGGTTGTGATAGACTTCGTTCTGACCAACTAACGATGATGATTGAATACAGTTTTTCTCGTATTATTTATTTGTTTTTGGTTGGTTAAATATATTATGTTTAAAACTAAACACCACCCAAAGTAAGTAGATAGATGTGATGAATGCTGAAGACGGATGTATCGATTCAGAATATGCATTACATTCTATTATTGTCTAAAATAAAATTTTCCCTTTTTTTTTAATTAATCACCTAATTTATAATTAATATCTTTTCTACTCTGTTTTAATATGTGAAAAGTGTTGCACCAAATGTATTATTTCGCTTAAAAATTGCGCAATAAGCTAGTGAGGGCAACACTGCGGTTTAATAGAAAACTATATTTTGTATTGCCTTTAAATATGCAATTTTGGTTTAATAATATTGCTTGTGGGATTCTTATTAAATTTGTACATTTTCTTTTTTACAGCTGATATGAGTATATGCTTTTCTGCGACATTAATTTAATTTATTTTTTTTTCTTTTTTATTTAATTTACACCTTTTTAATTTTTTGGACGACCCAACAGGCTTTAAAAAAAGTAAAACCACACATAATTAGTTGATCAGCTTTTATTTAAAGTTACGTGCGAACAAAATACGGTTTATCTTGTTCGTAGTTGCCAAGAAATGTTGCCAGAAACATTTTTCATTAAAATAAACATGCTGCCAGAAACATTTCGCGACTTTTTAATAAATAAACACAGAATAAAAGGCTTTAGCAACTTTATTTTTTTATTTATTTCGCACAACGTTTTTTTATATGGGCTTTTGACAGCATTTCGCATGAATTCATTCACAGAGTACCATGCTTACGAGGGAATATAACGATCTTAAGCCTGATTTCAAAAACTCATTTGTATTAAAAACCTATAAAACTTGAACAAATCAAATTTGAAAACTATAACAATTACAATGATTTAGAAACTAAATGTGTAATTGGTAGTGTTAGTTTTGAAAGTTGAAGAACGTAAAACCATTGAACATATTGATTGCTTTTTAGACTAAAGCCTAGTAATCTGTTCGAATTTTTGATAAATGTTCTTGCAACATTTATTATTTTTCAAGGAAAATTTGACATTTCAAATTTGGTGTCTATCTCGCGATTTGAAAGAATTTTACGATTTTATTGTTTTTGAGTATACCACATTGTTTTAGAAATGTTAACCAAAGCCAAGCGATCAGCTTTTGTTTGAAAAATTCCACATGAAATAATGCCCCTTTGCTTTATTTCACAGCTTTGATAAAATGTTGCCATAAACATTTCAATGTTTTTCCACAGCAAAAACAGAGTACTACTTCTGCAACATTTTTTCATGACTTTTTCATAGACATTTTTTATGTATGTAATTTTCAGCATTCCGCATGAAAAACTGATCAGAGTACCAGGCTTAAAATAAAAGAAGTTATCATCTCAAAACATAAAACTCTCGAAAAACCTGCTTATGTTAATTTCAAACAGCTTTATAGAGATACTGTAAATCATACTTCTTTTAAATTTTATTAAAATTTCAGTATGTTTTTCCATTTTTGTACTTAGAAAATTTATATTTTAGATTGTTAAAATACAAAATGGACAGTTCAAAGGATGCACAACGACATTTACGTACCCACTTGGTTGGATTGTTTTCACATGTGTTGAATTTAGTTTTTCTTTTAAAGATTGTGTTGAAATTAAGACTCAAATAAGAGCACAAACGTTGCTGGCCATATACTGTATGTAATAAATCTATAATACTATATTTGACAGGAAATTGTATGATTTACTGTAAAAATACTAATAAAAAAAGGAGAAAAATTTTAGTATCCAACAGCGGTAATTTGAACACAATAGAAGATTCCAAAAGCGGTTTGTTATAAAAATTATATTGTTTATTATTGCTGGTTCAATGAGCTGAAAATGCACATAAATATGTTATTTTATTTTAACTACAGTTTTAAAATATTAAGTTTTTAGTAACTAGGAGAATTTGTAATTAAAACATTTATAATTAAAAATAATTTACTTCTTACCTTATATTTTAATATTTTGGTGGGTTGAGGTATGAAATAGACGCATGTGAGTTTGTTTTAAAAAATACCAGTCGAATTATTCAGATAACATTGTTGATAAAATTGTGGATTCTTATGAATAGTATTAGACCTATTCCTTCACATTGAGATATTTAGTAAAATCACGAAGACTCGTCCCAGATACCTTGCATTCCTGGCGGAGGATGATATAAGATGAGTAAGTCGAGTTTTCCTGACAAAATTTTAGAACCATCGGCATGTTTCATTTTTATTTCGTTACTGCATTCTAGCCCGATATTAATTGATATGACGGTATTCGTGATCAAGACTAAAGTCAACACCTAGCCGTGTTGGCGCTTATCTTACCACCGGGTGAGTTTTAATTGTGTGACCTGCACCCCCATAGGCTCATATATACCGCACACTATACAATAAAACCGCACTAAAGTGACAATAGCACCACCTTTAAATGTCCCATCATCGCACAATATCGCATAGTGCACAATAATTATGCTATAAGAAGCAATTTATAGCACATAAAAGCCATGTTCTAACATCTTGGATTGTGCAACAGTACAATTAATCAACCATGCACCAATTGCATTTCTTGATCAAAACCAATAACCGGCCACAGTGTGGGGCGGCTCTCTGTGGGGCCACCGGTTCCCGTGGTATCAGTGTTTTGGACATTGGTCGGGCCCCGAAGAAGTGCCATAATAAAACAGACTTGTTCTTCCAGAATTAGGCTTAAGGAAGCCTGGCGTCTGGTGCTCATTTTCCCCGAGAGCTTATTGTTAAAGCTTTTGGAAATGCAGCAGTGACAGTTTGTACCCCAGGGGGTGACTTGACGGTATGAAACATTTTGTGAAGTTTTTAACAAAAGCTTACATGTTTCCTATATTTCCTACATGACAAGTCTATGACTAAAATATGTCTAGGCTAAGACGACGAACTAGAATACAATACCTCACAGCGCCTATCTCGAAGGCTGAAACTGATCTTTGCCGCAAAAGGAATATTAATATCCTCTCATCGAGCAAGGTGATTGGCTTCATCCTAAGATGATTAAACTATATATTGCAAATGACAAGGCTATGGCTAAAATATGTCTAGGCTAAGACTATGATTAGACTATAACTAGTCTATGACTATAACAAAGCTAGCTTACAAATGGACTATGTACAGCCTATGACTATGCTACAAATGGGCTATGTCTATATTATAGCTAGGCTATGACTAAATGATCATGACTAGACACACAGTAGAATATGGACTATTCTAGAATATGGCTTGACTAGATAATGATTATCCTAGACTATGACTAGACTATGACTAGACTATGACTTGACTATGACTAGACTATGACTTGACTATGACTAGACTATGACTATACTATGACTAGACTATGACTAGACTATGACTAGACTATGACTAGACTATGACTAGACTATGACTAGACTATGACTAGACTATGACTAGACTATGACTAGACCATGACTAGACTATGACTAGACTATCACTAGACTATGACTAGACCATGACTAGACTATGACTAGACTATGACTAGACTATGACTAGACTATGACTAGACTATGACTAGACTATGACTAGACTATGACTAGACTATGACTAGACTATGACTAGACTATGACTAGACTATGACTAGACTATGACTAGACTATGACTAGACTATGACTAGACTATGACTAGACTATGACTAGACTATGACTAGACTATGACTAGACTATGACTAGACTATGACTAGACTATGACTAGACTATGACTAGACTATGACTAGACTATGACTAGACTATGACTAGACTATGACTAGACTATGACTAGACTATGACTAGACTATGACTAGACTATGACTAGACTATGACTAGACTATGACTAGACTATGACTAGACTATGACTAGACTATGACTAGACTATGACTAGACTATGACTAGACTATGACTAGACTATGACTAGACTATGACTAGACTATGACTAGACTATGACTAGACTATGACTAGACTATGACTAGACTATGACTAGACTATGACTAGACTATGACTAGACTATGACTAGACTTTGACTAGACTATGACTAGACTATGACTAGACTAGACTATGACTAGACTAGACTATGACTAGACTAGACTATGACTAGACTAGACTAGACTATGACTAGACTATGACTAGACTATGACTAGACTATGACTAGACTATGACTAGACTATGACTAGACTATGACTAGACTATGACTAGACTATGACTAGACTATGACTAGACTATGACTAGACTATGGCTAGACTATGGCTAGACTATGGCTAGACTATGACTAGACTATGACTAGATTATGACTAGACTATGACTAGACTATGACTAGACTATGACTAGACTATGAGTAGACTATGACTAGACTATGACTAGACTATGACTAGACTATGACTAAACTATCACTAAACTATGACTAAACTATTACTAAACTATGACTAACCTATGACTAAACTATGACTAAACTATGACTAAACTATGACTAAACTATGACTAAACTATGACTAAACTATGACTAAACTATGACTAAACTATGACTAAACTATGACTAAACTATGACTTAACTATTACTAAACTATGACTAAACTATGACTACACTATGATTACAATATACCTACATCATGACAAGACTGTAATCGACTAGACAATGCATTGCAAGTCTATCGGGTATGTCTATCGGGTATATTCGCCTGTAATGCGAAACCGAGTGAAATTGAAATCGAATAATTTTTTAAAGAAAAATATAACTTAGCTGCGCCTATTATTTTCAAACATTAGCAATCAAGGAAGTTATGTGCATGGTCTTTAACCAAATGTATAAAAAATAATATCAAAATGTTGTAAGATTTAAAAGTTATGACAATTTAAAATTTCATTCGGATTCAATTTCACCCGTATGTCTAGATTATGAGTAGGCTTATACCACAGTCTGACTAGATGTGGCTAGGCTGTGACTAGATTTGGAACTAAACTATGATTAGACTAAAACTTGACTGTGACGTAAATAAGCCATCAATATCAATTCACAATGATTTTAATATTTATACTCGAAATGTGACTTAATAATACTTTGATTATGAAAAAACTATTACTTTACAATGATATTCTAAAAAAATAACAAAAATTTTTTGAAAAAAATTAGGATTTGGAGAATCGAAAAATTCATAAATTTTTATATTGCTACACGACAAACTAAATATTGTATAAATTACGAATGAAATAACTAAGGTAGTTTTTTTTTGCAAGAAATAACTTGTGTTTTATCAAAAAAATACTTGTTGTGCCAAGTTGTTCTTCTAATTAAGCAAACTTCACAAACTTTACTGATTAAGTCATTCGTCTCCATTGTAGCACTTCGTATAAAATTGCAGGACTAGATTATTTTTTAATACATATTATTGTCATAAGTAATTATAGATTTTTATCTTTATATTTTTTGTTTTTAAAAATATGTAATTTAGTCTTAGCTACTTGTTAAATAAAATAAAGAAGAAACTGCATAGAAAAAAGAAGTGAGGATAACAAGTTAAACAAATTATTAAAACTTGTATGACAAATTATGCACAATTAATTAGAAAACACAACTTGTATTCACTAGGAAGTTAGTCTTTTGGTCTAAAAAGCAAGCTAACATAACTAAATGCTTTTGGCTTTTAGAAAAATTAACGTTGTTTAATGTTGTAAAGAAGACACTATAATTAAATCACATCGATGACTTGTAAGCGGAGAGTTAAAAAGTAATTTTTAAATAGATGTCTCCACCAGCATCTCGCAGACACTTATCCTATGTTGCTTAGTTTAAAAATAAGATACTTTGTTTAATACCTGAAACTTATAATGTATTCAACGCTTATTATTAAGTTCTAGAAGAGGTTACAGGGAAAGAAACAAATGCCTTGAACTACACTGTATAAAAGTGTTAAACGCACATCATTTATATGTTAAAAGGGAAATTAATAAAAAAAACATGCCAAGAAGTTATGAAGGGTATAAATTATTAAAATATATTGCAATTATTAACGACATTCATTTTTTAAAGTAAAATTTCTCAAAGAAACACAAGCTGATGAGATTAAATAACCAATATATCTCACTACTCTTTATCAATGTTGATAAATGTTATTTTGCTGAAAATCTTTTTAGAAGATTCAGTCAGGTGTGAGTCTTTCATGGGTCATCCTTTAATTTTTAATTTATGATTTTAAGTGTCGCTTGTTATGTTCAGAAAATAAATATATTCGAAGTCTGTTCAAAAGAAAAGGATAAATTTTGAAATTTCGTGGGCTATATATGTAAGTACATTTGATTATCAAATTTGTTTTTGTTTTGTTGGTATACATGTGTTAGTCATATGTTGGCATTATCAGCCGATTTTGATTAGTAGTTTGTTGCTGACAACTAAAAAGGTTAGTCACGTTTGTATGTGTTCTTCGTTTTCTCACTTTTGAAAAAAATGGAACAGACAGTATGTATTAAATAATAATTTATATCTTGGGTATTAAAACTTTTATAATTTTAATTTTTCATTAATAGCGTGCTATTAACCCAAATTATAAATTCTCTGAAATTGATTACTACGGGGTAAGCTAGTTTCGTTGGCCATTTCGCTAAGTGCTCAATTTAGCATCATCAGGAAACCTTAACCCAAATTTTAGATGAGCTAAAGTTACTCTTAAGTTTAGAAATTTATTTGACTAAATAAGAATTAAGTCAAAACAATTTAACAACAAGCAACAAAGCTCAAACAAAACAATAATAACCAATAGAGAATTTAATTTAATAAAGTAAGAAAATGTTGCGTTAAAAAAAGTATAATGTTCTATGAGAACACCCTCTAACATTAAGTATTTTCTGTCAAAATTACAAGATCATCCCTGTTACAGTTCCATAAATACATGGCTGTATCAGGCGGACAAACATTCAAACCAGTTATTTTAAATGAATATTTAAAAACAATAGGAAAACCACAATAGGGAAAGTTTCGAATATATGTATGTATTATCTATATGTATTTAAATTTCGATTTTTTTTTTTTGTAAAATATTATTAATTTTTTTTTTTTTTTGGAAAAATTTCGAACTTTTGGTGAAATCGCGCTTTGGCGAAATTTTAAAATTTACTCATTCATATTTTTTTCGACAAATAAGAATAAGAATATAAAATGCTGATCATTGGTTGATATTCTTATTGTCTGGTTGAAAGTACCCCCGGGGTTCCAATGGTCACTGCAGGAATATGGCAAATGCTTTGACGCGGTCCACTCGGGGAAAATAGGGGCACCAGACGCTAGGGTTCCTAGAGCCTAAATCTGGAAGAAAAGATCTGTGAGTAAAATCACGGGTTCTCTTCGAGGCCCGACCAGTGCCCAAAAGACTGGTACCACGGGAATCGGTAGCCCCACAGAGAGCCTATCCTCTCTGTGACCGGTTATTGGTGAGGTCCCCTTCGGGGGTACACGTGGTGATTATGGTTTAAGATCGATTAAGTAGGTAAGGTGCAAGGTCGATTAAGTGTGCTGTTGCACTCTCAACAGACGGAGTTTGGATAGTCTCCAAACCCCTAAGCAAGAGGTTATAATGTGGATCTAGGCTTGCCTTGGAAAGTCTTGCCATATTATATAAATTGCTACTCATTGTGACTGTATCACACACAAAAAGCGAAAATATTACAACAAAAAACAAACAAATACTGAAAGAAATAATCAACAGCAGGCAATACATATTTTGTACATTAGGCGGGAACTTTGGTATATGGCCAAAAATATTTTTTTGTATTACCCGTTCTAATAGTAATAAACATTTGTCTTTTTATGTGAGAAGTTATTCCAGAAATTTTTATTGTGATAGAACCACATCTGGAGGTGCCGCAGAAGCCTTGAGCATATTTTTTACATTTAACATCTTATATAGTTATCTTTTTTATTTTATTTGTATTTTTTAATGTGTATTGTTATTTAAGTTTCATTAAAAATAATCTTAAAATAATGCAAAACATAAAAATTTGTTATCCATATGGTCATTTTATAACCTTTTTTTAAAACCTAAATGGTGTAAAAAAAGATGAAAAATATATAGATATGATATTGTAATGATTTTATTTGGCTCAAACTTATTTAATGTACTTAGGATTTTGGAGATCCAAATGTATTAAATTTTGCTAAATTTCAAATTTGGCTTTGCGGCACTCTTACCCTACTCCAATCGTGATCAAACTTTGCAATTGACTTAACCTTCCTGACTATTTTCATTTTTGTGCGACACATTCACATTTCTCGATCTCTCAGACCGATTTCAAGTATTTCTCGGTATATCAAAACTATTCTAAAGTTTTCACAACTTGTGCAGTGGTCATATTTAATAAACTAATCTGAAATAACTGAAGTAAGAAAAATAAACAAAATTAAGTTTTTTTTTAGCTCACAGCATCAATTTATATTTCATCACAATAATTTGGCATTTTTGATCCTAGACCTCATATAAAAATAAAAAAAAAATTCATTCACAAAACACAACATTTATAAAATGTTGTTTTTCTATTAACATATGTTTTAGAAGTAAACAAAGAAAAAATAAAATGAATTGAAGAAAAACAGGAACACCAAAAAAAAATTTAATTTTAAAATGCTTAAAATATATGTATGCCTCATTATGAGGTTAGTCTTTGTAAATTTCAATCAGTCGTTAGAGCTTTTGGCTCGATTCAGCATCCTGTAAATCTTCAACAACACTTTCCTCTGACTCTTCTTGTTCAGTATCAGTGTTTGCTTCATACACATCTTTATTATCTTCATATTCAGTACCACTTTTCACATCAGAATCTAGATCTGAATCGATTTCATTCAGAATAGCTCTTTCGCGCACAACATCTGCCATATCTAATGAAAATCTCACGATAATTAACTTTGAACATAATTCTTTTATTAAATCATATAAACTGAACTCTAATTGTCCATCTTCATCTAAAAATTTCCAATTTAGCAGAACCAGCTTACCTGTCGAAAATGTGACACTTAACTATAAGTCGGTCTCACAGACCGTCTGATTAGCAATCACCGGTACAACACTTCAACTCAAACTCACTTGTTACACTAAACGTTGGTTAATGAGAAATAATGAAGATACTGAGAGAATGATGGTGTTGCAATTTTTTGTTTTCGTAAAATTAATACAAAAGTGATTCATCGGTCTCACAGACCGACGAAATGGTCAGGAAGATTAACAATAGCAAATGGCAACTTTTTGTCACTATTACATATTGAAATTGAAAAATATATTTTTGGTTCCACCTTAGTGTACACGCATTCAAAAAAAAAAAAAATAAAATAAAAATAAATTACTGAAACCATAACCCCTCGTGTGCTCAATGTATACTGACATCTTGTTTGATATTTCTTTTATTACAAAAATATTTTGACTTCAATTGTGATTGCTAAAGATACATTTTTATTGAGTTTGAAAATGGTAAAAATAATTGCAATTTAACAAAAAACATCTAAACTAAATCTACAGCATATTGTTATAATTCTTGCAAAAAAAAACCGACTTCAAAACAGATAGAAGGGCACCAATTCTAAACTAAAAATGTAAGAAGTAATCTGTAAGAATTAGATTTAAACCAAATAAAAGATGCGCCAAAATTAGAGGGAAAAAATAAAGACTATTGAATGTCAAGCCTCTCCCTATTACTGTTTAAAAGTTAAGTTATTTTCACCAGCATCCGTCTTGTATGGGGACACCATTCAAGCCTCTGTCTATAACGGTTTCAAAGATAGGGGCACACAGATGAAATAACATCACCTATTCGGACACCCTTTAATTTACAATGTTAAATTAAAGACCTGTTGTTATAGAGGACTTGGTCACAAAGATTCTTTGTAAATTTCAACTATCTGTCTATAACGGTTAAAAAGTTTAACCATATATATCAAATTACATGAACTATTGGGACACCCTATACATTATAATTCCAAATATTTATATTTGTTATCATACCAGAGAAAGTAGTGGACATTCTGCCTAATTTTCAAGTGTTTGTGTTTAACGGTTCAAAAGATAGGGTCATATAGATCAAATGACGTAATTTATGGGGACACCCTTTAATTTCTAACTTCAAATTGTATACTTGCTATAGTGGACTTTGCAATACAGATTCCTTGTAAATTTCAGCTGTCTGTCTCTAACAGTTCAAAAGTTTGGCCACATACATAGAATTACATTAACTATTGGGACACCCTTTAAGATCCAAATTCCAAATTTTATACTTTTTGTTATAGCTGACTTAACACTACAGGTTCTTTGTAAATTTCAGCGGTCTGTGTACAACTATTCAAAAGTATGGCCATATACATCAAATTAAATGAACTATTGGAGCACCCTTTAATTTAAAATTTTGAGTATTTATACATTTTATTATAACGGTCATAGTAGTCGACATTCTGTCAAATTTTCAAGGTTTAGTCTATAACGGTTCATAAGATAGACCCAAATAGGTCATATTATGTCACCTATGGGGACACCCTTTAAATTTTAAATTTATTTTTTATTAATTTCTGCTGCTGGGAGCTATAGCGGCACGCAGTTTTTTAAAATTTTAATTTGCTGCCCTTTACGGTTCTTAATACACGTAAAAAACATGTATGTTGTATGGGGACACCCTTTAATTTTTAATATAATGAACTGTTTTTAAAATGGGACCAACCGTGAAGCATAACCTTTCAAATAAAATAAAAAATTTTAAAATCGGTTCAGAAATGGCTGAGTTCTGCGGTTACATACATAAAAAAAGCAACATTCAGACGAATAGATAACCTCCTTCTTTTTTGAAGTCGGTTAAAAAGGCATTACTTTTCTTTCAAATAAAAATTAAGGGTGTTTTTTTGCTTGAATTTAAGAAAAATATAAGCGGGTCAGAATAAAAATACCGACTATGGAATATCCAGTTTTTTTTTATTTTTGCTTCACAAAAAACTATTTTACAAACATTTTATAACTGTTTATTATGGACTATTTCGAGGCAGGGTTTTTGAGGCTGGTTTTACTATTTGTTGTTCTGAAGTGATAAATAAATAGATCGATATAGAACAAGTCGTTAAGGTTGGACCATAGCCCTTTCACCTCCATGGCATGGTTTTTCTCATACAAAGATTCAAACCAGAACCGATCTCTGTCACAACTAGGACGGACCTCTTATTTCTTCTTCCCTTTCCTTACAATATTTTTTTATTCCCTTATTTTTTTCTTCCCTTTCCTTACAATATTTTTTATTTTAAAAACTAAACGGTTAAAAAAATAAAACGGTATAATTTCATAAGATGTTTTAGCGTAACAAACTACATTTATTTTATGAAGTTTGTTTTCGTTTCCAAAGCTGCATCGTAAGTGTTTGTTATGCTTGAACAGACACTTAAACGAAGTCGTCTCAATAATGAATAAGAGGCTGTGGCATTATTTGTAAAAAGCGTGAAGAAATAAATTCGCTAATATGGCTGAAATTTAAATCGCACAAAAAATTAAAAAATAATCGAAAAATAAAATGTATCTATAATATAGAAGCCATTCCAAAGTGTGTCGAAATTTATGTAATTCGTGTAATTTTTATTTTGAAAAACAAAAATGAAATTGTTACTTAAAAAAACACGCAATAGGGAAGTATTGGCTGTGATATGAACAAATGTTAAAATTTTCATGGACCGTAAATAACAGTTATCAAAAAAATTAAACTGAAATACTTTTTATGTTAGAGTCTATGGCAATCTATACTGTCATATATCAATAGATTTGTATTGACGAGCTCTTTTAGAACCTGTGGTGATCTTAAAAAATCGATCTCAACTCCATAGTTGAGTTATTTTTCAACGAAAAAATAAAACTTCAAATAAAACTTCTAAAAAAGATTTTTATTTTTCCGTCATAAAATAACACTTTTTGTAATGAGTTTTATTTTTTCCGTCAGGAAATAAAACTCATTTTGTTTATTTACAAAATTTTCTTGTGGACTGATTTGAATTTAAGCTGATCAATACCAATTTAACCTTCTCGTGACCAATTCCCACCCGGGTGTCATTTTTGGTTTTATTTCTTTAATAACTTTTTCAAATTTGTTTTGATTTAAATGAAATTTAGACTCACTGGACAACTTTAAGATTACTATAGAATTTAGTAAAAACATTATAAAAAATTTAATTTTATATATAATTTTTTTGGATTTTTTCAAATTCTCTTCAAGGTTTACCAACCGGGTGGTGCAAAATAAATTTTTTAATTTTTCATTTCTTTAAATTGTAATTTATTATTCCATAAAAAATAAAATTCTTTAAACCTTCATTTGAATTTTTGTTTTTACGTTGAAAAATAACTATTTCAGAAGGACTTAATATAATGATATTTTTAAAACGATAACTGTAATTGAAGGTTCCTGAAAGTTTTTGATTAAACTTCTTACAAAAACCTGAAGTATTTGAAAAATTCTGAAAGAAATCTATGTATCTAAACATGGAATTCTGCGAAATAGAAGAAGGTGATTGATATAGAAATTAAGAAATGCTAAAGGTTTCATCACCTTTAACATAATTCATTCACCTACTCTAACTGCAACTTTGTTTTAAGCAAATATAAACCTTCCTCTATTTCTCTCTAAATAAAGTTAACTCAATTTCTTTTATACACAATTTCTCTTCTCCTGCTGCTTCATATGCAATAAATATAAAAGCTGCAATACCAGCAATGGCCATTTGACAGTTAACAATGTTTCGCTTGTTGCTTGAAATGTACGTGTTGAAATTTTATTTAACAAAATGCGTCAATATCAAAAGCAACTAACAAACATGTCTTCACGTTTTAAAAGAACATGATTTTGAAATGAATTAAAAGCAAAAAAAAAAATGCATAAAAAAAACAAAATATAAAAATCACTTAATACAAACACTGTTTGTGTTGTGTTGCTCATCCAAGTAATTAAAGTCCACAGAAAGTTGTTAATTGTGGTGGCTTTTGTGTTGAAAGAGAAAAAAATATATATTTGCTCATAAATAAGAATCCAATAAACACACAAGTCCTTTTAATGTTCCCGACATATTTGAATAAGTCAACTTAAATTATGTTTGACATGTGGAGGAGAGAAACCTGTCAATTTTCAACTGAAAGCCGACAGTATTTTCTTAAGGCAATTTTTATAAAATTACTACTGTTTATATATTTTGAAAATGTCCATTGGCTGCAAACATGAAATTCGACTTAAGCTTTTGTTGTATTTAAATTTTTATACATAATTAGTCACTACTTTTTGTTACCTTTGTCGATATTGCATTAGAAGAACGCTTCCTTAAAGTGGGTTTCTTCGAATCGACCCAAATTTTAATTTTTTTTTTTTTAAACCTTTTTACTACTCAGAAAGACATGTGCCGTCAATTGGAAACGTTTATAGTCAAAAGGAGCAATATCCTTTTTGAATGCTTTCACGTAAGGTTTAACGGCTTTTGTAAGATTTGGACTAGCGTTATTACGTTTGAATTTAATAAGAAGTAATTTTTCATCACTGATCGGCTTATTCTCCTCAATCGCGTTTGGCAGATGGTCTCATTACTGATTTCTTTAGGTTTAGGCAAATTTAATATATGACATGGCATATTGAAAAAAATTATATTAAAACCAAGGAAAATCAAAGAGGATGAAAAGATTCATATCGTTCTTATAAAAGCAAATATCACGAACTAAGTGTATAATTAGTTGTGGCCCATATCGCATCACTAACGAAACTATATGACGTTCACGGCCATGAATTGGAACAAATAGTTTATAAAAATCTGTACAATAAACGATCCTGTATACGTTTAAGATTATCAGTTCTTCTTACAATGAGTCGCATGAGCCAGCATGACGATTAATTAAAATTTTTAAATCGCTATAATGAAGCAAATTTGTATACTGAGTAGCAGAAAACAAATTCTTAAATTGTATCTATCAAAATTTTTGTCCTATGTTGTTTACTTTTTTTCTACGCTCGCTTAAAGTACAATAATTTGAGATGTAGTTTTTTCCTAGATAGGACACCATTTATGACACCTTTAAATCCAAAAACGTTAATTCGTCACAGGTCTCAACAACTCGGCATTCTATGCATCAGCATGAAGCACGAAGGACTCAGATTATTTCATTATAAATACAAATGCTTCACCAGAGTGTGCCATTTTGGTGTGATTTTTGGAGTGAGGGCATCGTTGTCATTGGAAATGCAATTGTATTACTACAGTCTTTTAATAAAGTGAAGTGGAGAATATAAACTTAGCTCATAAATTAATACTTATTTTGCCTACTAATAATAATACTTAACTTGCCTTTAGCTAAAGTTAAGATTTTGCTGGAGCGATAAATAGTTTTTCGTTATTAAAATTAAGCTAAAAACCACTTTTAACTATCACGTACTATAAGGACAAGCTATAGCAATGAGCATTATCGTCATTATTATAATGAAAAACTATTTATCACTCCAACAACATCCTAACTTTAGCTAAAGGCAAGTTATAATAATGGGCCTAAGAGTATTATAGGCCGTATTTGCGATATTGTGACTGAAATAATGAAAAAAAAAATTAAATTATGAAAAGGGTTTCCAAATGATATGGCCTTATATATATTTTGATTTATGCCTTTCCGTTCTATGCCTTTTATGTGCCGAATTATCTCATCCTTTAGCTCTTGAACTGTTGCTGGCTTATCGAATAACCCTAAAGAAAGAAGTCCAACGGTGTCAAATCACATTGACATCGCCACCACGTCATATCTTCCAATTCGGGCCATAAAAAATTCGTTATCATCTTACGATAGCGAACATCATTCACAGTAAATGCCCAACCAGTCTGATTTTGGAAAAAATACGTCTCGATGATGCTGCCAGCTCATAAACCGCACCAAACAGTCAATCTTTTTTGACAATCACTCTTGGATTATTATTCACCCAAATGCGGCAATTCTGCTTATTGACGAATCCACTGAGTTGGAAATGTGACTCATCACTGAAGATGATTTTCTTCGAAAATTGATCATCCACTGTTGCCATTTCTTGCCACCATTCTGACTATTTATCGTTTGTGTGTCTTTCCATAGTTCAAATTGACATAGTCTGAGATTAACAAATGTCAAATTATATGCAGAAAAAACTTGACGTTTAGGTGCGGTTTATATTCAACATCGGCCCTTAAAATTTAACCACCAGATATTTATTCCTATTACAGCTAAAATAATTCTTAACTTAATGGGCTCCTTTTCGAACCTCTTTCTTCCACAATGATTTTCGGTATCCGATTGGTAACTTAAGATTTCTTATCTGCTCTTATAACCTGTCACTAATAGGCAACTTTCTGGTCCAACAAGGACTAATAAGGCCTGATAAGTGACAAAGCGAGGTATTATTATGTAACGCTTCAAGGGCATTGGCTAATATAAAGATGAGATCTTTTAGAGATATTTTTTATTTCCATTTTAGTACCAAAATAAGCATTGTCACCTGCTCAACCGCATATGCACGCATGGTTTGGGGTCGCTCTACTAACGACAACCGAGGTGCACATTTTTTAAAATAGTCATGTTAATTGAGAATCAAGTTCTGAACAGCAAACAACAAATATTAAAGACATTGCTTAACACTAATGTTTACACATAATATCAAACTAAATGACACACTCGAAAGTAAATTCAACTAAAATTCAAAACAGTTTGACTTGCTTGGCTTATTTAGAAAAACTTTATTCCTAGATAAAACTATTCTTTTTCACTGAATACTGAATAATCCAACTATCAGCAATGATCCAATAACACCACTACCATATCGGTTACTTTGAAATACAATTTACAAAATGAAGTTACTTTGTAATTTAACATATCACATTACATTTAAACTGTAGCCAGCACTGGGTTTCTATTACGATCATGAAAATAAAAAAAAAATCTTTTTTATTATGTGGTATAATAACGAGTGATTTTTTAAGAGCTTGAGAACTTTTTTTTAAAAAAAAACGCATAAAATTTGCAAAATCTCATCGGTTCTTTATTTGAAACGTTAGATTGGTCCATGACATTTACTTTTTGAAGATAATTTCATTTAAATGTTGACCGCGGCTGCGTCTTAGGTGGTCCATTCGGAAAGTCCAATTTTGGGCAACTTTTTCGAGCATTTCGGCCGGAATAGCCCGAATTTCTTCGGAAATGTTGTCTTCCAAAGCTGGAATAGTTGCTGGCTTATTTCTGTAGACTTTAGACTTGACGTAGCCCCACAAAAAATAGTCTAAAGGCGTCAAATCGCATGATCTTGGTGGCCAACTTACCGGTCCATTTCTTGAGATGAATTGTTCTCCGAAGTTTTCCCTCAAAATGGCCATAGAATCGCGAGCTGTGTGGCATGTAGCGCCATCTTGTTGAAACCACATGTCAACCAAGTTCAGTTGTTCCATTTTTGGCAACAAAAAGTTTGTTAGCATCGAACGATAGCGATCGCCATTCACCGTAACGTTGCGTCCAACAGCATCTTTGAAAAAATACGGTCCAATGATTCCACCAGCGTACAAACCACACCAAACAGTGCATTTTTCGGGATGCATGGGCAGTTCTTGAACGGCTTCTGGTTGCTCTTCACTCCAAATGCGGCAATTTTGCTTATTTACGTAGCCATTCAACCAGAAATGAGCCTCATCGCTGAACAAAATTTGTCACATTTGAACATTTCGAACCGAACACTGATTTTGGTAATAAAATTCAATGATTTGCAAGCGTTGCTCGTTAGTAAGTCTATTCATGATGAAATGTCAAAGCATACTGAGCATCTTTCTTTTTGGCACCATGTCTGAAATCTCACGTGATCTGTCAAATACTAATGCATGAAAATCCTAACCTCAAAAAAATCACCCATTATAATAACGCAAGACATTTTTATAAACACCTAGTTTTTATCGCTATACCTAACACTGCTTCACCCTCTAGAGTCAAGAGCCGATAGTAACGCATGTCATGTTTTTTTTGCCTACATTAGATGTTTGCGAGCCAAAATTTTGACGTGCAAACATACAGGCCAATGAGAAAAAGTTCTCGTCTGCACTTTATTATCTTTGAAAGAAAACATACAAGTTAAATGCGATGCGTTGGTTTTTCGTACATGCAACAACTAATAAGTAAAACAACAAACGAATTAACAAAAAAGAAATAAACGTATATTTCAAAATCAAGAAAAAAAAATACTTTATATTCTTGTACGCTTTTATGTGATTTTAAAAGTACAAATTATAGAAAAAGCTACAGCCACAACGAAAATATATTTCGCTTTATAATGAACATGAAACATTAATTTTTAAATTTAAAATAATTACTTCGAATTCAATATTCTTTAAGTTTAAAAATTATTAAACGAACAATTATAATTTTCCTAAATTGTAATGTGTAAATTTTAATTATTAATTTTTTTTGTCAATTATTTTTTTTTTTGTCAAATATTTTTCTGTCTTTAGTTATTATATATTCTTCTCTGTATATTTAAAAACATACATATTAATTATTGAGATAAGCCATTAATCGTTTACACACCAATTAGGGACAAGTATTTTCGATATCTTTCTGATGTATTTATGATACTTTGGTGACGGTTAATATACCACAAGAGTGCTATATTCTGCCATGCCGAATCTCATATTCCCTTCACCACAGTAATATTAAATATTCCATTACTTTGTTATGTTTCGCAATATCCAATAATATTCATTCGGTGTTTACTTTTATGATTCTTAACTTTATTATTACAAATATAATAAAAAAAGAAAATTTCTTAAAAATATTTTATCGAAAATATTTTATAAAAATTTTTTGTAAAACTTTTATCGAAAATAGTTTGTACAAATTTTATCGAAAATTTTTTGTACAAATTTTATCGAAAATTTTTTGTACAAATTTTGTCGAATATTTTTTGTACAAATTTTATCGAAAAATTTTGTACAAATTTTATCGAAAATATTTTGTACAAATTTTATCGAAAATTTTTTGAACAAATTTTATCGAAAATTTTTTGTACAAATTTTATCGAAAATTTTTTGTACAAATTTTATCGAAAATTTTTTGTACTAATTTTATCGAAAATTTTTTGTACAAATTTTATCGAAAATTATTTGTACAAATTTTATCGAAAATTTTTTGTACAAATTTTATGGAAAATTGTTTGTACCTATTTTATCGACAATTTTTTGTACAAATTTTATCGAATATTTTTTGTACAAATTTTATCGAAAATTTTTGTACAAATTTTATCGATAATTTTTGTACAAATTTTATCGAAAATTTTTGTACAAATTTTATCGAAAATATTTTGTACAAATTTTATCGAATAGAATTTTGTAAAATTTTATCAAAAATTTTTATAAAAATATTATCGAAAACTTATTTGTAAAAATTTTATCGTTTATTTTTTTATCGAAAATATATCTTATTTTAACTTTAAAAAACGGCACTAAACGTGCTATTGCTGAGAAGTCGTGGTTCTCGCATGAAAGATGTAAGAACCGCAAAGTCACGAAAATAATTTTTAACTGTCACTCTGTAAAAAAAGTTTTTGCTCTCCCCAGCAAGTTTACTTTGTGCAAATGCATTGGATATTTGACAAAAATGGTATCTCTTAAAATTAATTTGAAAATCGCCAAACCGGTAGGAGACCATTTTTCCCACGATTGGCATTGCAAAAACGCTAGAATTAGCTGCAAAATCTCCAAATTGGCAACAGTGCTAATGTACCAAAAAATGTCATTAAAACTTTATTTAGCACAATTGTTCAACAGATTATTCAAGTCACTCGAATCTGTAGAACTGTCAACTAACAGTTGTGTTGTTAGCTAAATAGAACCAACTTTTAAAGTGAGACTTTTTCAACAAAAACAAGGAAAAGAATTTCAAGTGAATTATTAAACTCACTAACAGTTCTATAATCATATTTTGTAAAAAAATAATTACGGAAATACCCTTTCAGTATTTATAAATATTTCTTATACCTTGCTGTTTTTATCACCTGAATTTTTTTTAAGTTTGATAAACTGTTAATACTAAAATTTAGTCGTTATTTGCGTTCTTTTTCTATTTCCCAGGAAATTTAAAAAGAGAAATCCCAAATTACCACCAAAAAAAAAAAATTAATAATAACAATGTGAAAAAATATACGGGCGTAGTGAAGGGGATAAAAACAGTTCAAATAGTATAATTTTATTATAGGACCCATATAAATTTACAAATATCTCAATATTATATTTTACCTGCTCATATTTTCAACATTATAAAAACAGTATGATAAAAAATCGAATTTGTATATCAATTTTCATGTAGTTTAATTAAATTCCATTATATGTATGAATAAAAAAATAATTTATCTTTGAACTAAAGCAGTCTTACTACAGTTCTGATTTTAATAAATTTAAACATTTTTAAAGTGACTGTAAATTAATAGACATTTATTATGCAAATGTGGCAGTCGACACAAGACCACACCCGCATTTTAAATAACTGTAAGAATAATTTATTAATATACATATCATTATAATATCATTTTGTCTCCTTTCTTTTAATTTGCTCAGTGATTTTTTTTTATGATACAAAAAAATATTTAAATTAATGTCAAACTGAAAGTGTAACAATTAGCGCTATTATGACAGTTATAAATAGTGGTCAATAAAAAGCTAAAAAACAAGGAATTAAATTAAATTAAAAAAATTTAATATTCATAAATAATTGAAAATTAATGTTTATTTGCAATAGCTGATAATTTGTTTAATTTATTCATGCTAATAATATTTTATTTAAGTAAGAGAAAGGGTTAATTTTGGGAATTGTTATAACGGACATGGTAATACACTTTCTATAAAAATATCAGGCCTACCTATTGCGGTTCAAAAAATAAGGTAATATACGTGAAAAACAAAGGGCAATTTAAGTAAAAATCATGTCTCTGTCGGAACACCCTTTAATTTTGTTATAAAGGCCATGGAAATTCTTCTTCTATGAATATATCAGTAGTTTACCTATTTCGATTACAAAAATAAGTCACTATACGTTAAAAGCATGTCATTGTTGGAACACCCTGTAATTTTTATTATTTGTTATATTTTCCATAGTAATAAACCTCCTGTTAAAACTTCAAGAGTCTACTTATTATCGTTCAAAACTTAGGCTATATACACGCAAAGCACGACACTCTCGGAACACCCTTTAATTTTAAGGTTTAATTTTATATACTTGTTTAGAAAGCGAACATAGAGTTAATTACTGTCTCGAAATTTTAAGCTGTTGCCTCCTATAGCTCAAGAAATAAAGACATAAAGGCAAATAACACCTCACTTTTGGAACACCCGATAAGTTTTAGTATTTATTGCTATAGTGGCCACAGTTATACACCTTCTGTGAAAATTTCAAGAGTCTACCTATTATGGTTCAAAACTTAGGCCTTCTTCATGCAAATCGCGCCACTATCGGAACACCCTTTAATTTTTAAGTTTATTTTTTTAGACTTGTTTATATAGCGAACTAAGTTTTAATTACTGTTTGCGTATTTTTAGTGTATACCTCCTACAGTTCAAGAAATAAGCACATATTCATGAATAACACCTCTCTATCGGAATACCCTATGAGTTTTAATATCTGTTACTATAGCGGCCACTGCTATACACCTTCTGTGAAAATTTCAAGCGTCTACCTATTATGGTTCAAAACTTAGGCCTTATACATGTGAATCTCACCACTATCGGAACACCCTTTAATTTTTAGGTTTATTTTTTATACTTGTTTATATGGCGAACTAATTTTTAATTACTGTTTTTAAATCTTGAGTCTATGCCTCCTACAGTTCAAGAAATAAACACATATTCGTTAATAACACTTCTCTATCGGAATACCCTATAAGTTTTAGTATTTGTTGTTATAGCGGCAACAGCTATACATCATCTGTGAAAATTTCAACAGTCTACCTATTACGGTTCCAGAGATAAAAGGCGCTGACAGACGGACAGACATTGCAGCGAAAACAATAGGGTTACGTTTTTACACTTTGTGTACGGAACCCTAAAATGTATGATATTCATTGAAAACAAGTATCACTGATTTATGCGTGATAATTTTTTATACTCTTCTTTATAGTTGTTGCCTTATACTGTTGTGTTTCTAAGTTCCTTTATAATGCTGGCTACAAACAACGCAATTTGTTTCTGCAACACGTTTCACATTCAGGTTTCATGTTTTGACACAAACACTGAAACCAACAGTGAAAACATAAACGCAATCTTAGTTCTGTTATTTTATGCAAAACTGAATCGTGAAGTAATTCAATTAGCAGCAGATGTTTGATGTTCACAGCTTACTTGTTGTCAATGTACTAAACACATAAAATAATGAAACAGCGATACAAGCAATGAAATCTGTTTCAATGCAACCAAAAAATATCAAAACATTTTGATGTTAATGAAACCTGGATTGCAACCCGAAGTGAAACACGAAACACGAATTCAGACGACGCAATCTATAATGAAATGAAACAGAATTCAGAAACACATTG
This sequence comes from Phasia obesa, assembly GCA_949628195.1. Lineage (NCBI taxonomy): Eukaryota > Metazoa > Arthropoda > Insecta > Diptera > Tachinidae > Phasia > Phasia obesa. The sequence continues at coordinate 88,581,969 of OX451215.1, forward strand.
CGTTGTCTGTAGACACCTTTATATCAAAATACGAGTACAAAGAGTTCGGCCAAGTCCGTATTAAATTCATTCATGAAGGATTCTGTGTTATGGTTCAGTATTTAGCTCATACATTAAAAATACAGTAAATTAGATAGTTAAATTGTCCAAGTTTTCTTATTCTTTTTTGGGTATCGGGTTGATTTTCTTCATATTTCTCTATATTATATTTTCAATGTAATTGAACTAACAATAATTACTCATATCTTAAGTCTAGCGTTCGGGTCATTCCTGTGATGTTCGAACGCGAGAAGCAATATTTCAGATCTTTTTTTTTTATATTTTGTAGGTGCTCCCTGAAACTGTGATCATTCATAGAATCTTATTTATGCTCCTTTGAATTTGTTGTACTTTGGAGAACTTTGGCTTCCATTGGCTGAGGTGAGTTTAAAATCTCCTTCTAACTAGTATGAATTTTCGATCGGTTATATTAAAACAAAAGATCTTATTTTCAGTTAGATGTTTAGTTCGAAGAGCTGCAGCTAGCTGGTTAAATTTTAAGGGCTGATGTTGACCTATACATGTAATAAAATAGTATCTCATTTCCGTCTGCCTGTCTGTGTGTCTGTCCTTCATTGTTTGTGTTCGCATCACGTTAAAACTACTGGATGGATTTTAACAAAATTTTTTGAGGATTTATCTTAGTATCCAGGTCCCAACATACTTTTTTTTCCTCAGAAATATCTTATTTCCAAGAGAAAGTTTAGAAAACGCAATGAAAAACGCAATTTTCGCATTAAAAGTGCTAAAATTTTAGGTTTAAAACTGGGATATTTTCAACACGGTTACATTTTCACTACACACCTTTTTATTTTTGAAAGTGGTATATTTGAGAAACTCTTACGCAACAGATGGCGCCAGTTTATTAAAATTTATATTTTTACTTTGTGGAATTAGTTGTGGAATAATTTTTGGAATTTTAGAATTTTTTATAAATTTTAGACAAATGAACAAATGGCCGACCTCGGCGGAACACCTCCATCCGATGCTTGAAATTTTCAATGAAGCTAAGGCATAATTTACGTGCTATGCCTTTAATCTGCCGAATTATCTCATCCTTTACCTCTTGAATTGTTGCTGGCTTATCGACGTACACCTTTTCTTTCAAAAACCCCAAAGAAAGCAGGCCATCGGTGTCAAATCACATGATCTTGGCGGCCAATTGATATCGCCACCACGCGCAAAAGAGTAATTGTTTCGTTAGCTTTATGGCAAGTGAAACCGTCCTGTTAGAACCACATATCGTCCACATACATATCTTCCAATTCGGGCCACAAAAAATTCTTTATCTCACTATAGCGAACACCATTCACAGTAACTGTCTGACCGGCTACATTTTTGAAAAAACAGTCACTCTTTGTGGGTGCATTGGTTTTCCGACAATCGCTCTTGGATTATCATTCGCCCAAATGCGGCAATTCTGCTTATTGATGAATCCACTGATGTGAAAATGTGCCTCATCACTGAAGATGATTTTCTTCGAAAATTGATCATCCAACGTTGCCATTTCTTGCCACCATTCTGACCATTATCGACGTTTGGAATGATCAAGAGGCTTTAGTTCTTGAGTCAATTGCACCTTGTAAGCGTGTAAATGCAAGTTTTTATGCATAATGTTCATCAACACTTTCGCGGAGAGAAGTAATATTTTCCGCAGTACCAGTTGTAGGAGATTGCACTGGTGTGTTCACATCTCCTACAACCCGGTTTGCTCAAATTTTTGCACGATTTTTCCGATTGTATGCGCTTTTGGACGATTAAGTTGACCGAAAAAATCACGAAGTGCACGATATGCATTTTGAGTTGAACGCCCATTTTCATAATAAGCCTGAATAACTTTAACGCGTTGCTCGATTGTGTATCTTTCCATGGTTCAAATTGAGTTAGTCTGAAATTGATAAATGTCAAATTAAATGCAGAAAATAATTTACGTTTAGGTGTGGTTCACATTTAACATCGGCCCTTAAAATTTAACTATCCAATATATCGTGCAATTCAAATAGCATTTTATTACTGGTTTTATTAAAGCCAAGGCCTTTCAATATTAGGAAGCTAAAATTTTATGGGTACTTCAGCACTAACCTCGACAGGTGTTATCTCAGCTATATAAGTCGAAATATTTGTAGTAAAAATCTCTTTAAGGCCCATTATTATAACTTGCCTTTAGCTAAAGTTAGGATTTTGTTGGAACGATAAGTAGTTTTTCGTTATAATAAGGAGGATAATGCTCATTGCTATAACTTGCCAACTTTAGCTAAATGCAAGTTATAATAATGGGCCTTAAATTATCAAAAAATAACATTCAGACAAATTTTTGAATTTCCGTCAAACAAAACATGACCTTTTGGAGTTATTGTTCAATAAAGCCGCCAACTGTTATGAAAGTAGTGATTTGTAGAAGACGATGTAATGATTATGTGGTACATAAAATATAGGAGGTAAATAAATAGAAGAAATAACTAAGTTTTAATGAAATTCTTCAAGACAGTTTTTTGTTAAGGATTCTTACAAAAATCACATAATAAATAATGTTTGATTAGGAACTTTATACGTATTGCCGAGCCACCACATGCTCTAGCACGGGGTTGCTTAGTATCATATAACATATTTGTTGTTTATTGAGTCTTTGCAATCAGCAACAGACATCAAAATGTTGATTCTTAAGGAAGTATTCGAGTTTATTTTTGTATTAACATATGCCCTTTACGTTTCAGAAACGTATTTTTAAAACCCTTTAACTCTTTAATTTTGTTTTGAAAACTGTTTTCTGCCTGCTTACTTATTTTTCAGCGATAACGAGTATACTCGACAAAAATAGAGTAAAACTGTTTTGCTATATAATTTTACAAATTGTGACAAAAAAATGAGCTGCTGGGTTTTATAGAAAATCTTAATTGTTTACGTTGTAAACAAACATAATTTATTTCATTGATAAAAAATATACGTTACGAAGTTGAAATTTTTGTACTATTGAAATGAAAACAAAAAGTATATAAAACCAAATCAATTTCAAAAAATTTAATTTAAGTTCATATATGTATTTGAGTTTATATTTTTTTAAAAGCTCTTTATTTGCCTTGTTTCAAGAAAAAAAGATTATAATTGTTTTATTGATTTATAATATGAATGCAATTTTTTTTTTATCTTCATGACGAGTTTACTCAACATTGTGCAAAAAATTGCCATGACGAGTATTCTCGACATAAACAGTCAAAACGTTAAATAATTAAAGGTACCTACTTGGGATTTTGAGCACTTACTATATTTATTTTAGTCATACTGCATTCAGAAGACGACTGTGACTTATTTTTATATCCTTCACCACAGGTGGAAAGGGTATATATAAGTTTGTCATTCCGTGTGTAATTTCTACAATATTCATTTCCGACCCCATCAAGTATATATATTTTGGATCCTTATACATAGAGAAGTTGATTAAGCGATATGAGGAAATTTGTTTTAAGGATTTTTTTTTTGCTTTAGTCTGACCATTCTAACTCAATATAGATTTCAGGAAGGTCCTAAATTAAAAAAAAAAAATTCAATAAAATTTAAAAAAAAAAAATTAAAAATTTTGTTTTCAAAAATATTTACAAAATCCTTTACGAGACATTTTTATAGAAAATTTTACGAAAAAATCTGCAAATAAAATTTTACAAAAAAATTTCAAAAAAATATTTTTACAAAAAATTTGTACAAATAATTTTCGAAAAATTAAAAAAAATTAAATATTTCTATGAAAATGAAAATCATGACTGTAACATTACATATTTTTAATATTAGACTATACACATAGACAATATCAGGATACCGACTACAACTGACAAAAATAAAATACACATGTTTATAGGTAAACGATTATTTGGAAGCCAGTATAGCTACATGGCTACACGACCACCATTGTGGCTGTCGTCAACTTAGGCTAATTTGTAATTTATTCAACAAAAGAAAATGTCACAAAATTGTAAATTACAAATTCATATACAAACAAAGAGTTTTGGAGGAAATATTTACAATATTTTTAAAAAGTTATTTAATTTTATAAAAGCAAAATATATATTTTTACAACAATGTCAGAGTTTACGATATAGCTGTCGTCTTCAATATCATTAAGAAGCTGACAACACGGCGACAATTGTGGCCAACGGAATTTGTTTTCATTTAACTGAGTCGCAGCTGTCTTCTATTTTTTTAAAGTATGAGTAATGAGTTTTTTTCTCATACGACTTATTTTAATTTATGTAAAAAGTCAACAATATGGATGTACATGTCTGTATAAATAAAATCACCGTGGTGAAGGGTATAGAAGATTCGGCTCGGCCGAATATAGCACTTTTACTTGTTATTTATATTATTGTCATTACTAAACAATATTGATGAGCAAGAACATGTATGGTAAACTGGCGTACAACTTATTCACAAGTTAGTTGCAGTTTTTTTTTGTTTTTATTTATTTCATTCCTTTCGTCTACATTTGTAGAGTCACTGTCGGAAAACCCTCTAATTTTTATTATTTTTTATAGGGGTCATAGAATAATACCCCATTTGTGAAAATTTTAAGAGTCTACCTATTATGATTAAAAAATTAGACAATATTCATGCAAACCACGTCACTGTTGGAACACCCTTTAAGTTTTGCTATTTGTTATAAGGCCGTAGTAATACACCTCCTGTAAAAATTTCAAGATTCTACCTATTATCGGTCAAAACTTAGGAACACCCTTTCATTTTTAGGTTTATTTTTTTAGACTTGTTTCTATAGCGAACTAAGTTTTAATTACTGCTTGCATATTTTTAGTGTATTCCTCCTACAGTTCAAGAAATAGGCACATATTCGTGCATAACACCTCTCTATCGGAACACTCTATAAGTTTTAGTATTTGTTGCTATAGCGGCAACAGATCGGTACGGTTACTAATTAATCGCGCAAGCTTTGAGCTTGCAACTTATATATATAATCTATGATATAAATCTGTTAGGGAACTTCAAAAAACAAAAAAACATTTTCAAAATACGATGTATTAGTCACACAAATTTCAGTTATTTACTTTTCGAATTGAAATACATACGCAGCAACCCACTCGTTTTTATATACTTTCATCTATTCCCTAACATTTTCTAATTGAGAAAATTGGGTATATATTAAGACGATTATAAATACATATGTATATTAACAAGATTATATTTGCTAAATTTCACGGTCGTACGATACAATGTGGCAACCATGCCGAATATTTCCTATCATATTAATTTTTATTACCATCACCAAGGCTAGACGACTTATAAATTCTGTAAACAATCGGATTTTATGTATGTTGATTAGCGATAAGCGGTCTAGAATAAGGTTATTAACTAATTTTACACATACCCGTTTTATTCTTTGACCAAGTCAGATTTCCTAGTGGTGGTGGTAAGACGCCTTTGTGACAGTACTTGATATATTATACCTTCTACGAGTTATTAAGAATTGCTTCGCATATAATTGTTCTGCATGGCGAGCAAAACACGGTATAGGTAACTCTAGCCTACACGTATTAGAAATTTACAATATAATTCTCGATTATTGTGATTTATCAACTTTTGAATTTTGGATATCAGTTTGTAGCTCCAACGTCTCTTAGAAGATGTATTTAACAATGTTTTTTTATTTGGATTGACTTTTCATTCTTCTCTTGCGAGTAATTTTAATTTAAGTGATATGAAATCTATCACTCCATAACTGAAAGAGCTAGCCTTTTTTATCAATCAAAAATATTTTTGAAATTACAAATTACAATCATATCAAGCAAATAAAGAGTAAGACCAGATAAGGTTGCAACAATGTTTTTGTGTTGCCTTCAAAACTTTATCATCAAATATTTAAATAACGATCAATTACATGTTAACTTTAAAAACTGACAGAGCAGTAAGATACAAACAAGCGATAAAATATAAAATATCCTCCATAAAGACAAGAAAACAAATAAACGTGTTATATGAACACTTGAAGACAGCAACAATTCTCACCTCAGATCGCCACTTGCTGCAGAAAGCTAAACTTTGCAAATGAAACAAGTGCATTTGTATGTGATTAACAAGCAACATTTGTTTTTTTTTTTTGGTAGTTAATGTGTGTGCGACCGCATCTGCAAATGCCACAACGTTTAAAAATTTTAACACTAAAAATAGTTATTTGAATTAGAACTTTACTAAAAACTAAAATGGACTACAAAAATTTATTTTTCAGTTTTTTCGGTTTTTTCACGTGACCACCAGAGTAACATAAAATGAAGTTAAAACACTATTTGGAGTAGAATGCTAAAAATAAAAACAAAATATTAAATAAACAAAGAGCTTGAATGATGAGCTGCATACTGATTTTATATGGCCCTTGACTAACATCGCATAAAAGGATTTTCAGGGTTCCGAACTCAACGCGAACGCTCTATTCTTTGCTCTACAATGTATGTCTATATGCCAGATCCCTCTCTATCTCTGGGAGCCTAAAAGCTAGACTGTTAAATTGAATAGGTTTTAACGTATTTAACTTACGTATGTGAAACTAATGTGCACGTCCACTATAACAAAAAGTGTAATAAATACAACTAAAAGTTAAAGAGTGTTTCTATGGTAGCGCAATTTCATGTATACGACCTTATTACCTAGAAATTTACAACTGTTCAATTCACAAGACCCTGTTATCATGTTGTAGGGTTTATCGTCAACTTATTTTACAATAGTTTATGTTTGTTGTTGGTAATTTGCTTTGAAAAATTTGTTATAAAAATACAATTTCATTTCATATGTTTTGAAAATATTGTATCGAGACCATACCTGGGACTAAGTTTTTTATTTGAATAAATTATGAAAATCTTCGTAATATGCAATCACCGGTGTCTTTAGTTAACTTTATATTTAATGTTATATATTGATAGTGCTTTTGCACTGCAAATTTATTCAATCTATATTAAAATTACAAGTTGTGTAAAAATTATTTTGTACTATATTTGTAATTACTACTTCCCGTGCATGATTCAATTTCATTTTATTATTCTGAACAAAGTTGTCGTTGCTAAAAGTTTTTATTCTACCATTTTTTTAATATACTTAATCCTTTCCAAATTTGTAAGCTATCTGAATGCATACACATGCAATTAGTAAAAGTATGATTTTATAATAAGAAATGGGAATAAAAAAAAAGGTTACAAAATATTTAAACTAGGAACAATACAGTCTAACTTTCTGTAGAAAAAACTATGGAAGACGTAATTATTTGTAAAAGTTTGCCATCTTCACACATAAAGTCGAATTTATAGTAATTCTGGTTAGTCAACACAATACAAGGTTTAATATTTTTAATTTCATTCAACAATTTTAGATTATTTATCTGACTTAGAACTAACTTAAGAAATATTCATACATATATCTCCTCCGGCGAACTCGGATTCTCAGATTCTAATCAGTTAAGTTTTGGTTTTTGTGCGCTATTCTTTTTTCTTTATGTTGTATAAATAGTAGTTTTTACAAATAGAACTATTTGAAAAGTAATATATTTTCTCAATCTTACTAAAATTAGCTATATCCTACCATTCTAAAAATCCCAAAAAGAACTACAAAATTTGGGAGGAAAAACCCAAAAATGGTAACGTTGGTTCTGAAAATATTTATTATATTTTGAGTAGTATAATTTTTTGAGTAAAAAACGATAGCAAACAAAAAAAAGTGGTTAAAATGATAATGCATTGGTTTGCTAAATATTTAGCAAAGTGACATAAAACTACCTTGTTGTTACATGTTTTGTGATGCCTATCTATTTATGTAGAATTAAGCGTTTTTGGGGGAAGGGCATACCAAATGGATTACAAACTTAATGATTTTAACAAGGTGTGAATATTTAATAAGCTGCGCTTCACTTGAACTTGACTTGTGGCTGTTTGTAAAACTTCCTGTTTACAGAAAAAAAACCTACTCAGCTCTTTTTTTATCTAAAGACACTACAGCCCCATAAGATTATTGTTAACAACTCACAAGTGAAAGGCTTATCAATCCCCGTGCCGCTCTTTAAATCTTTAAAAATCTTGCGTTGTTTTTCAATTCATTAGAATCAGTGAGTTACTTAAATCTACAGAAAACATCTTTAGAAGCAGTTCAATATTGAATCTCAATTTAAATGCCATACATGAGATGATGTTATTTCTAAGAATTATGACTATCAACAATAACTTTCTTCTTGATATTTGCGGAATAGTTGCGGTTTCCTATATTATTGTTTAACTTAAAAATAATATTGCAAAATACAAAATGACCATATTATAATAACATTTTTTAAGATACATGTAATAAAACAGTAATACTGTCCGTCTTTTTTTTTTTTTTTTTGTTAGCATCACGTAGAAACTACTGGATGGATTTCAACAAAATTTTGTGAGGAGGTACCTTACTATCCTGATTCCAATATAGGATACTTTGTTTTCTTATTTTCAAGAAAAAGTGGAAAAAAAGCAGTGAAAGTATGTCGATTTTTTTTACCGATTTAAAGATACTTCAGCGGGATATTTTAGTTTTGAAAGCTGTACATTTTAAGCGAAATTTCGCCACAAATGGAGCTTTTTTAAAATAATGTGTAACTCATTTCCTGTCTGTCTTTTACAGAGCTTTACAAACATTTTTAGAATTTTATATAAATTTTAGCATTTTTCCGGGGATAGGTACCTTTTATTGTCGATTACTTTCAAAGAAAATCAAATAAAATATTGTCAGGAGGCACACAAAGTATGTGCGCACAGCTAGTCTATACATATAATAAAACAGTAACTCATTTCCTGTCTGTCTGTCTATCTGTCTGTCTGAGAAGGTACCTAAGTTTCCTGATTCCAATATACGACACCTTTTTTCTACAAAAATACCTTATTTCCAAGAGAAAGTGGAGAAAAAACAGTAAAAGTACGCCGTTTTTTTTACCGATTTAAAGGTACTGCATACTTAAAAAAAAATCTTTTATTTTTGAAAGCGCGATTTTTAAACACGGTTGCGGAGCAGATGGCTCTGTTTTAAAATAATAACAACATATGAATTGAAAGCGGGGTATTTTAAACATGGTTGTGTAACAGATGGCTCTGTTTCAAATAAGGATTAAATATGAATTACTTTCTGCCAAATAGCAAAACTGAATAAAATTAGTATTTGATTTGTATTTTTACTATGTGGAATGACATTGTTATTAAAATATTTTAAACATCTTTTACAGCGGTTTACAATAATTGTTAGAATTTTATATAAATTTTAGAATTTTATCCAGAGATGGGTACCTTTATATAAAGTAAATACGTAAGAGTTTGAAAATTTGGTCTGGATTATTTTCAAAGCAAAATCGAACAAACAAAATCCTGTCAAGGACGCACACAACGTGTGTGGGAAAACATATCTTATTTGTTTATATAAATATACCTTATAATAAAAGACACAATTGTTTATTATTAGAAAAGACTCGTTTCATAAAATATTATTTTATTGAAACCCATAAAATTGAAGTCTAATATTTAAAAAAAAAAACTAAACAGGAAACTTACAAAAAAATCAATGTTTGTTTTTAGCCATACTGTTGCTACATACGAGAAAACATATCATAATTTGTTTAATAATAATAATAATAAAAATACATTATGCTTGTAAGTAGAATATTATTTTTAAATATTAATAAAATTTTGGTTGTGGTTTGCAAATCATATAGCTCAAACCAAATATGTTGTATTGTTTGGGTGTAGTTATCCATTTAATGATCAAAGAGTAACAAAATCTTCTTTATCGTGATCACAGTAACGAATAAAACAATTAAAAATGGTTCATTGCAACCATATGCTGTTTCTTATGAATATACCATAACCATGTTTATTCACTGCGTGTATAAAAATCTTAGTAGGTATATATTTATAGTTCTTCAAAGCCGAAATATCTCGCATATCTACTCGTCTACGTAGTGTAAACTTTGTGTTATATTGTTTGTAATCGGCCAAGTTTAGCTTCCATACAACACAAATTTTGGTATTTTGTTATATTTGTTAAAAACACCATATTTGGTGTTAATAGGTTAAGTATTCGCACAATAAACTTTGGCTTTAAGTAGATAATATCGTTATGAAAGTGCTGTTATTACATGCGAAAACTATTAACCAACCCGAAATTGAAGATACAGAGTAAACTACCGATGACCAGATAAATCATTTCATTTAAATTTTTTTATAACTTTAAAATAATCCTGTATAGAATAAGTGTTTTTTGTTTTGTTTTGTTTTGAATTTGTGATGTAAACTATTTATAACTAGCTATTCCCGGTACGCTTCGCTACACTTATCAACAAAAAATACAATAAACACTTGGAGCAAAAATATTTCCAACGAAAAAACTGTTTCAGTTTATATGGAATGTACGGTGCCACTATCCTAATCCAGTATAGATTTTGCTTGACTATCGACATTATTATAAGGATAACTTGTGCAAAGTTTCAAGACTCTACCTGTTGCAGATCTCAAGGTAGACGATAATAATTGATCAATTTGTATGGGAGGTACCGCGGCTACTATTCCAATCCCACCTGTGGTTCGCTATTATACTTTTCTAGCTACTTAAAAAAATAGGCGTGGTTAATTATTCTATCCGGATAAACCTAAGTTGCGTTATGATAAAGACTTAAAAAAAATTTGGCGAAATCAGAGCAGTCTTTCTTAAGTGAAGTGATTACCAACGAACGAAACTTAGTGTTATTCAAAAGTTTTTCGAAAAATTGATAACAGAGCAGTTACGTTTTCACGTGTCGAGTATAATATCTCCACAGCAACATGGCTTTCAAAAAGGATGTTCAACCACCACGAATTTGCTTCAATTCACTATCGCTGTAAATCGTGGACTCTTTCAAAAGAAGCAAGCTGATGTGATTTATACTGATTTCAGCAAAGCGTTTGATAAAGTAAATCATTCACTACTTGAAAAGAAGCTGCAAACTAGGGGTTTTACAAATCTAAGTTTAAAATGGTTATTTTCATATTTTTCAGTTAGGACGCAGTATGTAAATTTCCGGAATGTAGTGTCAAATAATATACACGTACCTTCCTGTGTACCACAGGGGAGCCACCTTGGACCACTGCTATTTTCGCCGTATATTAATTGACTAGCCGGACGTAATAAAGTTTTCAAATGTTTTAATGTACGCAGACGACGTAAAAATCTTCCTAAACTATAATAACTTTTTGGATCACAAATTTCTTCAAATGGATTTAGATTCGTTTTATAATTGGTGCAAAATCAACCTGATGGACCTTAACTTGAAAAAGTGCAAGCAAATGCGCTTTTTTAAAAATAATCCGAATACCGTTAATTATTTTCTTAATGGTTTTAAACTTGATACCGTGGACAGCATAATGGACTGAGGTATTTTATTTGACCCAGAAATGTGTTTTATTCCGCATCTCATAGCTGCAATAAATATAGCCAGAGGTTCACTTGGTTTTATAAAACGTTGGTCAAAAGAGTTTGATGATCCGTATATTGCGTTATACACTGCATTTTTACGTCCTATATTAGAATATGGATCGATAATATGGGACCCTATCTACCAGACTTATTCAAATGCAATGTCTTCGGAGGTTACGCTCAAACCCTCTAAATATGTTCATTGTATTATGCCCGAATGGCTCTCATTAAGCTGCCTACACTGAAAACCCGTAGAACTATGCTTAACGTCTGTTTTTCTTTGAAACTTATTAATGGTGATATTTGCTCTGGATTTTTGGTAAATGAAATTTCTTTCAACATTCCTCAACGCTCATCTTGGTATTTCTTTCCGTTATTTGTAGACTTTTCCAGAGCTAATTACGTTGATGCTGACCCTCTCAAAAGATTGTGTAATCAATTCAACCAACTATTTGGACTTATCGATTTTTCTTTAAATATTAATGTTGTAAAATATTCTATCATTGTCTATTTAAATTCATAATTGGTGTTCTTTGTTATTTATACCTGTTAATTATTTTGTTTTATTTATAATTTATTTAATATTTACATACGCATGTACATATATACATACTTTTAGTGTCTGTAAGGAATATTTCCATAGTCAAACAAACAAATAAATAAATAAATGCTATTTTTCGAAGACAAATATCTAAGATGTCTTTTTTCAGATGATATATAAAATACACTACGCCATATTGGGCCATATTGTGGCTTTTATGTCTTATCAATGCTTTTTGGTTGGTTTCTTCTACTACATAATTAATTATATCAAATTATTGGATTCTTGGTGGGTTTAAAGTAAAAATTAAATTGTCTCCATTATATTTTGGCAACACTACATTGGTCAGTAAAGGCTTTCGCGATAATTTGGTATTTTGCTGTAAAGCCAATCCTTACACTCAACCAAAAATTTACCTAAATAGTGTAAAATTGGATGTAGAATTGAAAAAAAGTAGGTTGTTATGCAGCTAACAAACTTTTTAGTCAAATCTATAGACAATTTTTGTAAATAAAATAATTTTATTTAATTCTTTATATTGCAATATGACTATTTTCTTTTTGCTACTTAATAGGGTGTAAATATGATAAAAAAGTTATATGGTTATGTAGAATTATTAGTTTATTTTTCTTAAATTTTAATTTTTATAAGATCTTTATCATAATTATGTAGATAAACATAACATAACATAATCTAAAACCAAATTGCATAACATTAATAGCTTTATTCATCTTATAAATAGAATATGGCTTTAAATTCCCGTTGCGGCAATTTGGTTTTGGTTTATTGGTTTTTTTAAATTGTCCTCAAAATAATTGCGTTCCTCATCGCTAATGGTTTAAGATTTTACCGAAAAAGTTATTCGTTTACTTTTAATTTTCGCCACCATATCAAAATTGACGAATGATTTGAAGTAAAAATTGTAAATTGAAAAAATTTGAACTTTTCACGTCAAATCAAGTAACACTGTGGAAGAAATTCAAGTTAGCAAAAGTTAGGTCCATTCTGAGAGTGAAGAGTGAAAATAGAGGCTAAATTAGAAGACTCGTATCGCGGCATTTTTATACCCTTCACCACAGGTGGAAAGGGTATATATAAGTTTGTCATTCCGTGTGTAATTTCTACAATATTCATTACCAACCCCATAAAGTATATATATTCTTGATCCTTATACATAGAGAAGTTGATTAAGCGATGTCCGTCTGTCCGACTGTCCGTGTTAGTGTTGTAATGTCATTTGCCAAAGCACCAGAAGAGATACAACAAATTTAAGCACACCAATCTGCCAGGCATAGTTCTGAAAATTTTGGTATTGCAATTCAGCAACATCGGATCATTCCTTCGGAGGCTACGGGCCAAAAAACACGCCCACCTATATTTTTCTCACTTTTTTTTCGGCTTTAATGATTCTGTTTTGCCTTTTTTTGTCAAATAAATATTAGACTGCGACAGGTAGATCGCAAGGAGTGCATACAGATCTCGAGGGATCAATAACCCCCTAGCAGGGGCAATTTTTGTTTGTTTTTAGATTGGTGGGGTTTTTCTGCTTTGATTTATATTAGAGACGTTAATAATAAGCAATACACATATAGGTAGTCAATGGACCCACAGGGTACTCACTGATAAATAGGATCAGTTAAAAGGACCCCCCATGTGTCAATATGAGGAATTTTTTTTTTTTTTTGTAAGGATTTCTTTTTGCTTTAGTCTGACCATTCTAACTCAATATAGATTGCAGAAAGGTCCTAAATTTAACAAAAAAATTTCAATAAAATTTACAAAGCATTTTCAAAAAGATATTTTACAGAAAAATATTGGAAAAAAATTTTTTTTTTCAAAAATTTTCCAAAAAATTTTCTAATAAAATTTTACAAAAAATTTTTAAAAAAATATTTTTACAAAAAATTTTTACACACAATTTTCGAAAAATTAAAACAAAAATTTCAATAATTTTTTGGAAATGAAAATAATGACTGTAACATAACATATATTTAATATTAAGAATATACATATGTATGTATGTGTGTATATAGAGTAACATATTTTTTTAAATGCGTTTGATTTTTTTAAATGCGTTTGATTTTTAAATAGATGACATCTCTGTTTTAAAACCTAGGTGCATTAAACACATAGACATCATCAGGATACCGACTACAAACTGTAAAAATAAACGATTATTTTGAAGTCAGCAAAGCTACATGGCTACACGGCCACCGTTGTGGCTGTCGTCAACTTAGGCTAATTTATATTTTATTCAACAAAAGAAAATGTTACAAAATGTAAATTATAAATTCATATACAAACAAAAAGTTTTGGAGGAAATATTTATAATTTTTTGAAAAAGTTATATAATTTCATAAAAGCAAAATAAGTATTTCTACAACAATGTCTAAGTTTACGATGTAGGTGTCGGCTTCAATATCATTAAGTAGCTGACAACACGGCGACAATTGTAGCAAACGGAATTTGTTTTCATTTGTCTTCTATTTTTTTAACTCATGAATAATGATTTTTTCTTATACGTTTTTTTTTAAGTAAAGAGTCAACAATATGAATAATGCTGTACATGTCTGTATAAATAAAATCACCGTGGTGAAGGGTATATAAGATTCGGCACGGCCGAATATAGCACTTATACTTGCATTTTTTTTATGGTAGTTTGCATTTTTTTAATCGACCTTCGAACTTTGCAGTCAAATGCCGACCTGAAATGGATACAGTTGCCTTTTACAAAAAAATTATGATTTGGAAGCAATCCATAATCAACAACTTTATTTAATAATAATGCTATTTACCTCGAAATGGGCTTGTTTTTCTATAAAAATATGATTGTATGCGTCCTGACAATATTATGTTTTTTTTTTTCTTTTAAGTAATCCTCACCAAATTTTAAGACTCTTACGTATTTGTTGTGTATAAAGGTACTCATCCCTGGATAAAATTCTAAAATTTGTATAAAAAAAGTGTCGCTTAATACATTCTTACGAGAAGATATCGATATGTGAGCTGGTACATTGTCTTGCTGGAACGACTGTATCTCTTATGTACTGATCAGCTAAACTCTTTACTTTGAATTCTTGTTTCGCACTAGTTTAAATCAAAAGAAAACATTTGCTTTCGTTTTGTTTTATAATTTGCAGTGAGTAAAAAACAAAACCATATATGTGACCCGGTCTATGAAAAGGTGGCTTATGACTCAAAAACAAAATTTCGAAAAATTAGCTGTTAAAGATAAACAATGCATTTTGTGAGTTTCTTAGTTGTTTTTCTTTTGCATTATGAACAGTCATGCCCAAAAGGCAACCAAAAAATGAAAAGAGCATAAATTAGATAAGTTCGTGTGTGTATATAAAGAACGTTTTTGCAGCGTTCAATCCTGTTTTTAAATTTTTCAATTCCATTTATTATCTTGATTCTGGATTTTCAATAAAATTCTGTTTTTCTTTCATTTGTGCTCTTCCTTCTCTACATTTTTTGTACATTTCTAATCAAGTTAGGACTTTCTAGTTTTCACCACGTGAAAGAGCGTCTCAAAAACTATCGAAACCAAAAAAAAGTGGAAACAATTTTTTTGAGTCATAAGCCACCTTTTCATAGGCCGGGTCACATATGTAGAAACTGTTCATTCATTTAAACTTACTCAGTTAGAAAAAATACAATGAGAACAAAACATTTTATGCAAAAACCTTTCGCAAACGTTTGCTAATAATTTGGCCATTATGGTATACAACTTTTATTTTATTGTATCTTGTATATACTACAATAGTATAAGAAGAAAACAAAATTTGTTTTGTTTGTAAGCTTTTTTATTCAAAAACTATTTGTTTTGGTTTTGCTTATGTACAAAACGATTTAAACAATTTTCAAATTTTAAATCTAACGTTGCGATTTTTTTGTTTTTATACTTATATTTTTGGCCAGTAGTAGTTAGCAATATGGTTAAACACTTATTAAGATGCAAATGTTTTAAATTTTGTTGTTGTTACTCTTTACCGTACGACATTAAATGAAAATTTTTAAATCATAATATAATTTTAAAAGCCAACATAAATAAGTGCTGCAAAAGTGGTAACATGTCTCTCAACACAGCACGAAATTATTTGACTTGCAATATGTTTCAGTATTTTTTAATTGTGAAATAAATTATTTATTTTAACTGCTTTTCACTAAAAGCTCTTCAAAATACTTACAATGTAAACAACTAAATGTTGCACTTGTTTTAAACTAATGAACACATTTGTCGTAAGCACATTTGGTTGCTATTTTAGGTGTGATATTTGTTTGAAGCTGCGTACATTGCAAGAAATTAAAGAAAGTATTTCATAAAAATAAACATATATGTACATAAGAAAAATTCTAGTTTCACCGATCAGTTATGGCAAACACTATATAATAATCACCTGAATTAGTCATTGACAACTTGGAGATGTCCTCAATTAAGTTGGCTTCAAGGCATTTGTGTCTCGAAGAATAAAGTCAATATTCGCACAGAAGTTGATAGATCGTTTTCTACTTATGATGTTCCCAACAGCAATTGCAATGGCTAGTAGAGGAAGTTACCTACTAGCATGTATGCCGATCGACCCGTCAGCACTGCCAGCTGTTGAAATATGTCGTTTCTGTTACTATGCAACGGTTGAGCCGAACGCTTATCATTATAATATGACATCATCTCTCCTCTGCTCTCTGAAGCTGGTATAAAAGCTGATTATCCTCATAGTGTCAAGCAAATACGTCCGCTTTTTTTGCGAATAAAACAATTCGTGCAGGAATCTAAATTAGGAACATGTCATGTTGACGTATCCTTACATTGACCTACTAGTGAAGATTTAACGTGTAAAATACAACATCGAGTACTCTCTTTGATGGGCTTAAATGTAAACATTTTGATTGGTGGTTTATTTTCTCCTTATAATTGCATTGAGAGATGTCTCTCTAACAATTGAGGTAAAATATTTCTGCAGTAAAAGCTAAAAATCCAAAATAAAATCTTTTGCAATTAACTTTAGAGACGAACTGAAGCTTTCATCTTCGAATTACTTCAAATCAGATGTCAAAGTGAGCCTATGAACAGAATTAGGAGATTAATCTGATTTAAACTATATCAGGTGCGAACTTGTTGCATTTCAAGGTTCCATCACAAGTAAAAATAAATTAGTCAAGTGCGAGTTACACTCACACATGTAGGGTTCCGTACTATGTTCAGTATAATTTAAAAATTCCAGTTGTTTATTTCTTTAAGTCTTATGGGACACCCTTAAATTTTAAAATTAAAGTAAAAAAATTGCATCATAATAAGAACACCCTTTAAATTTTAATATGTAATTGATTTTATAGCGGCCATGGTAATACATTTTCTATTAAAATATCAGAAGCCTACATATTGCGGTTTAAAAAATAAGTATTTGTTATAGCGGCCGAAGTAACACATCTACTGTAAACATTTCAAGAGGGTATCTATTACGGTTTATAAAATCATGTCACTGTCGGAACACCCTTTAATTTTATTATTCATTATAGTGGCCATGGCAACTTCCTTTCTATAAATATATTACGAGTCTACTTATTGCGATTAAAAAATAAGTCACTATAAGTGAAAAACATGTCACTGTCGGAACACCCTTTAGTTTTTAGTAATTGTCATATCGGCCGTGGCAACACATCTTCTGTACAAAATTTTTAGAGTCTACCTGTTACGATTCAAGAAATAAGACATTATACATGCAAATCACGTCACTGGTGGAAAACCCTTTAATTTTTATTATTTGTTATAGTGGACATAGTTATACACCTCCTGTAAAAATTTCAAGATTCCACCTATTCATTCAAATCTTAGGATATATACATGCAAATCACGTCACTATTGGAACACCCATTAATATTTAAGTTCAATTTTATATACTTGTTTATAAAACAGACATAGTTTTAATTACAGTCTGCAAATTGTAAGTGGTTTCCTCTTACAGCTAAAAAAAAACATAAACGTAAATAACACGTCACTTTTGGAACACCCTACGTTTTAGTATTTTTTGCTATTGTGGCCGTAAAATTTGGTAAAATTTTCAAAAGTCTACCTATTATGGTTCAAAACTTAGGCCTTACACATACAAAGCACACCACTATTGGAACACCCTTTAATTTTTAGGTTTATTTTTTTAGACTTGTTTATAAAGCGAACTAAGTTTTAATTACTGTTTGTAAGAAATAAACACATATTCGTAAGTAACACCTCTCTGTCAGAACACCCTATAAATTTTAATATTTTTTGCTATAGCGGCCATAGTTATACACCTTTGGTAAAATTTTCAAGAGTCTACCTATTATGGTTCAAAACTTAGGCCTTATACATGCAAATCACACTACAATCGGAACACCCTTTAATTTTTAGGTTTATTTTTTTATACTTTTTTATATAGCGAACTAAGTTTTAATTACTGCTTACATATTTTTAGTATATGCCTCCTACATCTCAAGAAATAAACACATATTTGTGAATAACACCTCTCTATCGGAACACCCTATAAATTTTATTATTTGTTGCTATAGCGGCCCAAATTATACACCATCTGTAAAAATTTCAAGATTCTACCTATTATGATTCAAAACTTAGGCCTTATAAATCAAAATAACACCACTATCGGAACACCCTTTAATTTTTAGGTTTATTTTTTAGATTTGCATATAAGGCGAACTACGTTTTTATTACAGATTGTAAATTTTTAGTGTATGCCTCCTACAGTTCAAGAAATAAACACATATTCGTGAATAACACCTCTCTATCGGAACACCCTATAAGTTTTAATTTTTTTGTTATAGCGGCCATCGCTATACACCTTCTGTGAAAATTTCAAGAGTCTACCTATTATGGTTCAAAACTTATGCCTTATACATGCATTTCACACCAATATCGGAACACGCTTTAATTTTTAGTTTTATTTTTTTATACTTTTTTATATAGTGAACTAAGTTTGAATAACTGTTTGTAAATTTCAAATGTATCCCTCCTACAGTTCAAGAAATAAACACATTTTCGTAAATAGCACCTCTCTATTGGAACACCCTATAAGTTTTAGAATTTGTTGCTATAGCGGCAACAACTATACATCATCTGTAAAAATTTCAAGAGTCTACCTATTACGGTTCGAGAGATAAAAGGCGCTGACAGACGGACAGACATTGTAGCGAAAACAATAGGGTTTCGTTTTTACACTTTGTTTACGGAACCCTAAAAAGACATCAGGGATATGGCAAATATAGAATGCAGGTTTGTCAGTCATGTCAATTTCTTCAACTACTGTCTTAGAGATTCTTCTAATGAATAGGAAAAGGAAAGGCTTTTCAACTGGTATGTTGGTTTTACCCATAAAAATTGTTACGATCGTTTGATTTTGATTGATTTTTGATTGTTGCTTGATCATTTGGGTAGCAGGGCTGAATATCAACAGCTTTTAAGGTTGCTTTAAGGCTGACATAAAAGCAGGGATTTTCATCGTTTTTATTGTTTTACTTACGACTCTTACTTTAGTAAAGAAAGTGAGCTAGAATATTTATTTTATATAAATAATAGAACATTTTTCAATTAGGTTTTAGGTAAACTGCTATTTAATGGGCCATTAAAGCTTTACTCCTTATTCCTTACTTACTTACTCCTTATTCAAAATATCTTTCTTTAAGTGTAGTGTACAGCTCAATAACAGTTTGGAAAAAAACAAACCAGATTGCAAAAAACATTTATAACTCTACGTTAAAAACTCCATATTAATGATTTTAAAATACTAGTATGTATCAACATTTTAGTTGGCTCTAAATATAAAAACCACTATGCCATTCATTATTAGATGTTATTAAATGCTTCAAATATTATATGTTCAAAATATTTATGTTTGCTACTCCTACATGCTACAGCTAGCAGTTGTATGGTTCCAAGCCAGCCTTATACTTTGAATATTAATAGTAAATAGTCAACTTCCACACTAATTAAAATAAAGTTTTTATTATTAACTAACATTATTTGAAATGTCTATTTGTATCATGTATAATTGTATATAAATAGTTCAAGTTTGTTTTTGAATCGTTGGTTTTATTTCGATAAAAACCAAATTTCATCTGTAAAAAATTGATTACTCTTTAATTCGGTGGTAGTTCTGTTAGTCAATAGCAACGATTTATTTGCATTTAATTGTAGATCATTTTCTATTTTTAGTGGCAGTTACTCATAAAACAACATGTGGCTTACATCATAGCTATTGCATATTTTTAAAAAAAGATTCTCGGCTAAAGTTGTACGCATCTTCAAAGAACTACAGTCATATCCAAATGCCTGCAACCCGACTTCTGAACATATTCGTAAGAGACATAACCAAGGCATTCCTTGTCGTTTGTCCTTTAAGTCAGAACCCCTTAAAAACAATAAGTGTAATATAACTTAAAGAATTGTTATAATCAATTGCCGCGGCGTTACACTTAATGTTACTGTGCACAGTGGGGCAGAATCAAAATATTTTGGAAATAGCCTAGTTATTTATAAACGGATAGGCAGATTAATACAAAATTTGACATGAGCATAACACAGTGGGATCCATACACCCTCTAGGGGTGGCGCGATGTGGTCTCAAATTTGGGAACCTCCCAACTGAATTTTTTTTACTGTTCAGTTTTATTCTGATTTTTTTAAATTACACATGGTCTTAAAGGTCCAGTCAATACCTACAAAATGGTATCTCAATTTTTGCAAATAATAATTTAAATTGATTGAATTGTAAGCATTTTAAAAAAAATTATTGATTTTTCCTCCCTCATCCAGGTTTTTCAATCGTAATTAGCGAGCCAAATTCTAAATATTTTTTATAAATTTGAAGATTGATTTTTAATGAGTTAAAAGCTAGACGATTTTCAATTTAAAAAATACAAAATTATTGCATTTTTGTGTACTTTAGCCCAAAAAAGGTCATTAATGTTTTTTTTTTATATGAAAAATTTTCTTAAGGAATATATAAAAATTTTATATTTTTATATATTCCTTAAAAAAAATATATCAGCTAACACACGAGTAGATGTGTACGTTTAAACAAATTTTCGTATAAAATTGATCATCCTTGTAAAAGATGGAGGTCCTACAATATGACCTATTTTACATCGAAATTTTGACTTTACAAACCATTTTCAAAACTATATTTTTATGGAAAAATTGTCGAAAAAAAATTTTTAATAAATTTTCCAAAAAAATTTTTAATACAATTTTACAAAAAAATTTTCAAAACAATATTTTTATAAATTTTAAATATTTTAAAATATTTTAAATATTAAAAAATTAAAATATTTTAAAATATTAAAAAATTAAAATATTTTAAAATATTAAAACATGTTTGTCAGTATTCAATGGCTGTCAAAAACAATCTAATAGACGTAACTTTCTCTACAGTAGTCCTGTAATATAATTATATAAATTTTAAGGGGTGCAATGTTGAAATAATATTAATTTCCTAATATGTAGAAATTCATGGAATTATAGCGCGACCTCGTTGTTTTGTTTAATCATATTTAATGCAAATATCTTAATTAGTAATTGTCAATGTAATACGTAGAAAACTTCATATCTTCAGCTTTATGTGTCAAATTTTAGTTGTGAAATTGTGGTTTTAGGTTGGTAGAATTTTTCTGCTTTGATTTTTATTAAATCCCTTTATAGAAAACAATGACCAATTTTTTAAATTAAAAAAAAAAAATTATATTTTTTTTTTAAAATATTTGCAAAAAAATTTACAAAACAATTTCAAAAAGATATTTTAGAGAAAATTTTTCGAAAAAATTTAAAAAAAATTTCCAAAAAGTTTTCAAATAAAATTTTATAAAAAATTTTACAAAAAATATTTAAAACAATTTTTAAACAATTAAAATAAGAATTTCAATTTTTCTCTGAAAATTAAAATTATGAAAGTAATCTAACATATTTTAAATTAAGAATATAGAGCAAGAGCCCCCACACAAACCCCTAAGGGTCTGTAAGCACATACACACTCTCAACGAGAATCTCACAAAGAGAACAAAACATGTACAAATTTTAAATCAGTAGCATACGTACAAGCTTTCAACAAGGTAGGTTTGTGTCACTTTGCTAAATATTTAGCAAAAGGGTATATATAAGTTTGTCATTCCGTTTCTACAATATTTATTTCCGACCCCATTAAGTATGTATATATATTTTGGATCCTTATACATAGAGCAGTTGAGTAAGCGATGTCCGTCTGTCCGTCTATCCGTCTGTCCGTCTATCCGTCTATCCGTCTGTCCGTCTATCCGTCTGTCCGTCTATCCGTCTATCCGTCTGTCCGTCTATCCGTCTGTCCGTCTATCCGTCTGTCCGTCTATCCGTCTATCCGTCTGTCCGTCTATCCGTCTGTCCGTCTATCCGTCTATCCGTCTATCCGTCTATCCGTCTATCCGTCTGTCCGTCTATCCGTGGCTTCAGTAGTTTGCAACAATGGCTGCGATATTTTCCTGACTAAGTGTTCCCTAACAGAGTGTTCCCAATGACACTAATCAGGAGACCTGATTATCAACTATAAAAAATTTTATACATCACTTAATACGAAATAATGAGGTGTAATAGGTTTCCAAACTATTAAAAATAATTTTGCTTAAATTTAGCAATTTCTTTTTTTCTCTCTCTCATTTATTTAATTTCATAAACAATTTATTTACCCATAAATACGTTTTGTGTTGAGAGTTTAATAACAAAAGTGGCTTTCCTGCTATTTTTCCCGTTTATATGGCTTCTTAATGACAGTTTTACAGCAAAAAAAAAAAACTTAAAAACTATTCAAATTCTGTAGTTTTTCCTTTAAACTCAATGAATATGTTCCCATTATACTTTTCAGTGCAAGTATAAAATCAACAAAAAAAAGTTTTTTATACCACATTATATTGAAAGCAGTGAATGAATAATACAATTTAGTTTAAACAAAACAGACGGACGACACTAACAGCAACCAGTAGACCTCATAGTGTTTTAAAATTGCAAAGCTTAACAACAAGTCACGAATGTGTCGCACACCTTTGAATATTCAAATTGAATTAACGAGCTCAAAAGGAGCTTCACGAATGCACTGTAGCTTGTAAGTAATAACAAATATGTGTTGGTGTGTACTACAAATTTAGTTTACGACCAATAAAAACACGGTAACAAACAGTTCAAACATTGGCATCATTCGAAGATACAAGGTGCCGCTAACTGCTGTTTTTACAGCCAATTTAATTTGTTTAAGGGTTTGATAAAATTCTAAGTTTTTAATAGACGATATTAAGAGATTTTATGCCTTATTAGAGTTTTTATATATGCCTTTGTCACAACTTGAGTTTGACACATAAAGCTGAAGATATGACGTTTCGTACGTATTGCATTGACAAATATTAATTGAGATTTTTGAATTAAAGGCCAGTTCGCAGCTCGCCTGGATTTCAGTTTCCCATAAGAAGTATGTGTAAAAAAAACAACCTGATATTCAGGATTGAAAATTTTCAGGCAACTTTCCGTTTGGCAGTACGCAGCTAAAAAGAAAACTAAACGAAATTTTTGACTACTGCAGAGATGTTCTAACAAAAAGTGTAGACTTTTTTTCTTCAGCTGAAACAAAAATTAATGTTCAGACAATTGTTTGGTAACGGAATTTATGACATTTCATGTTTTTTATACATTCAAAATATTTTTTGTTTATTTCTGTGTTGATATAATGTCATTGTGTACAATAAAATTTAAAAAACACGACTACATGATTTTTATTTCTATAAACGACCACATGATGAATTTTACTTTTGTAGAAATAAACGCAAAAAAATCAAAACTGAAATTTCGTAGAGCTGCGTACTGGGCTTAAATATGAATAAATAAAACATACGAAGTCAGTGCTATAATTCCATGAATTTTTGAGCACTTGGAAAGCAATTTCAATTCAACATTACACCCCTTAAAAGTTATCTACACATATTACAAGCCTACTGTATATACCCACCAAACCAAATATTTCGATTTTTTCTGAATTCAGACTTGTGGTAACGAATTCGTTAAGATATTTCGGTACTTTGTCTGAACAAATAAAAAAATATATAAAACTGTGATTTATATGTAAGAAAATAAAAACCAAAATTGTATTATACAGAGAAGAATTATGGTAAATACAAAAAATTTAATAAATACATGGCAGATGGATAATTGAATTGATTACGGTAAAGTATTGCCTTAAATACCAAATCATCAACTAATCATTATATTCATTTAACTTTCAGAGAACGAGCTTCTAGCTTATACGGAGGTACCGACAAAAAACATGTTACGATTGTCAATGCGATTTCGTAACTTTATATCGTAACGATTTCGTAACTACATATCGTCGAAGTCGTGTCAAACCTTTCATTTAAAAATCGTTATGATTTCGGTAATATTTCGGTTCCGAAATCGGAAGATTTTTTCGAACAGTCGTTCGAACAGTTTCGAACAAACTTGTTAAAAATAAAAAAAATTTAAAAATAAAAACAAACAAAGGTTTGATTAATGCTGTAGGGACTTCACACCATTCATTTTAATGTTTTAAAAGGGATTTATTAAGTTCCGTCATGATTGTACCATCACAAATGGTGCCAAGCTTTCAGATCGCTTAATAAAGGTCGTCACACCAGAAATAAACGATAAAATCGATATAATGATATTAGAGGATTGGAAAGTAGATTTGTTTCAGAGAAGGAATTTACCTTTAAAAATACACATACTGTAACTATCTGTATGACTGTCCGTCTGTCTAAGTTTGCATCACGTAAATACTACTGGTTGAATTTTAATTAAATTTTTATTTAAATATCTTACTTCCAAGAGAAAGTGAAGAAAAAGCAATGAAAGTATGGCGATTTTTTTTAACGATTTCTACGCTTCAATTTCACTCGGTGGTAATAGCACCGTGAGATTAGGCTAACTAGGCAGGTACTCACGTTAATCTTGTTCCACAATTATAATTATCTATAAAATAAACCACAAAAAAACAAATAGGGATATTTATGCTTTTATTCTCTCTTTGATAGCTTTGTTTAAACAATTTTCTGCTGTCTGTAAACAAATATGAAAAATATTCAACATATTGATGTTATTTAGACCATAAATCACACTTAAGCATATTTTTTTTACTTTTAACAAGAGGTTTGTATTTTTGCTTTCTTGTTACACAAGCGCAAAATCGACGAATATATTAATATAATATTAGAAAATAATTTTTTTTCATCTTAATTTTAAATATTTTTTTTTAGTCAATGTTGAAACTTCCACAACACATTTCCAAAAAAGCTTAGCAAAATTTGCCTCAACCAATTAATTGAAAAAAAAAATATATAATTAAGATATTGTCTTTAAGTTGTATTTACCCACCAAACCAAATATTCCAATTTCGTAAAGAATTCTTAACGACTGTTCGACAAAATCTTCCGATTTTGGAACCGAAATATTACCGAAATCGTAACGTTTTTTATATGAAAGGGTTGAGACGACTTCGCAACGATATGTAGTTACGAAATCGTTATGATATGTAGTTACGAAATCGTTACGATATGTAGTTACAAAATCGTAACGATATGTCGTTACGAAATCGTAACGAAATGTATGTAGGTACGAAATCGCAACGAGATGTAGGTAAGAAATAACAATGATTTGTTTTCTGTGAGTATCCCCGTATAAGCTAGAACTTCGTTCTCTGAAAGTGAGTATAATGATTAGTTAAAGATTTGGTATTCAAGGCAATACTTTACTGTAATCAATTCGATTTCAATTGTCCGCCTTGCATTTTTTCGTTATTACTATTGTTCTTTTTTATTTAATTTTTATTTTCTTACATATAAATCAAAGTTTAATATATTTTTTTTGTACAGACAAACAACAGAAATGTCTTAACAAATTCGTTATTTTTTCAGTTGTCAGACAAACTACCAAAATGTATTACCGAATTCGTTACGACAAATCTGATTTCCGACAAACTATAGAAATGTCTTAACGAATTCCTTACGACAAGTCTGACTTCATAAAAATTCGAATGCTTTGGTTTAGTGGGTAGAAACTTCATATCTTTAAAAAACCTTTTTGGTTCAAAAATTCTTATTACTATTTTTATGATTCTACAAGACATATTTATCATTAAATAAATTTACAATTCACAAGCCCCTGTTATCGTCAACTTATTTTACAATAGTTTATGTTTGTTGTTGGTAATTTGCTTTGAAAAATTTGTTATAAAAGCTCTGTTCAGTAACTAAAAGTTAGTAATAATTGTTACTGGAAAAGTGTTCATTAACTCGAATAACCAGCAACGAGAGAGTAAAACAAGAGAATAAAAATGTAAGCGAAAAAAAAATTACTTGCAAGTTTTTGCTATTAAGAATTAGTCAATCAGCGGTTCGGGGTTTTATTCAGAAAATATTTTTTTGGAAAAATTATATGAAAAAATAAATTTTTGCAATATTCAGGAAAATATAGTATGTATTTAGTAGTTTAAAGAATATAAAAGTAAATACAATTTTGTTCATGTTTTTTTTTATTTAGCGAGGATATCAAACAATAAAAATTACATTTTCCATTTTAGATTTAGGTTTTCATTTTAGGTCTTTTTGTTTTTAAATAATAAATACCAAACAAATCAGTGATGATACATTTATTGCAATAGTACTTTTTTCGGTACAATTCTGATTTTAAAATTGGTATTGTACAATTTTTAACAATACACATATTTGTGTTTTGGAATATTGTTAATGTAAATATTATAGAAATTTGTTTGAAATAGGAATGTTTATTAGCACTGACTAACCAAAAGTATTGACAGCAAAAGCTTAAATGCATTATAAACCCTTTAAAAAACTACCCAATATTTTAAAACAATAATTTTATTTAAATTATTGTGTTTTTTTTTTTTGTTTGATTGATTTATTTCTATGGTTTCCTTAAGATTGTTATCATCAGATTGAACTTCTTTAAAGCGACATTTCTGACTAACAACGGTAGATTATTTTATGTTTGCCATTTAAGTACAATTACGTTTACAAAGGTACTATTTGATCGTCAAATCAATACAAGTTTTAAGTTCTTCCTAATGCCAACGTAGTCTACTTGCTAATTTTTGCTAGTAACGCGTTCAATTACTTTTTCATATTTGGGAGAGTAATCATGCGAATGTGTGTTTTACTCTCTCGTTGCAAGTTCCTACTAGAAAAGTTACTGAACAGACCTTAATATAAAATTTATTTCATAGGTTTTAAAAATATTGTATCGAGACCTGGTACAATTTTTTATTTTTTGTTTAAATAAATTATGAAAATCTTCGTAATGTGTAATCACCGGTGTCCTTATTTCACTTTATATATAATTATTTATAGTTATAGTGTTGAGTGCCTCGATAGACCGATTGGTAGCGCGATAGTCTATCAGTCTAGAGGTTGCGGGTTCGATTCCCGCCAAAGACTCTGGGTGTTTTCTGCAGAAGACAAGAAAAAACTTCGCAGAGTGTTGTCTTTTATAAAAAAAAAAATATGTACATCCCAAATTTATTCAATCTATATTAAATTTTCAAATTATGTAAAAATTATTCTGCACTATATTTTTAATTACTACTTCCCATGCCTGATTTTATTTCATTTTATTATGAACATCGTTTTTTTTTTTTGAAAATCTACCATAATTCTTTGAAACCAACAAATTTTAAAGCTAAAATTGTGATAGCATACTCCTGATTTCAGTATAAGTATGGTTTTATTATTAATAAATGGGGACCAAATGGTAAAGGTTGCAAAATATTTAAACTAAGAACAATAAGGTCAAACTTCCAAAAGAAAATAATTTGAAAGGCGTAGATATTTATAAAAGTTTGACATAAAATGGGTTCGAGTATATTTAATTAAAAAATACAATATAAAATGTAATATTTTTGACTTCACTTTAAAAATGTCGTTTAAATTAAGATTTTCATTTATGTACTTTAAAGCTTTTAGGCAAAAAATGTTAAAACATCTATGTGATAATTTTCAATAAATTTCAGAATTTTTACTTTTGACCGAATTCTTCTTTATAAAATTATTCAAGCTAGTTAAAAGATAGATTCTACTATTGATTATAAGTATGGGTAACATGAGCTTTTAAATTTTAATTCTTTAACGAGATTATTTTTAATTGGTTATGTAACACCTGAAATAACACGCAATGACATTTGTTTTTACTTAGCTTTTTTTCTGCATGCTCGTCAGCAATTCACTTTTAAAAGATGTTTTGTTAAACCAAATACCTATAGGAAAATATGCAGTATCTGCCTTAGATACATAACGTAATTGCCTCCTTGGTATACCGATCTCTATGTTTTTAACCTGTTAAATTTTAGTTATAGTGCGCTATTGTATTTTCTTCATGTTGTATAAGAAATAGTAGTTACTATAAAAACTAATTCAAAAGTAAGACATTTTCTCAATACTACTAAAATTAGTTATAGCCTAGCATCCTTAGGCCCATTATTATAACTTGCCTTTAAAGTACGTTTTAGTTAAATTTCACTTCTACTTAAGTGAGCGATAAAGTGAACAATAACTATTTTTCGTTATTACAACTTCCTTTTAAAATAAAATTAATCTTTTTGAACATATGGCAGTACAATAATAAAGACCGACTACTTTTGACAAAATAAATTGGTTCTTAAAAACGTAGTGGCAACGCCATACCTTACATTTATTTGTTTACTTTTAACAAACCACAAATTAGTTATCTGTGCAACAAAAAATCGAAAAGATTTTATATACAACAAAGGAGATCTGTTTTCCATTTTTATTTTTCAAATGCAAAATTAAATAAAAATGAATTTATTTCTCTTCATAGATTAGAAAATACGGCAACTTTATAGATGACGAAACATGGCAACTTCAAACTCTTATATCTAATGTTAAAAGTTAAAGGCAAGATGTTCTTCCCTTTAGTTTAACAGCCTATCTAGCTTAATGTATACTTAAAATAACGAAAAACTACTTATCACCTTGATAAAATCCTAACTTTAGCTAATGGCAAGTTATAATAATGGGCCTTAAAATCTCAAAAAATTTTACCAAATTTAGGAGAAAAAGTCAAACAATGGCAACGTTGCTTCTGAAAGTATTTATCTTATTTTCACAGTAAGCAAAACATTGATATAATTATACAATTTCAAAGTCTTTCTACAAGCTATTTGACTAAAAGTTTATTTCAATAAACTTTAAACGATACAAGGGAGCTTGTGAATTGAGCAAATAATTGTAGTTTTTGACATAAAATATTTTCAAATAATATTTCATGTCCAAACACGATCCTATTACAGTTTTATTATAGAAATAAATATAGTAATTAGCCGACTGCCCTTTCCTTTCTTAGATTTGAGACCAGATAAATTTTCACAACAAAAAAGTGCAAAAGGAAACCAACCTTTTTTATCGCTTTTAAAATAATATACAAATTTGCCTCTAAACTATTTTTCTTTATTGTACGTGAACTTACATTTTCCATATTCTCTTTCAAATGCTGCTGCGAATGTTCACCAGAAATTACAATTTTAAAATGTAACCTGTTTTAGTTGTTTATAATTCATTATTTTTTCAAGCACACTCTCGCATCAAAAACCGTTAGTGTTGTTAGCGTACTACAACTATGCACTTCATGAACACAAGAAAAAACTCGTAGGTGTCTCAACCGATTCCTTGGTTCTCAAGTTGGCAAAGAAAATAATGTAAAATAAATGAAAATGAAATAATGGAAATTCTTTATCAAACATTTTTTAGGACAAACCAATTCAGAACAAACAAATATTTTCTTTAATCAAGTGTATTTTTTTATTTAATTTTTTTTTATTTCAAACATTTTGATTCATGGTAAAATAGTACAGGGTAAACTCTTAAGTACAACAACTACAACCACAGGGATTTTGTGTGTGCAAAAAAACATTTTATGTCATAAACAAAAAATTAAAACAACACGAAAAACAAAAGTACATATTTTTATTTTTTTTTTTTGAACAATATCAAAAATTTCTAAGACATTTAATAATACAGAATACAGGGTGTCCACCAGGAAAGTATACTACTTTGTTTGTTTCCATTGTAATCCTGACTGTATGCGATGTGGCACCGCCTTGTTGATACCACATCTTAATCAAGCCCAAAGCATGCAGTTCATGCCATCATATCACGATATCGCTTCCCATTCACAGTTACCGTTACGCCGTTTTCATTTTCAAAGAAGTAAGGTCCAATGATTCCTACTAACCAAATTGCACACCACACTTTTAATGGATGCAAATGTGAGTTATAAACAATTTGAGGGCTTTCCATTGCCCCGAACCGACTATTCTGTTTATTCACATATCCAATGAAATGAAAATGTGCCTCGTCACTCATTATGATTTTTGCATGAAAATCGGAGTTCTCATGGGCGAGCTGTTTTAACGATTAAAATACGTTGGTATATAGAATATTTTTCAATAATAAATTTGCCACGTGTAACCTGTCAAGACTAATGTTTACCGAAATGGCGTCAAACCAAAGTAGTATGTATACCTTCCCGGCGGTATATATATATATACCCTGTACAAGGAAAAACTGACAAAACATGTGCAGTGGTCGAAGTTTTGTAATAATTTTATTAATGCAAACACTACAAACACTAAGAAATAAAATAACTTAAATTTAACAAATGTTCAAGTAAAAACCATATCAAGGCGAATTTATATAAGGTGGCATCTCCGCGACAACTAATACAACATTTAAAAATACCCACATGCATTTTGTTGTTGCTTACATGTGCGACAGACGCCAAAAGCACTAATTAAAATATAACATCTAACAACTAAAAACACTTCTTCCTTACCTTTTCTGGTAGCATTTTATATTTTTTTTAATATTGAAACATCTTGTTTAAATAATTACAATTTTATTTCTATTTGTTTTTCAAATTTAAAAAAATAAACGAATTTTTAACAGCTGCCATGCACAAAAAAGTAAAGCGAAAATAATTAACTTCGCCGTGCTGCCACCTATGCATTCATATTTTTTACTTTTGTTAATGTATGAGTTTTCATTCTTCGTGTGTTAGTTTCAATCATCCATTTCTTGTAGGGTTAGTACAAGGCGAATTCATACCAGGTGTAGGCAGTAGAGCAACAACTACAACAAAACAACAACTTTGACATTAGATTAGCAGATATGAAACAATGTATTTTTGATAATGGAGAATTTTTATTATCATTTGAAAGAACATTCTTTGGCATTTATTTTTTGAAGAATATGTTTATCAAATGTTGGCCGTTGCTACGTTGCAGATGGTCCATTCCTTGAGTCCAATTTTCGATGACTCGTTAGAAAATTTCGACTGGTAACTGGCGAATGACACGCGAGATGATTTCCTCCAAGGCCTGAATCGAAGCGGGTTAGTCCGCATAAACTTTAGACTTTACATATCTTCACAGGAAAAAGTCTAACGGTGTGATATCACAGGATCTTGGTAGCCAATCGACCGGCCCAAAACCTGAAATTATGTGCTCACAGAAATGTTCTCTCAATAAATCCATTGATTGATGCGATGCGTGGGAAGAAGGCGCCTTGCTGAAACCAAATGTCGCCGAGATCAGGAGCTTCAATTTCAGGCATCAAATAGTTGATTATCATGGCACGATAACGATCGCCATTGGCGGTTACGTTCCCACCGGCATTATTTTTAAAAAAATATGGACCGATGATTCCACCGGCCCACAAACTACACCAAACCGTTCTTTTTTCTGGATGAAGTGGCAGCTCTTGAATCTCTTGAGGTTGCTCTTCTTCCCAAATGCGGCAATTTTTTTGTTTACATGTCCATTGAACCAGAAATGGGACTCATCGCTAAACAAAATTTGCCTCGAAAACGTTGGATCTTCTTGGAACTTTTCAAAAGCCCATAGAGCAAAGCAATGTCGCTTTGGAAGGTCGAGCGGCTTCAGTTGTTGCACAAGCTGTATTTTGTATGCTTTCAATTTAAGATCTCGACGTAAAATGCGCCAAGTCGTTCCATACGTCAGTCCGAGTTGCTGCGTACGGCACCGAATCAACTCTCCACGGTCTTCGTGAACACTCTCAGCTACGGCCGCTATATTTTCTTCACAGCGTCCTGGACGTGGTCTATTTGGTCGAATATTATCCAATAATGAATGCTGGGTCTCAAAATTAGTGATGGTGTTGCGAACAGTAAGCTCAGTAGCCCGATTATGTTGACCATAAGTTGAGCGAAGTGCACGAAACACATTCCTCACAGAACGTGAATTTTCGTAAGTCTTTCCATTATGAAATGCCAAACAATACTAAACAAAAATAAACTGACAGCATGACACGACTCACACATGATCTGTCAAAAAAAGCTATTGAAAAAAGTATCTCTACTTGAATCACTCATTATAAAGGTCTTTAATTCAAATCAAAGCAGAAAACCCTACCAACCTAAAAAAAAACAAAAATTTGCTTTCGCAGGGGGTTATTGATCTCCCGAGATCTGTATGCACTCCTTAACATCTACCTGTCGCGGTCTAATATTTATTTGATAAAAAAGCAAAAGAGAATCATTAAAGCCGAAAAAAAATAAAAACACGTGAAAAAATATAGGTTGCAATCCCAAAATTTTCGAAACTATGCCTATGACTATGACAGATTGGTGTGCTTAAATTTTTTGTATCTTTTCTGGTGCCTTGGCAAATGACATTACTACCCGAAGATGGACAGGCATACATCGTTTAATCAACTTCTCTATGTATAAGGATCCAGAATATATATATACTTTGTGGGGTCGGAAATGAATATTGTAGAAATTACACACGGAACGGCAAACTTATATATACTCTTTCCACCTGTGGTGAAGGGTATAATAATGGTTTATGTTGCTAAAACTATATATTTTTACTATATACCATAAACCGCAGCAGTTTTAAATTAAAAATCTATCCTAATTTAAACCGGAAAAATTAGCAAGTTAGTTTCTTTATTTCTATTTAAGAAAAAATTTATAAATTTACAGAAAATATATTGACGTCATATTTAAAGTTGTACCATATTTGGAGTAAATTATTTTGGCGAAAAGGTGTTTTGTTTATTTTATTCTAGTAAATATTTCTAGTTATGTTGTTATAAATAAGTTAAGTATATGAGTTGAAGTATTTAATTATTTTCAAATGTGTTTATTGTAAAATTTTAAAATTAATCGCCAGGTTCAAAAATTTTTTAAAAGAAATAAAATATCGTGCGATTTTTTATATTTTATAAATATTTTTTTCCTGCGGCGCCTAGTTCTAAATTTTAACTATAATTAAACATTTTAACTCATATTAGAAAACTATATGTACTTCTATTATTTTTTCTTTACACATATTTCCTTTTATAGTTGTTTTAATGAATAAAAAAACCCTAGAACGCAGTCAATAATTTATTTGCGTATGTTAGTAACAATATATTTATCTTGGAAGAAAAAAGTTTTTTTTATCAGATTTTGATTACAGATTCCTTACAGAAGCTGCAGGCTCAAAGCATGCTCGATAAATTAAACCAATACAAATAATGCCCTTTCTAAAATTATTGAGTTAAGAAAACTATTAATATATATTTGGGCGAAAATTCATTTATAATATTTGAGCAAAATTTCTATTCTTCGTTTTTGGGCAATTTTTAATTTTTTTAGGGTGATTATGCATTCGAAATTTTTTAATTTTTGTTTTTGGTTAATAGAAATTAACCCAACACTAAATAAAGTATGTGAAGTTAAATTGTTTTACTTATGATGTAAATAATTAAATTCAAATATGAATTGACAACTTAGTAAAAATTGTCAGTAAATACCGCATGACCACTAAATATTTAAAAGGAAGTAATGCTTATGAGAGATACCTTTAAATATTACATTTATTATAAAATTTTCTAATACATACTTTTAGCCAAAACATATAAACCCAGGCATTTGGTGCATGCTATAAATTACAATAATTGATATTGATTTTTTTTTTTACAATAATAAAATACTGTATTCCGTTTTTGATGCAAATGGGTTTGTTAAAGCGCAAATGAGTTATACGAGTATCATAGATCCTTTTACAAATTTTCAAAAAGTAATATTTTGTTGTTGGATTTCACAAAAAAAAATTGTTAATTTTTGGGGCACCCTTTTTCTTAAATCAAAGTAATATTCGCAAAAATTGCATCGCTATTGGAACACCCTTTAAATTTTACGAATTGTTGTTATAACGGCCATGGTAATACACTTTCTATAAAAATATCAGGCCTACCTATTGCGGTTCAAAAAATAAGGTAATATACGTCAAAAACATGTCACTGATAGATCACCCTTTAAATTTTATTATTTGTTATAGTTTCCATAATAATGAACCACTTGTAAAACTTCAAGAGTCTACTTATTATTGTTCAAAACTTAGACCATATAGACGCAAAGCATGTCACTCTCGAAACACCCTTTAATTTTAAGGTTGAATTTAATAGAAAGCGAACATAGAGTTAATTACTGTCTGCAAATTTTAAGTGGTTGCCTATAGATCAAGAAATAAAGACATAATGGCAAATAACACCTCATTTTCGGAACACCCGATAAGTTTTAGTATTTATTGCTATAGTGGCCACAGTTATACACCTTCTGTGAAAATTTCAAGAGCCTACCTATTATGGTTCAAAACTTAGACCTTGCACATACATATCACGCCACTATCGGAACACCCTTTAATTTTTGGGTTTATTTTTTTAGACTTGTTTATAAAGCGAACTAAGTTTTAATTACTGTTTGTAAATTTTTAGTGTATTCTTCCTACAGTTCAAGAAATAAGCACATATTCGTGAATAACACCTCTCTATAGGAACACTCTATAAGTTTTAGAATTTTCTACTATAGCGGCCACAGTTATACACCTCTGTGAATATTTTAAGCGTCTACCTATTATATTTCTCAATCTATACATGCCTTATACATACAAAACACACCACTATCGGAACACCCTTTAATTTTTGGGTTTATTTTTTTATACTTGTTTATATAGCGAACTAAGTTTTAATTACTGTTTTTAAATCTTGAGACCATGCCTCCTACAATTCAAGAAATAAACACATATTCATGAATAACACCTCTCTATCCGAACACTCTTTAAGTTTTGGTATTTGTTACTATAGCGGCCACTGCTATTCACCTTTTGGGAAAATTTCAAGCGTCTACCTATTATGGTTCAAAACTTAGGCCTTATACATACAAATCACACCACTATCGGAACACCCTTTAATTTTTAGGTTTATTTTTTTATACTTATTTATATAGCAAACTAAGTTTTAATTACTGTTTTTAAATCTTGAGTCTATACCTCTTACAGTTCACGAAATAGACACATATTCGTGAATAACACCTCTCTATCGGAACACCCTATAAGTTTTAGTATTTGTTGCTATAGCGGCAAGATCTATACATCATCTGTTTAAATTTCAAGAGTCTACCTATTACGAGATAAAAGGCGCTGACAGACGGACAGACGGATAGACGGACAGACGGACAGACGGACAGACATTGTAGTGAAAACAATAGGGTAACGTTTTTACACTTTGTGTACGGAACCCTAAAAACACACAAAAATTTAAAACTGGCAAAAGTTTTTGAAAAATGCTTAAACTCAGTTCTAATGATGAGTAATTTTTCTTTACTTTAAGGCATTGTACTCGTATTAATATTAAAGATACAAGCAAAATCTCTATTTGCCTTTCATTTTCAATGGACTTCTGATTTGTTTTACAGTTTTTCCAACACTTATTCAATACAACTTAACAACAAGTGGTTTCATTCATAAAAGCAAACCAACCCCGGCCACAAACTTAATTGCACTTTTATTAAAACAAAAAACTACAAAGCAGACATAAACAACGATAAAAATATTACTAAATTTTTAGCAAACTCGTTCGAAGACTTTATAAAAAAAACTAAATCAACAATAAATAAGTATGAAAAAAAAACAATAAAATAATTAATATTGATTGATAGATTTTGAAAATAAACACATGTTTTTACCATAAAAACTCCATCCTCAAATCAAAGACTCCAAGGAAGAGGAGGGGGTATTGTACTCAGGTATTTCGGGGTAAAAATGTGTTGGTTCAATAGATGCTGCCTGCTTCAAATGGAGTTGAAATTTTATTTTTTTTTTACAAAAAACTTTTTTTTAAATAAAAGCAATTGCGATTTCAGACAAAGCAACAGACAGTTTTCATTTAAAAAGAGTATTTGCGTGTATGAGTGATACGTTGTGGCGTACTACAAGTATTTGTGTCGTATATCCATAATAACATACCCGGTTTTACACATAACGTCATGCCGCGATTTTTAATGATTCGTTTAATGTGTATTTTGGTTGCTTGGCTGATGGTTGGTCTTTTTGCACAGCGGTAAGTACACTGCCTACCGCTGCCCTCAACGAAAATTAATAGCATTAAAACTTTAAAAATTTTTCTTTATGTTTAAATTTTGAGAAGTGCATTTTATTATTTCTATCAATTTGGCATTTGTTGGGGATTGGATTTCTCTACGTTTTGCTAAACGATGTCAATTCAATTTGAATATCGTTTTATGCGACAAACGCTTATGTATCTATAATACAAGGCATTGATTATATTAATGAAATTAATGCATTACAAACTATTTTATAACTTAATCATGATTTTATTGTTGTGTGGTCAGATTTCCTAACTATTACAGTCAAACTAAACTCAATTCAACGACTTAAAACTATATGTACATATAAAGTTTTTTTAGGTCTTATAAATAAAATTATGAAAAGATTGGATCATCACACAGTAATCTGTCTAGTGGAAAAAAATCAAAAAAAAAAACTTACGAATTTATCAATAAAATATATATGGGATGAAAGCTAAGACTCCCACGATTCCAGAGGTGGTTTGGTTTTTCATGTGCATTACACCTATAAAAAGTTACACGGCTTTAAAGTGGAATTATTTTGATAATTTTTCATAATTTTTAAGTAACAAAAATGGGTTTGGAAAAATAAATCTCAAAAATTCATTTTTCAATAAAAATGGATGCAAATTTATTTTTTTTTTTTATTCAGAAATGTAGCAGAAACAATGAAAAAATCCTAAAATTCAAATATTTATAACAACACTGTAAAAAAAAATTGTGAAGTTTTTAGCCAAAATATGTAAATAAAAAAAAAACAGTCAGCATCGATGGACCCGAAAAAATAGGCACATCAAAAAACTACCTTTATGAATTAATAATCTTATTTTCTGTTATATATACTAAAATATGTATACAAACATTTAGGTGTTTTCTGTGCCAACTTTTGAAATATAATGATTTTAAAAATCATCCATATTTCATACTTTTATTAAAATTATCAGTTGATAATATTTGAAAATGTATGATAACAGTAGGCTATGCTTTAAACCAGGGCAAACTAATACAAGGTGAGTGCACTGACGAATGCTTAAGAATTCCTTCACAAAACAATTAAGACAAACAGACTTGAGCACACTCGAAAAATAGCAGAGAAATTTGTAATCAAGATTTAATGAATAAACTCCTAATTTCTTCTGATCCATTAATTTCACCCAATAGAAATACAATAAATACAAGCAGCTCTTTCAACAATAATCAAGAAATTAGTAATTACATAATAGTAGATAAATCTATTAACACTGATTAAGACTCAGAAACTTATTTTAGTGACTAAGAAATTGTTTACAATTGTTATGTTATTTGAATTTGTTAGTTACTCTATTATTATTCTTTATATAAATTTGTTTTTTATCTTAAATAATAATTTAATTTTAAAATATTTAGTGTTGTCAATTTGGTAACCCTATTCATATAAAGTTATTTGAATACAACTATTGGTATTGAGTATTTTCAAAACTTTAAAAAATAAAAATAGGAAAAGGTTTTAAATATTGTTATATTCAAAAAAGGTATACACGGTAACCCTAAATAATTAGAGATTTTATAAAAAATAAATCAGTCAAGTGCGAGTTAGTCTCACACATGTAGCGTTCCGTACTTTGTCTAGTAAGCCTTTAAAAACTCAAGTCTTTAATTTTTTCATGTCTTATGGGGCACCATTTTCTTTTTAAAATCAAAGTCATATTCGCAAAATTGTATCGCTATTGGAACACCCTTTAAATTTAGGAATTGTTGTTATAACGGCCATGGTAATACACTTTCTATAAAAATATCAGGCCTACATATTGCGGTTCAAAAAATAAGGTAATATACGTCAAAAACATATCACTGATGGATCACCCTTTAATTTTTATTATTTTTTATAGTTTCCATAGTAATAAACCTCTTGTAAAAACTTAAAGAGTCTACTTATTATTGTTCCAAACTTAGGCCATATACACGCAAAGCACGTCACTCTCGGAACACCCTTTAATTTTAAGGTTTAATTTAATAGAAAACGAACATAGAGTTAATTACTGTCCGTAAATTTTAAGTGGTTGCCTCCTATAGCTCAAGAAATAAAGACATAACGGCAAATAACACCTCACTTTCGCAACACCCGATAAATTTTAGTATTTATTGCTATAGTGGCCACAGTTATACACCTTCTGTGAAAATTTCAAGAGTCTACCTATTATGGTTTAAAACTTAGGACTTATACATCCAAATAACGCCACTATCGGAACACCCTTTAATTTTTAGGTTTATTTTTTAGACTTGTTTATAAAGCGAACTAAGTTTTAATTACTGTTTGTAAATTTTTAGTGTATGCCTCCTAAAGTTTAAGAAATAAACAAACATTCGTGAATAACACCTACCTATTGGGACACCCTATAAGTTTTAATATTTATTGCTATAGTGGCCACAGTTATACCACTTCTGCGAAAATTTCAAGAGTCTACCTATTATGGTTCAAAACTTAGGCCTTATACATGCAAATCACACGACTATCGGAACACCCTTTAATTTTTAGGATTATTTTTTTATACTTGTTTATATAGCGAACTAAGTTTTAATTACTGTTATTCAATCTTGAGTCTATGCCTCCTACAGTTCACGTAATAGGCACATATTCGTGAATAACACCTCTCTATCGGAACACCCTATAAGTTTTAGTATTTATTGCTATAGCGGCAACAGCTATACATCATCTGTGAAAATTTCAAGAGTCTACCTATTACGGTTCCGGAGATAAAAGGCGCTGACAGACGGACAGACATTGTAGCGAAAACAATAGGGTTACGTTTTTACACTTTGTGTACGGAACCCTAAAAAACTATCACCCTTTATCATTTTGTATGTGAAATGATAGATTAAAATTAAAAAAAAATATATAATTACTGAAATTGGGCAGTTTTGGGTATTTAATTAACCCCGCACCGCTAAAATAAAAGGATTTCTAAAAATGTTAATTCATTTTTGAAAATAGTGGGCCAAGGAGATATGTGCCAAAAATTTCATTAAGCTACCATAACTCCTTCGATTTTTTTACAGTTTTACTATGGGAACCGTTCACTGTGCGTCATCTAGAATATCTAAACTATATGAACACTTTTCAATTTTAATATATTTGAATTTAAAATAACAAAAGTGCTTTGAGATAATAAAATGTAGTTTTTGAGACATGGTCCTTAAGATTCGACAGCATGAAAGTCTTAAAAACAAAGAAAAGCTTTACCAAAATCTTTTATAAGCTGTTACGCACAGAAAAAACAGTGTCTAAATACCTAATAAAATAGAACAAAATTTATAAGATATCTGTAGGTTTTTTTTCAAGAAGAAAGTTTTATTTTTTTAATAAAGAAAACCTTTTTGAAAAAATCAAGAAGAAAATTTATTATTAGGTATTCTTCTTCTTTTTTCAAAAAGGTTTTCCTCTTGATTTTATTGCGCTTCTAGATTTCTAAAACCCGAAAAAACCATGCTGAAAATATATTCATTCTCTGGTGTGCTTCGTTGTGTAGGCACGCATTTTAACAAGAAAGCTAATATAAACAAGGAGATATCCTTATTAAGAAAATTAAAAAGATGATTTACACGTGATCATATAGCAACCTAACGAAATCAAACAGGAAAACCTTTTTGAAAAAATCAATTACGTAGCCTAATGAAATCAATAAGAAATTCATTTTTATACAATTCAGAAGTAATCCTAATAGAATAAAAAAGTTTTTCTATATGGATTGTTTTTTAAAAAAATTGTGAATAACAAGTTTCCTTATTGATTTAATGGGATTTCCTTA
Organism: Phasia obesa; assembly: GCA_949628195.1. Taxonomy (NCBI): domain Eukaryota; kingdom Metazoa; phylum Arthropoda; class Insecta; order Diptera; family Tachinidae; genus Phasia; species Phasia obesa. The sequence continues at coordinate 88,622,275 of OX451215.1, forward strand.
TTGATAAAATTGAAAAGATTTACCACATGAAAATAATAAGGAATCTCTTCGAAAAAGACTTCCCATCTTTCTGCTTGAGTACCCTTTAGCCTAAAAACATTTCATAGATAATTTTTTTTTTAATTCTATTAGGCAGTTTTGGCTCTGTATAGAAAGGTGCTTAACTGGTCTAAAGTTTATACTTGAACAAGTTGCCATTTTAAGCCCACCTTAGCCGATTAAAAGCTAGAGCTCCTTTGACGATATTTGCGACACAGCTTTCAAATTCATAAAAAAATTCCAAACAACGATGAGATATTTACAGGACCATATATATTAAATGCAAATATGATTTAAAGAAAGAAAAGGAGATGGTATACTCATGATTTCCCACATTGAAGCAAAGTTGGCAAACCTAAATAAGACTAGGAGCCTGTTTACAAAAACTTTATCCTTATCATCGTAATCTAATTTTTACTTTATTATTCGATCCTTAAGCCAACAACAGCTATAGGGCTCTGCCTTCGCAACAGTTGATAAAAATTAAATACGTTAAGATTAGATTGTGAAAATAATCACTGCCGCTGATATATTCAAGATGCGAACAATCACAAAGATAAAAACGTGCTATTGATTAAAGAAAAATATGAGAAACATATATCAATGTATTAAAGGATCCTTAAAGTAGAACAAAATATTCTAGACATTAACATCCTAATTAATCATGGTACCTTTGACAGAGAAATTTTAACATTGTTGTGCGTACAGCAGATAGATAAATCCAAAATGATAACAGCAACAATGAAAATAAACTCTTTGCTATTGCTAGTTTAATTATAATCAAAGATACAATTGGGGGATTCACAAGGTGTCATAAAGTCATATTTTTTAAATAATCACATAAAAAAATATGACTACTGTAAACAACCCCTCAAATTTGGTTGTAATATGTATTTTAAATTTAAGTCTGTTAAACACTTTGTAATTTTTTAAGTCATGGCAAAATAACCATATACGGACACCACTACGTCATAAAAGACCAAAAAAAAAGACCCCTGTCTCCCAATTTTGCCCAAAGTCCTCCAGGTTTTTTTTTATGGGCCCTCACCTACCGTTTAGGTAGCCCCTAAGCGCTACCTAAACGGTGTTAAGAATCATTCCGAGGAAGTTCATATGTTCTAGAAAGTTGTTTATCGAGACCTTAGGTTCATTTTTGTAGTTGATTGTTTCCTTGAGTTTTGAACGGTTTGCTACCTATGGACCTGAACAGGGGAAAAAAGGTAAAAAAAATTAAACTTTTTAAAGTTTTTTGCGATTTTGAGCTTGAAGATGAAGTTTTTCTTGATTTTATATGTTAACAATTTTTGTTCTTTATGACAAGAGCTAGAGATTATATCAAAATTCCAAACGGTTTGCAAGCTTGAGGAAATGATCATTTTTTTGCAAAAATGACATCGAGGCCCCTGGAGGACTTTGGGCAAAACTGCGAGACAGGGGTGTTTTTTTTTTTTGGTCTTTTATCACGTAGTGGTGTCAGTATATGGTTATTTTTTTCCGTGTTGCACTGTGTTATATAAAAAAAACTATAAAAAATAATTTTTTACCGTAATGCCAAAAATAATTCCAAAAGCGAATATAATAGCCGGTTTGGGCGGTTAAAAAACTCCGGCATTCTCTTCGTAATTTTCTTTTTGATACAGTTTTATTACTCTCATAGCCGCCAACTAATTTTAAGTTTTTTTAAGTATATTTATAAAAATTATCTAACCTTTGCTAGTTAAGTAAAAATTTTTTTCTTGGTTGTTTACGCAACCAACATTTTTTCCTACCAAAAAATTTAAAAAATTTAACAAACTAGCCAAACTACCAAATCTGGCATAGCAAGGAAAAAAGTACCAATTTGGATCCAAAGCGGCAACGCTGGTAATGGATGGCTCAAGTAGATATAATTTTGTATCAGTTTAGACTTACATACATAAGTATGTATATGAAATTTTTATAGACGAGGAAGACGACGAAGAACAATCACATGAAATTTTTTTAATGAACATTGCTAACCGACCGTAGAAGTACAAATTATGGATTTCCCAAATCAGACAAGTGGCAGCAAAATGTGCTAAGAAAATTTAGCATCTAATAATTTAATAGGGTAAAACAGATAATAGTTTTTTTTTTGCAAATTGAATACGCTTCTAAAGCATATAAATTACAGCGGCTTGCAAATATTACAGACAGGTTGAATATGCCGGATTAGCCATGCGGGTCAGATTTCTGTTGATTTATATAACAAAGCAATAAATCTAGAACAAAAAATTTTAATATTTTCGGATGTTTTTTGTTTGAAACACAACAACAATATTGTTAAACTATTGTAACATATTAGAACACTATGACAATATAACACGTTAGCACAGCTTGTGAATCCCACAAATAAATAAAAAAATTGTATAATCTTGTTGAAACAGTAAAGAAAAAGAGTCAGTTCTTTCAGGTAGTCGCTGCAAAATGTCAATTAAACTTTATAATAAAATATTCCTCAATTATATCTCAGATAGCCACTTGGCCAACGGTATTAAATAATCAGCAAAATATCGCAAATTATTTCAAATAAAACGCTCGTTAATTCCTCACTATTTAGATTTAAAAAATATGTGACATTTAAATCAAAGGAATTATAGTTTTGCAATTCTCTCCTAAAGAGAAAAATTATCATTTTTAAAATAAAGCAGCAATACAATTTTAATGACAGCCAAATTAACTTGTCATCAAATAAATTCTGTATAAATATTTTTTAAAGTAAAATACATTGACAATTCCAGTTAAGGCTTTTCAATATCGTGGACAATGATTATCAACGAATAAAAGTTTTTAAACAAAAACAAAACAGTAAAGGATAGTACATATATAGGAAAAGTAAATACTTACAAAACAATATAAGATGTAAGTGAATTGGACTAAATAAAGATCATTTAAAATGTTTAATTGATGCTGATATTGGGCTCATAATAACAACTATGAGCTCATTAATAATAAAGTGGATCGTTGATTGTTTATTGGCTGGTTTCCGTATTAAAAGCAATTGTTATTTACTCTCCCTTTCTCTTCAACTACTCATATGTTGGTAACAATCACAGACTTTAGACTTTACAAACAACAGCCACCACCCATGGTTTTAACCATACTTAAAGTTGAACAAAAACAAGTAAGAGTGCTCTTTTCGGCCGTGCCGAATCTTATATACCCTTCACCACGGTGATTTTATTTATACAGACATGTACATAACTATCCATATTGTTGACTCTTTACATAAAATAAAATAAGTCATATGAGAAAAAACTCATTATTAATGCTTTAAAGAAATATAAGAGAGCGACGATGCAGCTAAAGATATCAAATTCCATTGGCTAAAATTGTCGCCGTGTAGTCAGCTCCTTAATAATATTGAAGACGACAGCTACATCATAAACTCTGAGATTGTTGTAGAAATACTTATTTTGCTTTTATAAAATTAAATAACTTTTCCTCCAAATCTGTTTGTATATGAATTTGTAATTTACAATTTTGTGACATTTTCTGAATAAAAGAGAAATTAGCTTAAGCTGACTACAGCCACAACGGTGGTCGTGTGCCATGTATATATACTGGCTTCAAAATAATCGTTTACCTATAAACGTGTGTATTTTACTTATGACAGTTTGTAGTCGGTATCCTGATATTGTCTATGTGTTTAATGCATCTAGGTTTTAAAACAGAGATCTCATCTATTTAAGAATCAAACGCATTTAAAAAAATATGTTACTCTTAAATTAAAAATATGTTAAGTCCCTGCAGAAAATGTCAATAGTGAAACTGTACTGACTTACTATTGACACAGTCACCAGTACTAGTGACTTGTAATACCCCATACAAAGCAATTTACTATAGACATTTAACATGTGCTAGGCTTTTAAAATGCACTACTGACATTGGTGCTATTGACTAGGTAGTTCTTTTGGGATCATATATAGACATTGGAACTATTGATTCACTAGTACATTTTAATAATTCTAGTTTACACTTTTAGTACTTTTCTAAAGTAGTTGTAAAAAAATAACGTTATGTGATTAAGTTAAGTGATTTTTATAACAGATCGGATAATAAATTGTTAACGTTAATAGATTATTTTCGCACCAATGAAAAGAGTGACCAAAATAGTTGACAAAAGTGGTGGCTTGGTGACACTTGTCCCCAGGTTTCCTCGAGGGGTTACAATCATGATTTTCATAGAAATATTAAATTTTTCGAAAATAATTTTTTTAATATTTTTTGTAAAATTATATTGAAACATTTTTTTGAAAATTTAAAAAAAATTTTTTTTTTAAAAAATTTTCTCTAAAAATATCTTTTTGAAAATGTTTTGTAATTTTTTTTTTTGTATTATATATTTAAAAAAAATAATTTTTTATTTAATTTTTGTTGATTTTTTTTTTCTTTTTGTTAAATTTAGGACATTCCTGCAATCTAAATTGAGTTATAATGGTCAGACTAAAGCAAAAAGAAATCCATAAAAAAAATTTCCTCATATTGACCCCCCATGTCCCCTTAAACTGCTCCTATTTACAAGTGGGCAAACTGTGGGTCCATTGGCTACCTCTATGTGTATTGCTTTCTATAAAGGTCTTTAACACAAATCAAAGCAGAAAAACCCTACCAACCTAAAAACAATTAAAAATCCCCCCTCTCAGGGGGTTATTGATCCCCCGAGATCTGTATGCACTCCTTGCGATCTACCTGTCGCAGTCTAATATTTATTTGACAAAAAATGCAAAAGAAAATCTTTAAAGCCGAAAAAAATTAAAAAAAAAAAGTGAACAAAATATAGATGGGCGTGGATTTTGGACCGCAGCCGCAAAAGAAATGATCCGATGTTGCTGAATTGCAATCCTAAAATTTTCGAAGCTATGCCTGACAGATTGGTGTGCTTAAATTGTTTGTATCTCTTCTGGTGTCTTGGCAAATGACATTTCAACCCGAACACGGACAGACGGACATCGATTAATCAACTTCTCTATGTATAAGCATCCAGAATATATATACTTTATGGGGTCGGAAATGAATATTGTAGAAATTACACACGGAATGACAAACTTATTTATACGCTTTCCCCCTGTGGTGAAGGGTATAAAAAATAAGCATTAGAATCAAAAGAAAAGGAACATACAATCATATATAAAACCTTACCGTTTACTTCCATCAGTTCTAAGACGCACGGACAGAGAAAACTGGAGAGTTTGGGGTTTTGAGCACGATTTATTAATTTAAATTGCGATTGTGATTTTCTTGATTTCTAAGAGAAATTAAAGCCATTGTATAACTTGTTACACTGTTCTGGTAAATGTCAGCCAATTTAATTTTAGATTTTATTTTTTGTTATTAATGCCATCAATGCAGCTTTTGCTCTTGCTTTTGCTTTTGCATTTGCATTTGCCTTTGCTCTTGTTTTTCGTTTTCTGAAATTTGTTGGGCTTGATTAAGCACAAATAGACACACTCTAAAAGAAAATAAAGGAAGGGCATTTAAAATCTATTCAAAGAAATTTTGCAAAAAAGGGCCACAATGACATTAAATTGTATCGATCAAAGTCAATTATGCAAAATAAGACGAAAAGAAAAATGAACAACGAATTGTTCAAAGTGGCGTCGGTTACCGCTGAATGCAGTCAAAAGATAAAAAACCGAAATGAAGACACACAACGTTTCACTAAAATATAAAACAACTTATTTTTATTGACAAAGAAAAAAATGTGACATTTCAATAAAACAATTTTGAGAACTTTTTGGTTATATTTAGTGTGTGAAACTACGTTTGGTTAAATTTTGAATATACGAACATTTATTTAATTGGCAAGAGATAACAATGAATTTATTGAAGAAACAAATATTGCAACTTAAATTTTCTTGATATTTTATATGCATTAATTCGTGTCGTGTTTTATGGTAAAATAGTATTTTATTAAGGAATCAAGGTAATTATAATGAATTTTGCTTAAAGTTTATTGGAGCCTTCGATTTTTTCTCGTTATTTTACCAATTTATAAATTACGAACCAAAACTATTTTTCTTCTTTTGAACAGAAGTGAATCAAGCTAGATTTTGATAACTTGTTTTTAAATGAAGTGTATTGCTCCAGCTGAAGTATTTTGCACGAATAGAACAAGTAATGCTCAAAGGCCATTTGTCTGCCTGTGTGTCCAGGTACAAAGTTTTATTTTTCAAATATTATAAAACTGATTGCGCAACAAGGTCTCAATTCTGATGTAATAGTCTTTTAATGTTATTTTCAAACAGATTATTTGTGTCCAATACAGATCTCCCAAGAACGGAACAAGTACCTGGTTGGATAGGTGGGATGGTTGCCCTCGAAACTAGATTGGGTGGGTTTCATTGCCGATTTTACTCTTTGGATAATTATACTCGTAATAGATGCAACTATTAGCATTCTAAACAACTCGATTATAAAACGTTTTTAAGCACCACTTTAGACATACAGATAGTCCTCTCGACGTCACTTAATGATATAGGGTGAAAACTCAGGAAACAATAACCCAGCCTGTTAATGAAATAGTAAAAATCCAATTGCAGAGAAGCGAAGATAATGCCACCTTAAAAAAACTGTTACACTAGCTTACACAGGACTTAAGAGGCAAATAAAGAAAACGCTTTCAAAGTCCTCAATTAAAGTTGTGTAGTTTATGAATGACCTAGTTCAGTTGAACTAATCACTCAACTGACCTAAGTGAGCTGATCATCACACTGTGCTGATATCAGCTGCTTAGTTCAGTTCATTAGCTCATTAGCTTACTTTAGCTCAATAGTTCAATCAGCTCACTAGTTCTGTCAGCTCACTAGTTCTGTCAGCTCACTAATTCTGTGAGCTCACTAGTTCCGTCAGCTCACTAGTTCAGTCGGCTGATTAGTTCCGAGAGTGAAATGTTTGGCATGCATTAGTTTCGAACTATAACGGAAGGTATATTACTATAGCAACTATAAAAATAACTTAATATTAAACGGTGTTGCGACAATGACGTGATTTGCAGGTATGTATGTATATGGCCTTATTTTCAAACTATAATAGGTAGACTCTTGAAATTTTCACAGAAGGTATATTACTATAGTAACAACTAAAAATTAAAGGGCGTTCACTACAATTCACAATTTTAAGGGATTTGGCTTTATACAGTAAGCATTTTAGGCAAAGACTTGAAGTTTCGATAGGCTGTATGTAGTACTGGAACCGATATAATAGAAAGTATAAAAATACTGAAAAGTTGAAAGGGGTGTTCCCATAGTCCTGAAAGACGTGAACATAGTTCGGAGGCCTATATAATCTACACATCTGTTATATTTGTAGTTGATATAATTTGAAAATAGATTTTTATTTATTTGGATTTTAATCAAATTTATTGAAACAAAACAATCAAACTTCCAGAAAAAATAACAACAGTAATCATCCAAAGGGTAATACACAGGTCCACAGTGATTTTGATATTTAAAAGATGTTTACTAATTTCAATATGTTTGAGGGGCCATTTTCCAAAAAAGCCTTTTTTTATCTATCACGTCAATTTTTTTATAGCGTTTCATATCTTAAAAATATTATTTTATTAATATACATATGTATCATGGTAAAATAATACAGGTAAAACTGTTAGAACAGCTGTTTAAATTCGCTTGTCTGAAAATGTCAAACCTTGTATGAAGCTCTGTTCGCGCACTTGAAAAGTAGTAAAAATTTCCAAACAGAAAAATTTTTTTTTGCAAGAATTTTTTACTTTACCCTACGTAGTATTGGTAAAGGATATAGTCGTAAAAAATCGATGTCTGAATTTCAATGAATCTTTACGTTTTGATCTCCTGATGATGTCTCTGGGTGGGTGCGCTATTAAATAATTTTAATTATATGTGTAATGTTAAACAACCTCATTTCCTACTTTTGTCATACATATGGTAGTTATGTCGTAGTGAATTAGAGGTAAACTATAACTTCTTTTGTAAAAAAGATATACCACGCTTATTTTGGTGTAAGAATTGGCAACCAAGGCAAGTCCTGGGCTCCTCGTACTATTTGTTCTATTTACGTTAAAGCATTAAGAAACTGGCAAAAAGATAGGAAGAAATGTTTAAGCGTCTTCATATCAAATTTGGCTTGATGAAGCAGTTTGTTAAAGCCCTAGACAAAAATGGGCAATGTTTCAAATATTTGTGGGAGAAATTTCCAGGCTTATTCGATGCCAAGTTCAAAGAAGGTATTTTTGTTGGATCGCAGATAAGAACATTCTGCAAAGGCAGGGATTTTTAAAACACAATGACAAATGTCGAGAAAAATCTTGGCTTTCATTTCAAGAAGTAATTGATAAGTTTCTTGGGAACACTAAGGACAAAAACTACGAAAATATTGTTCAAAATATGTTGCAACACTTTGATCGTCTAAATGTTATCATGAGTTTGGAAGTGCATTTCCTGTTTTCACACTTCAACTGTTTTCCTGAAAATCGTGGAGCAGTTAGTGAAGAAGAGGGAGAGAGGTTTTACCAAGACAATAAGGAAATGGAACGGCGATATCAAGGCAGATAGAGCATAACAATGATGGGGGTCTACTGTTGGATTCTAAAACAGAATATGCAAAAGGGCAAAAGGGCGAATATTTCGCTAAAACAGGCTGACGAAGCAGTTTTTTTACTTTTTTAACTTGTATTACACATTTTTACCCAATAAACAAATACATTTTTTTTAGAAATTTCGCGTTTTTATTTTTTCATATTTGCAAAAAAACCTTACGTGATACAAATAAATGAATGTATTTTTTGAAATCAATCTATCAATCAAACTACACAAAACATATTTCAAATAGTATTTTTTCGTAATAATTTTTAAAATATTTAAAACTGAAAACTACTTTATTAATTCTTATTTATATATAAACAACAAATTGTTTCGTTACTGTAACATAATGAAATTTTAAACGAAATTTTCTTAGGAAAGTGAATTTATTTTATAAGGTAATAGCATTACGGCCTCAATGTCCACTCACATTCTAATTTTAATGTCAAAAGTTTATTAATTCTAACATTTTTATTTGTTTACTGATGATTTAAATTGTCATATAAACTAGCTTACCTAATTTCAGTGAAATTGTAATTTGTGTTAATAGCACGCTATTAAATAAATTATAATTATAGTTTTAATACCCACAATAAAAATTATAATAATGTTAGCCCTTTCTATATCTGAGAAGGTAAAATGGTTTAGTCAAATGACCGCTTTCAACCTTTCATCCATCTATCATTTTTTAACATAAAACACTGATCGACAATATATTTAGAGTTTGTGTCTGGAGACTCATGTTGTAAGACAGGAAAATTTCTTTCAAGGTGCTTGTTGTGATTTAGAACAAAAATTTAATTTAGCACTTCTTATTGCTTGGTTTTAGGTTTGTATAAATTATTATGACAGCGGAATCTAAATTGATATGAAAAACTTGCAACATTTTAGTATTTAACATGTGTTACAAAACACACACATTATGGTTGCTCCTTAAGTTCATTTCCACATATACTTATACTTATGTTTTTATGTGACTAAAAGCAATTAAGAAATGTTTTTGTTAAAACAGTAGTCATTTACATGTGTCATTAACGTTTAAATGTTAGCTGAAGGAAAAACCTTAATGAAATTGAGATGTCAATATTGTTCAAAGAAACAACATTGCTACTGATGGCTTTAACAAAATTTCTGAAATCTTTTAGATGAAAAGAGTACTATTAGAGGTTTTGAATGTACTTCCGACTAACGGCCAATTTCACAATGTAAGATTACAAATTAACATGAACATAAACAGCAGGTTAAGTTAAATTGAATTTCAGAAACTATGATTAACTTTTAATTGACACCATTTAACAAAAAACTTTTTGTTAAATATAACCGAAGAAAATGTGCAGGTTACTATTTTAATTGTCAGATTTTATTCAACAAAAATATCTGTAATTTATTTTTTAAAATTATTAAAATTATTAACAGAAAGTTTGCTATATATGTAAATGGATCTTGCTTGACAAGGAGAAAGGAGTATTATTCTTGATAAATACGACGGAAATAAATGGAATTCAATTTGCCAAACACTGATATCAGGTGTTATGAAAATATATGTACATATGTGTTCTAAACGTTTAATCATACTAGGGTAACTGTGACTCAGGCGGTTTTATGTAATTATCCTAATCCCTAGACACTGATGTGGTCGAATGAAAGGATGGTATTTTACATACACATCGCTTGAACAATCAAAATAGTGTTTTTTAGGGTTCCGTACACAAAGTGTAAAAACGTAACCCTATTGTTTTCGCTACAATGTCTGGCCGTCTGTCAGCGCCTTTTATCTCTGGAACCGTAATAGGTAGACTCTTGAAATTTTCACAGATGATGTATAACTGTTGCCGCTATAGCAACAAATACTAAAATTTTAGGGTGTTGCGATAGAGAGGTGTTATCCAAGAATATGTGCCTATTTCGTGAACTGTATGAGGCATAGACTCAAGATTTAAAAACAGTAATTAAAACTTAGTTCGCTATATAAACAAGTATAAAAAAGTAAACCTAAAAATTAAAGGGTGTTCCGATAGTGGAGTGATTTGCATGTATAAGGCCTAAGTTTTGAACCATAATAGGTAGACTCTTGAAATTTTCACAGTATAGCAATAGCCACTATAGCAATTAATACTAAAACTTATCGGGTGTTCCGAAAGTGAGGTGTTATTTGCCGTTATGTTTTTATTTCTGGATCTATAGGAGGCAACCACTTAAAATTTGCAGACAGTTATTAACTCTATGTTCGCTTTCTATTAAATTAAACCTTAAAATTAAAGGGTTTTCCGAGAGTGACGTGCTTTGCGTGTATATGGCTTAAGTTTTGAACGATAATAAGTATACTTTTGAAGTTTTTACAAGAGGTTTATAACTATGGAAACTATAAATAAATAATAAAAAAATTAAAGGGTGTTCCGACAGAGACATGATTTTTACTTAAATAGCCTTATTTTTTGAACCGTAATAGGTAGACTCTTGAATTGTTTACAGTAGATGTTGTACTTCGGACGCTGCAACAATTACTAATTACTAAATTGTGATCCATCAGTGACATGTTCTTCACGTATATTACCTTATTTTTTGAACCGCAATAGGTAGGCCTGATATTTTTGTAGAAAGTGTATTACCATGGCCATTATAACAACAATTCCTAAAATTTAAAGGGTGTTCCAATAGCGATGCAATTTTCAAGAATATGACTTTGATTTAGAAAGAAAAGGGTGCCCCATCAGACATAAAAAATTACCAACTTGAGTTTTTAAAGGCGTACTAAACATAGTGCGGAACCCTACGTGTGTGAGACTAACTCGCACTTGACTGATTTATTTAATTTACCCACAGACTAATTGGTATCGCTAAAATATGTTTTGCTAGCGAACGTTCCATTATACGGAAAATATGTTCAGTTATCATTACCATATATAAAGTTCATCAGGGTCTTCTTGAGTGGTTGATTGCCCGTAGTAAAAGGTATAGCCGAAAACGATGCGAAAAGCACTGATGATGAGCGCCAAAAACTTACGTTTAAAAAAAAATCCGTAAATTATTATATATTCCTTTTTGTTTTTTCTACTGTAGGGATTTGAATACTGTTTTATCTGTAAAATAAATTAATGTATGTATTACAAAAAAAAATTTATATTGTACAATTATTCCAACAAAGAAAACTCAATTTATGTTATGCTTAAGAGAAACTGATCCACATACATATGAATGAACATATGTAATGATACTAAATAATAGTGTGATTCCAAAATTACAAAATTTGTCCTTGGTATTAAATAAAAAGGATTGAGCATCCCAAATAAACTATGAGGCAACATTTTGTTCATCTAGTCCAAAATCATGTATACTTGTATTATTTGATTTCAAAAAAAAAAAAACTATTTTTAAAGTTCAATCTTCCATTGCATTATTTTTCGTAAACAAAGAACACAACATTGCCATACTTTCTATTATATTTCTTTGTTAAGTAACCTAATGATGGTGAAACCCAAATCGGTAACCGTCGGTAATATAATGCCTGTTAACTAAACCGACAGTTAGTTAATTTTATTATTAAAAATAAAATAATCATATATTGTGATTGTGGGCCGTAAATGTACTTTTGTTAAATAAAAATAAATCAGTCAAGTGTTAGCAAGACTCCCACATGTAAGGTGCCGTACTATGTTTAATATAAACCTTTATTTTATTTTTTCTATTTTATTCATACTCCCTTTTAATCATTTTAACCCTTATGTCAGCAGTGGAAAAATTATACGTACGTCAACAGCAGCATACCCGGGATACACATTCTTTTTATATGACAATTTTTTCGTTATTAAGTATGTTTGATTTGATTTTTGCTATGTGTGATTGTTTAGAATAACGATTCACGTCTGAAAATGGAAAATTTATACAGATAAATATGAAACTACTAAGTTTTGCCACCACAAATTGCCTGGTGCCTTACCTACAACATATTGAGACGTGAAGAGCTATATATTCTGGAAACAGTCAGATTATTAATTTCTGATGAAATGTGTAACATAAAACATACATTCGAGAAATAAATAGAAAAAGAACCAAGTGATTTTTATGCGTATTTGAGTCTTTTTTTGACAACGGAAACACACACCAGCAACGTAAATAAACAAAGCGGCAGCAATAACGGACATATTTTTGTTTCTAAACAATAAACAAGGTAGCAGTTATACAGCAGGAGCCAACATCACTATTGATGAAAAATTGTATGCTTTCCGTGGTGATATTGTCTGCACTCAATTCATACCATCAAAACTCGCCAATTACGGAATAAAAGTGTGGTGGGTAGGTGACCTTATACACTGCAGGGAAAAATCTACACGGCAATGGCGGCATCCAGTAAACAGGAAAAAATGTAGGTGGAAACTTGTTGAAGGACTTTTACGTCACTCTTTTCCGTAGAAGTGTTTTTACCAACTACAATTTGAACATCAATTTATCCATGTTAGGTACAGCATATAAAGGAAGAACATTTGTACCATACAAATTTGCAACAAATATTCGTTTTTTATTTTATTTTTTCTAACGTTTATTTTAACAAGATTTATATACTTAAACTATAAATAAACAACTAGTCGGAATTATAACTTTTCTTATACACAGTCTCATAAACGAGCTCTCTAATACAATTTTTATGCCTTCAATATTATTTTTGGTAATACATATATATTATATATGACACAAATAAATGTAACTTAATAAAATTTAATGTAAGGAGAAAAAATTTGAAAAAACTATTCGAAAACTATTTGAAAAAAAATCGATATTCGATTTTAGCAACAAATTTACAACGTATTCTACTTTTGACCCAGAAAAACAAATCAACTGCATAACCAGAATATTTTCTGTATGTTCATATGTATGAGTCTTCTCTTTTTTAACCGACTTCAAAAAAGAAGGAGGTTATCTATTCGTCTGAATGTAGCTTTTTTTATGTATGTAACCGCAGAACTCAGCCATTTCTGAACCGATTTTAAAAGTTTTTTCTTTATTTGAAAGGTTATGCTTTCAGGTTGGTTCCATTTTAAAAACAGTTCATTATATTAAAAATTAAAGGGTTTCCCCATACAACATACATGTTTTTGACGTGTATTAAGAACCGTAAATGGCAGCAAATTAAAATTGTAAAAAACTGTGTGCCGCTTTAGCTCCCAACAGCAGAAATTAATAAAAAAAATAAATTTAAAATTTAAAGGGTGTCCCCATAGGTGACCTATTTGGGTCTATCTTTTGAACCGTTATAGACAAAACCTTGAAAATTTGACAGAATGTCGATTACTATGACCGCTATAATAAAATGTATAAATATTCAAAATTTTAAATTAAAGGGTGCTCCAATAGTTCATTTAATTTGATGTATATGGCCAAACTTTTGAATAGTTGTTCACAGACCGCTGAAATTTACAAAGAACCTGTATTGCAAAGTCCACTACAGCAAGTATACAATTTGAAGTTAGAAATTAAAGGGTGTCCCCATAAATTACGTAATTTGATCTATATGACCCTATCTTTTGAACCGTTAAACAAAGACACTTGAAAATTAGGCAGAATATCCACTACTTTCTCTGGTATGATAACAAGTATAAATATTTGGAATTATAATGTAAAGAGTGTCCCAATAGTTCATGTAATTTGATATATATGGTTAAACTTTTTAACCGTTATAGACAGATAGTTAAAATTTACAAAGAATCTTTGTGGCCAAGTCCTCTATAACAACAGGTCTTTAATTTAACATTGTAAATTAAAGGGTGTCCGAATAGGTGATGTTATTAGATCTGTGTGCCCCTATCTTTGAAACCGTTATGGACAGAGGCTTGAATGGTGTCCCCATACAAGACGGATACTGGTGAAAATAGCTTAACTTTTGAACAGTAATAGGGAGAGGCTTGACATTCAATAGTCTTTATTTTTTTCCCTCTAATTTTGGCGCATCTTTTATTTGGTTTAAATCTAATTCTTACAGATTACTTCTTACATTTTTAGTTTAGAATTGGTGCCCTTCCATCTGTTTTGAAGTCGGTTTTTTTTTGCATAAATTATTGATTATAATTTTATTATTGTGCTATTTTAAAAACTTCATTTAGTTTGTATGCAATATTAATACATTTTCATATATTTTCCTAAACACACCCGGGTATATAGCTGTACGTAAGAGGTAGGATTCGAAAAGTGGATATATCTCTGACCTGAGTTGTCCAATTCCACTCAAACATGGGAATACGATATAAAACATATTTCTTAAGGATATCATGAAATTTCTGATCCATCTGATATACTCTTTGAGATATTGTGGACTTAAAACGCAAAATAAACCCGGTTATGTGGCTGGTGACATAAAGTTTAAATGTCTAAATGCTGAACACGATTTAAAAGTTAAGCACATTTACGTCGCAATCACATATTTGCAGAGAGACCCATTAATGTTTAATTATTGTTTATACTTCTTAATATAGAAAGCATAGTAAAACATACGCTGTAAAAATTTAAAAATTTAAAATATAAAGTCAATTTCCTCAAAAACCTGATAGTATACAATGCAAACTATACGTTATGTAAATTTATTACGGTTTAGAATCATAAAATGTTCCTTTATCCTTGACGATTTCTCTAAATGAAAAGAATATATGCAACGCTTGTCTATACTAAAAATATAGCCATGCGACAAAACCAGGAGTTGTACAGATAGTTTTGTCTTAAAAAAGTTGGATTTTTAAAAGAATAAAATCTTTAAATTTTATGAATAACTAGTGTATTTTACCAGGCGTTGAATGGGTCCACCTTTTCGGTTTTGTCCACCCTGTAGGTTCACTCTCAACAGACGCGAAACAAATATAGTTTCACGACAAAGCATTTGCATACATCTCAACAACAGCATCACACATCGAGTTCAACCAATCGAGGAGGTGATTAAGAAAACACAAAGAAAAAAGTAACACTAACACATACGTAAGATACAATGCAGGTGTATAGCAAGTGAAAAATCGAATGTTCAGCGCACAAATAAAATGACGATCGAAGCAACGACTGAAAAGATTTAGCTCAACATTCCAATAACAACGACCGAATGTCATTATACATATAAGACATTATGATACGTGGTGTGGTAAATTTTCAAGTGACAACAAAAAATCATAATATGGAAAATTGAGGGGATTTTTTGATATTTGTGTGGGAATATATAGGAAAATGTAAATGCCATATCTCCAAGACTACTTCACACAAACCATCTCCAACATACCCTGAAATTTTTGCTAAAATCGTTCGACCCGTTTCCGCAGTTAGTGGTGACATCAAACTGTACACTTTTGTTATATATATAGATTTGTTAAAACTATTTACCCTTCGGAATTATATTTTTTTTTTTAATTCGAGACAAGTCAAGCTTACTACAAAAACATCATTACTTGTTCTGATACAGAGTGATAAGTTAAAGAAAGAAACAAAGAAACAAATTTCAGAAATACCTAATAAAAACAAAACTTAAAACACTTTATGGCAATAAATTTTAAAGTGTAAATGGATGAGAATGACAAAGAAACCTCGCAAGGGGTGGACGGGTTAATCTGCGAAGATAATTCTGGGGCTATGGAGGTGAATCCGGATGAGCTGGACGCATCTGACCCTATTGGCTTAGGTAAATCCTTTTCGGAACCAGACACCTCGTAGTGCTGGAATGTGTTATAAAACTTGACGGATGTGTCACGGCAAATGAGGTAACATTGATGTGGGTTAGGGGACACTTAGGCACAGCTGGAAATGAAGCAGCAGACAAACTAGCAAAAGGGAGATCTGCTATAAATTTCTGTGGACCAGACCCTGAGTAGTGCTGGGTAATGGCATAATGCGAGCTAAGGTCCTATAGTGGGTGGTCTCATTAAACCTGAAAAGGTGGAGGGTGCTCAAAGAAGCCATGGGTAGGAAGGCCAGATAGGTACTCGGATACAATAGAAGTACTCTAAGTTGGATAACTGCATTAGTGACAGGTCATGGAAACTTTAAGTATCATCTAGCCAGGTTGAAAACCAAAGATGATACTTGAAGACTATGCCTGGGGGCTGAAACGGTAGCGCATATTTTGTGTGAATGTCCGGCACTGGCTAGCATAAGACTTAGGACCACTGATAGAAACTTGTTAAATGTGAATGCCATGGGTTACCTTTGAACATATGCTAGCAATTAACAGAGACTGCGTGATGAGAAAGAAGGCCGACAGTTACCAGTCGACAATCTAAAATCACCAAAATCAAGATTAATGAGGGTTAAGTTGCCGTAATTACATTTCGGTTGCCTAGAATCATAGAGGACGGAAGGTGGTCGAAAAGGGACCCACTTTACGGAAATGGTCTGCTTCGTTATTCTTCCTACATTAAAATAAGAAAAGATTTATAGAATATGGGGGAGAGATTTACATTTGAATTCCATGTTGTGTTACCCAGACAAAATAACAGAAACTATTTTTGAATAAATTCAATACAGTTCCTCTGATAATCAGTATAGGAATCCGCAAACACTTATACAACCGTTTATATATTATAGGCTCTGTGAATTCCTTAGCGAAACGTTTAATAAAGACCAGTACGCCTAGAGCTTTATTTACCACCTTAATAATAATAATAAGCTTGTTAAAGTTTAATTTAAATTCCAGAAGAACGCCTAAATCCAGGAACTCCGTAACTAATTCTAATTGATAGCCACCCAAGGGAAATGGATCATTATCAACAGAGCATCATGAAAATCGCATGTGCTTATTATTTTTTTAAGTTAAGAGCCATTGAATTAACACTGCACTAGTCACAAAATTTATCCAAGTCGCGTTGCAAATAATTTCTTTCAGATATTTTATTACACCTTCGAAAAATCTTTACGTCATCTGCATGTTGATGTTATTAACAACTATTTCTTATTACAGTTAAAGATTTTATAACGCAAATTTTTACATAACATCAAATCAAAAAACTTAACACAAAAACTTACTTCACCATCCTTAAAAGACAACAAATATATATATTTCCAAAAAAAATCACATACACCTTAATCTGTTTTTACACGGTAGAAAAAACAATGTAAAAAACGATATTGATAGTAAGCAATTGTAGGTGATTTGTGCCTTATCTCTGCAACGTAATAAAATTAGTGAAAAACAAGGATTTTTTAAGAACAAGAATTCATGTTTATTTTCAGATAAAGGGTGGTTAAATTTTAAGGGCCGATGTTGATTTTGAAAAAACACAAATTATTTAGAAAATTACTATCATTTTTTTTATATTGAACCAATTGAACCATACCAATGTGTATGGTTCAATTATGTATGAAACAAAAATGGCCGCCACGATCTCGGCGCCACACCTCCATCCAATGCTCCAAATTTTCGATGACACTGAGGCAGAATTGAGGTTCTATGATGTTAATGTGCCGAATTGTGTCATCCTTTAGCTCTTGAATTGTTGCCAGTTTATCGAGCTACACCTTATCTTTTAAATAACTCCAAAGAAAGAAATCCAACGGTGTCAAATCACATGATATTGACGGTCAATTGACATCGTTACCACGTGAGATAACACGGCCATTGAAGAGAGAAATTGAAAGAGGCATTGTTTCATTAGCTGTGTGGCAAGTGGCACCGTCCTGTTGAAGCCACATATCGTCCACATCTATATCTTTCAATTCGGGTCATAAAAGGTTCGTGATGATAATCTTACGATAGCGAACACCATTCACAGTAAGTGCCTGACCGGCCTCATTTTGGAAAAAAATACGGCCAGAAGTGCACGATATGGATTTTGATTTGAACGCCCGTTTTCATAAAAAGCATGAAAAGCTTTAACGCGTTGCTCGATTGTGTATCTTTCCATGGTTTCATTGAGTTAGTCTGTAATTGAGAAATGTCAAATGCAGAAAAAAACTTCACGTTTAGGTGTGGTTCACACTCAACATCGGCCCTTAAAATGTGTATTTGCACCTTTTATTTGCATCTCCAGTGTATGATGAAGACTTAATTGATAGTTTCGTTCCAGAAATCAAGGATTGCCTAGTTGAAATTTAATTTTTATAGTTCTTGCTGTGGCTTCGTTTAAACCGAACATTTTACCTTTTTACCTTCACCATTTCGAAGGCGATCTAAAATTTCAATTTTGGTTTCTAAAGAAAAGGCTTTACGTTTCAGTTTTGATTTTCTAGTTTTCAATGTTTTCTTTAAGGGAGGCATATAGTTCACAAAATATTAAAGAGTTTCAATTGCTCTGATAAGTAAATTTGCTTGTATACACAAAAAGGGAATTCTCCTAAATTTCCGTAATGAACATACATATTTCGCATAAATTAAATTTGACAGCAAAAATCTAAATCCAAAATATTTTAAATCGTCTTAAATGGAATAAAAAATAGTCTTTTTTATTTTCAAACCGTGTTAAATCAAAACCGTGTAAAAACAGAATTAGGTGTATTTTCATTTTATAACTTTCTCTGAATAATCACAAATGTTTCCTTTTTCATTTGCTTTGCTTCTTATTTATAATATCTTATTATTGTTTTTTTTTTTAATCAATATTTTATATTTTCACTTTTTTTAGATCTTGCATGTGTGTGGCTATGAAAAACCAGTTTTGCTTATGTCAGTGTTGACACGCAGATGACTAGTAAATTGTAATTTATGCAAAATTTATATAAAAAAGAGGGAGGCTGAAGAAGAAAAAAAATTGCAGACAAAATTTGCAACCATTTTGCAACAACAACATTACCAAAAAATGCAACAGCAATGAATAAAATTATGTTGCAACAACACGTACTATATTGTTTCTTCTTTTGCCAATTATGAGCGAAAATAAAAATACTTTAAACTTAAAAAGGATCTTCAGGAGCACAATGGGCTAAATAAAGCCTGGTTGAAAATGCATTACTGGGATATATCAGATAATTAAGCATGGCTACAATATTAGAACATTTCTGATTATGTCCACTTTGTATCAGAATTATAATAGTGTTTATTGAACAATGTTGTAGCCGTTATCTGCTTCATTGATTACACAGTGCAACACGGAAAAAAATAACCATATACGGACACCACTACGTGATAAAAGACCAAAAAAAAAAAAGACCCCTGTCTCCCAGTTTTGCCTAAAGTTACACAGGTTTTTTATGGGCCCTCAAAGATGTGGGGCCTCGATGTCATTTTTGCAAAAAAAATTATCATTTCCTCAAGCTCATATTTTGCAAACCGTTTGAAATTTTGATATACTCTCTGAGGCAAAGTTGTAGCTCTTGTCATAAAGAACAAAAATTGTTAACATATAAAATCAAAAAACTTCATCTTCAAGGTCAAAATACAAAAACTTTAAAAAATTCAATTTTTTTTTACCTTTTTTCCCCTGTTCAGGTCCATAGGTAGCAAACCGTTCAAAATTCAAGGAAACAATCAACTACAAAAATGAACCTAAGATCTCAGTAAACAACTTTCTAGAACATATGAACTTCCTAGGAATGATTCTTAACACCGTTTAGGTAGCGCTTAGGTAGCCGCAAAAGTGAAAAATTTTTTGCGAAGAAAAAATCATTCCTAGGAAGTTCATATGTTCTAGAAAGTTGTTTTTTGAGATCTTAGGTTCATTTTGGTAGTTGATTGTTTCCTTGAATTTTGAACGGTTTGCCACCTATGGACCTGAACAGGGGAAAAAAGGTAAAAAAAATTTGAATTTTTTAAAGTTTTTTTGCGATTTTGACCTTGAAGATGAAGTTTTTTGATTTTATATGTTAACAATTTTTGTTCTTTATGACAAGGGCTACAACTTTTCCTCAGAGAGTATATCAATATTCCAAACGGTTTGCAAAATATGAGCTTGAGTAAATGATCATTTTTTTTGCAGAAATGACATCGAGGCCCCACATCTTTGAGGGCCCATAAAAAAAACCTGGAGGACTTTGGGCAAAACTGGGAGACAGGGGTCTTTTTTTTTTTTGGTCTTTTATGAGGTAGTGGTGTCCGCATATCGTTATTTTGCGACGACTTAAAAAATTACACAGTGTGTTTTTTAAAGTATGTTTAAATTTATTGATGCATTTGAAAACAGACATACACTGTCGTTTGCTTAATTGTACCTTGCATGTTAATGTAGGTTTCTAAAAAGGAAACGCCATTTGTTAAATTATTTAAGTTATTTATTTAAAGATATGTATATTAAAGATATGTACATGTGTGAAAAGGAGTAATGTAAAGGATAAAAAAAATGGTTGCTAACAAATTAACTGTCCGAATATCAAAATTTCTCTATCTGCTGCCTAAATTCAATTGTGCTGTCTATTTATCTAGAATTCTTCATGTTCATGCTTGACCATAATTTTCTTTATTTCATCAGTGTTCTTTGTAAGCTTATAACAAAGGGGTGAGTATTAGTACGATTAAGCAACAGATGGCGCTGTTTTGAAAATAATATTGCTACTCTAAAATAAATCAACAACGTCATTTTTATGCTATAAAATACCATCTATATAAATAAAATCAAATGTTGTTCGTTGGTAATTCGTTGGCATAACTTAAGATTTGAAAATATTTTTTTAGATCTTCATCGTAACCTAACTTATGTTGCAACAGTAAGAAAAATTGACCATGCCCACTTTAACGCCCAGTTTTTTTAATTTATTTAATTTATCAACTTAAGTTTTTACGGTAAGAGAATTTGGCTATGTCCACTTTAACGCCCCCTTTTTGGTTTATCTAAAATCAAAGAAGTGCTGCACCAGTTTTTTTTAGATCTTCATGATAACACAACTTAAGTTTTTATGGGAATAAAAATTAACCACGCCCACTTTTAAATACATATGTAATATTCAACCATCAGCTAATGTCTGATGGTCTAGCAAAATATAGTATAGCAAAATCTAGACTGGATTAGGACAATATTGAGGGAAGTCTCGAAATTTTGCACAAGTAACCCTCATACAAAATTTACACTAGATTGGTAGCTCCTATACAAAGTGAAAAATTATTATCGTGTACCTAGAGAACTAGAATATGTAGGGTCTTCGAAATTTGCACAACTAACCCTCATACTAATATACAGTCGGGGAGTGAGAGTAGTAACTCCCATAAAAAGTGAAATATTATTATCGTGGAAACAGTGGGCATAGTAGTGAAAGAGATTTGATTTCTAGTTAAAGGTTATTTTACTTCCAAGAGTAATTGTAATAAAATAAAATATTTTTTAAAAACCATGTTAAGGCTCAGAATTAATATGAACATTGGCAGTCTACACTTAACACTAACATGATGTTAGTGTTAATGTTTATGATTTTATGTCCAACGTAGACGGGGGTTAATCGTCCACTTAAATCACTAGAAAATCACTACAGTGTTGATATAAATTTTGTTTAACTTCCTATTTTTCTGCGAAAGGCGATAGAAAAAAATAAAAATAAATTGTTGCATATCTGCCATATTTTTGCAAATAGAGTAAGGCTTGCCTATAGTTTCTGTTGGGTTGGGCATAACATATTTTATAAAGTAACTAAGAAAAGAGCCAGATAAACTTAACCTGGTACAACGATGGTAAGGGATGATCCATTGCGAGGTTCCCTACTTTTTTAAAGGAAAAAAAAAAAAACGGAAAATTCAAATTTAATGGATAATGTTTATTATCATTTGAAACAACATTCTTTGGCATTTATTTTTTTTTTAAGATTATGTCTATCACATGTCGGCCGTCGCAAATGGTCCATCCGTTGAATTTTCGGTGACTCCTTCGAGCATTTTCCTCCAAGGCCTGAATCGAAGCGGGTTTGTCCGCATAAAATTTAGACTTTACATATCCCCACAACAAAACCTCTAACGGTGGGATATCACACGATCTTGGTGGCCAATCGATCGGGCCAAAATGTGAAATTATGTGCTCACCGAAATGTTCTCTCAATAAATCTATTTATTGATGCGATGTGTGGAAAGTGGCGCCGTCTTGCTGAAACCAAATGTCGCCGAGATCACGAGCTTCAATTTCAGGCATCAAATAGTTGGTTATCATGACACGATAACGGTCGCCATTGACGGTTACGTTCGCTCTGGTATCATTTTTAAAGAAATATGGTCCGATGATTCCACCGGCCCTCAAACCACACCAAACCGTTGTTTTTTCTGGATGAAGTGGCAGCTCTTGAATCTCTTCAGGTTGCTCTTCGTCTCAAATGCGGTAATTTTGTTTGTTTACATTGAGCCAGTAATGGGCCTCATCGCTAAATAAAATTTGCCTCGAAAACGTCGGATCTTCTTGGAACTTTTCAAGAGCCCATAGAGCGAAGCGATTAAGGCCTAAGTCTTTCCATTATGAAATGCCAAACAATACTAAACAAAAACAACATGACAGCATGACACGACTCACACGCGATCTGTCAAAAAAAGTCTATTGAAAAAGTATCTCGAAATGTATCACCCTTTATGTGTTTTATAGATCTTTTTAAGACTTCCGGATTTCCCTTATAATTGTTAATGGATTCAGAGATTTTAAGAAATTGTCAAATGCTGTTGCTTAACTTTTCCTTATTAATTTCTTTATATACTTATTTTACTTTATAAGTTTAGGTCCGATTTTTTTATCCTTTTCTGACCCATTATGCATTTACAAAAAAAGGCGGCATTCTTATAATGGTGCAAAAACCATAACCAACCAACTAACCATTTACACAGATACTAAAAGATAGACAGACGGATATAATAGTGCATAAGGAAAATTTATTATGTGTTATATAGGCTCAATGGTTTTTTTTTCATGTAATCTACTACAGCAGCCCAAACATTTAGTTATTTTTGTTACTGCCAGTTGCCGTTTGTATTTTTATATTTGATCAGAATGAATGAATGAATACCTAGATGAACGTATGATATCACAACCATACAAACTTTAAAATATTGCGACACCAAAAATTGCAAACAAGAGAAAATACCCACCACACGAGTTTCATGCATTTTCAAAAAATAAACATCTTCAGAGAATAAATCATCATCATGAGGTAAATTTTTATATGAAAATATAACAACATTTTGGTATGAAATGAAAAAATAATAATTGTTAAAAAATCATGACTTTGTCTTTATTATCATGATGATGATGACGATGATAGCAATGATTACAATGATCGCAACAACTTACCCATGAATCCAACATATTACATTTTGTGGTTACAGCTGAAAGAGAGCAAAACATGGGTTTTTGCAAGTGACAACTTTAATGCTTGAGGGTATAATTTGTGTTCATCAGTCGTCAACGTTACTTTATATATGATGACAGTTTTTAAGATTTCATACTATTTGCTTTTATTCCTTAGTATAAGGAAAAACAACAGAAAATCCCTTTAACATGATAACTCAAGCACTGTCAGTCATTTTGTCGGATGAAAAAAAAGTATGCTTTCCAGGCTGGTATTATCAATACCTAAAAATCTAAAGCACAATGGTCACATATTATGCGTACTTTTGCCAGTTTAGGGAGAGTGATCTAGGTGATTGTTTTAAGCTCATAGTCAAAAGAATTCTTAACAGGGTTTTATCTGTTGATGGTAATGAAACTAAACCGAGTAATTTTGTTCTTATAGTTTAATTGTAACCAAAATTATTTTGGGTGAATGTGTGAAAAGGATTTGCGCTAAAATAAAAATTAGCTGTGATGGTAAGGCTTTCGCACATAGACAACATTTAGTTTGTTTTGTTATATCAAGGTAAGGAAATTTTTCGTGTGCTTTGTGGGCTTGGGGAACTTCGCATTAAGGATAATTATGTACAAACAATTATTTTGCCAAAATACGTATTTTATAAGCTGGTTGTACTGCAATTTCCAGCAGATGCTTGAAACTCTACCAAAGTGACCGAATCTTAATCCGATAGAGAATGTTGGAGTTATTTGGAATAATAATTAACGAGTAATCCTTACTATTTCTCTAGAAAGAATAGAAAAAGATATCTGTCAAATACTTCCGGAAATGGATTGATGTGATGCAAATAAGTTCAAACGCTGTAGTTCAAAAAAGGGCATTGCTTATAAATTACCTATTACTTATACATACATGAAAGGGTTATCAAACTAAATATTAAAAATATCGAATGTAAATCAAGAATGTATCAACTCTGAAATTGACAATGTTTGTTATTGTAAGAAAAAAATATGGATTAAGTAAAAAAATGTATTGAATAAATTATATATGAAATTGTACCAAAAAAGTACGAAGTGTACCAGTGTACCACTTACATATGTGTCGATTGTACCAAATTATATATAATTGTCCCACAAATCCCAACACTAATATTAAATATTATTTTATTGAAATTTCAAAAAGCCAATTTCAACAAGGCGTGTCGCCGAGTACCGATCACAAGAAGCGATACTCTCTTTCCCATCTGTAATATGCCACCAAACTAAATGTTTCGCTTTTAAATGATTTTGTATCTAAGCTCAGACTTAGTAGAAACAGGCAAGTAGTACATTTTGACATATTATTATTATATTATTATTTAAAATGTCACCGACAGGATTAGATGGACACGAAGCTTTAGTGACTCTGGCTCATAATCAAGAAATAATTCTTACTATATTATCATTGAGGGCAAACATTGATCGGTTGGATTGCAAGGCAATGTTGTATATTAGAACCATAGATTACATAGATAGCCAAGTCTCCCAATGTCAAAAGTGGCTATAAATGTTATCACACTTACGGGTACGGTGTTAATTCAACACACATAGGGGAGTAAAATTTGTACTTACATAAGGACACTATTACGCGATATGTATATCGTTGCACTTTCCGAATATGTAATTTTAAATTTTTGCGCCCAAAATTAATTATATTTTAAATTAAATTAATTTTTTATAGTTCGTACTATAGCTTCATTTCAACCGATCAATTTGCTAAGAAATGTTGAGCCTTCTCCATTTCAAAGGCGATCTAAAATTTCTATTTTGCTTTCTAAAGAAATGGCTTTTTACGTTGTAGTTTTTTATTTTCTAATTTTCTACACATTTCAATTGCTCTAACAAGTAAAAATGCTTGTATGCACAAAAAGGAAATTCCTCAAAATTTTTGATACGTGAATATTTCGCAAAACTTAAATTTTACAAATAAAATCTAAGTTCAAAAGATTTTGAATTGTGCTAACTGAAATAAAAACGTGTAAAAAATAATATTTTTTCATTCTCAAACCGTGTTAAATCAAAACCGTGTAAAACAGAATTGCGTGTATATTCAAATTGAAAAATTAATTATTTTCGGTTTGGGGTGCTAAGTAAACTACCCCTTGCACCTTCCCGAGTATACCCAAAATTTACACAACTCGTCATCTTCATATACCAAAGGCACATACTAAATTTTGTTTTGATATGTCATACAGTATGACCTGTAGAACGTTCACAAAATTTGGGGGTAGGGAAACTACCCCTTGCCCCTTCTCGATTATTTCCAGAATTTATACATCTCTTCATCTGCATATACCAGAGGCACAAACTAAATTTCATTTCGATATTTCAAACCGTATGACCTGTAAAATTTCCACAAATATAGTGGCATACACAGAAATCTGGACCATACTTTTTATTTATTGCGCTTGCTTCTTATTCATACTTCAATAAAGGCTTTAGTCGCTCTTATTTTTCAACGCTGGTTTCATAAATTTTAGTTTTCAATTTTAGCTTAATACTATTAAATAGACTTTTCTGCGTTTCTTTTTCAACTTTATTAAAAAGCCATTACAGCATTTGCTCAAATATTCAATCAATGTTGACATAATTACATTTCTATCGTAAAAAAAACCAAAAAAAGAAAACCAATTTAAAACAAGTTTTGTGAACATGTTTACAAGCATTTGTTAAATAAATTGAATAATCAATAGCAAATAATAATCTATATCTTATGCAGAAGCAACAAATACAAATAGATAATTTTTTATTTTTATTTAAGCCGGTGTACTGATTTAATCAAGCAACCAGCCTTCCTATTTAATAAATCAATTTTAAATTAATAATATTATTTTTGTACTGAGTTAAATTATAAGACAAAATGAAATTAAATCAGTTATAAACATAAAAAAAAATAATTTTATAGGTATACTCGCTATGAATTATTAAAGATTGTTAAATTGTTAAAAGACCACTTTATATGAAATTTCTACGTCACATACCGACACATAATCAATGAATATCTTATAAAAAACTATAGGAATTAAGGTTGCAGTTTATAAGATTGAAATATTAATTGAATTTGATCATCGGTTTTGTTAATAAGGTCTGCTCATAATGTACGCATAAAAATATGACTGGAAAAAATTAAATTTATAGTAACTGTGTATGGCTACATGACTTATGATAAGTTATCTGAAATAATATTTTCATTTTGGTAATGACGCATATTTTATTGTTTGGCATAGGTTAGAAACTGAACTTGTATTATCGCTTATATCTAAAAAAATTTATATATATATATATATATATATATATATATATATATATATATATATATATATATATATATATATATAAAGGCCAAATCCATGGTTATATTATGTGACTAAAATCATACATATAGATAAATAATATCACCAAAGAATTCCAGTCAGACAGTTAATGTTTACAATATTTATATTCAAAAATGAATTCTTTTTTTTTAACCAATTTGAGTAATTTTATAAAATATAATTTGGTCATTAGTAACAATATTGAAATTGATTGAAAAATTGAAAATTGCCACAAAAGAAAATTGACAAAAGACATCTAGTCTTTTGACTTAAAATCCAAAATTTGCATTGATAAAAATTTTAATTCGAAGAAATTTTTGAATGAAATTAATAATATTAAACCTTGTATTGTATTAAATAACCAAAATTACTCTAAATTCGATTTTATGTGTGAAGATGGCAAACTTTTACATATAATTACGTCTTCCATAGTATTTTCTACAGAAAGCTTGACTGTATTGTTTCTAGTTTAAATATTTTGTAACCTTTAGAATTTTGCTTCCCATTTTTTATAATAAAATCATACTTTTACTAATTACATGTGTATGCATTCAGATATGCACTCAGATAGCTTACAAATTTGTTGTAAAGGATTATAGCAACGGCAACGTTGTTCAGAACAACAAATTGAAATTGAATCATGCTTAGGAAGTAGTAATTACAAATATAGTACAAAACAATTTTTACACAATTTGTAATTTTAATGTATATTTAATAAATTTGCGTCGTAAAAGCATTATAAACATACATATAACATTAAATATAAAACAAAATAAAGACACCGATGATTACATACTACAAAGATTATCATAATTTATTCAAATAAAAAACTTAGTCCCAGGTATGGTATCCATGCAATATTTTCAAAACATATGAAATGAAATTGTATATTTATAAGAAGTTGTTCAAGGTATATTTATCTTACTAGGTAGTGTCGTCCGCCCAGCTGATTTAGTAGTTCGACATGTCAAAAGTTGTATGTGTTCAGAAATTTTATAGTGTAGAAGTGAGAAAGCAATAAAACACTGACACGCCTTCTCAATTTTCTTTTATGTTTTTTGACATTTCGAACTACAAAGCAACAACAAAATGCCATGTTGTTTTTGTATTGTTGTATTTGTAGTAGGGATGCCACTGCCTAGTAAAATAAATATACCTTGAAATTGTTCAAACCAAATTACCAACAACAAACATAAACTATTGTAAAATAAGTTGACGATAAACCCTATAACATGATAAAAGGATCTTGTGAATTGAACAAGAGATTATGGTAAAAAAAAAATCGGAATTAGGCATTTGCTTGTCTTTGCATTTACATACATACATACATACATACATACATACATACATACATACATACATACATACATACATACATACATACATACATTGTTCTTGTTTGTCCTTACATAGTAAGCTCAACATTTTATCTATTGTATGTCAAAAATCTATGAATTGTTTTTGTCCAATTTCACACCTCCATATTAGATTTTACCTACACTTAACATTATCCAAGCTAAATTGAACAGTTGTATGTAGGAACAAGGACCATAAGATGATAAACAAGAATACAGGCGAGATTTGACATCGGACTAAGTTTTGGCAGTGAACATGTAGTTTTTATTCAACAATCTCGGCACTTCCTGGATAATAAGGTCATAGAGATTTTGCAGATGAATTGCAAGCTAGGTATTTGTATAGATTTTGAAATAAAAGAGGACGAGAAAGACTTTTGGATTCCAAGGCGCTCATAAGTACTGTAGTAAGGGTCGGGTGAAGTCAAGGCATATAATTCTAATAGTTAAATATATATATAATAATATATATAATATATAAAATAGTCAATAAATTTAAAGGAGAAAATAGTCCAATATTTCGATATCCTATTAGATGGATATCGAAATATCATTATCAAGGACTAAAATACAACAAATATATTTTAGACAAATACATACATAGTTGTAACCACTGTGCAACAAAAAATATAATACAAGAAATAAAAACCAAAGACTTACAATGAGTAACAATTATAAATGAAAAAGATGTCCAACCGTTCTTACATTAAACATTGTACTAATTAGACTATTTAATTTAATAATAAATCAGTCAGGTACTAATCAAAGATTATATACAATACAACTTTAAAAGTGCAAGTTAAAGGGAACACCATTTTATTTTAATTAATTTTCGTCACTTGTTCTTCTAGAAGATATTGCAAAATATATCTGTGTAAATTTTAAGTGTCAGCCTACCACAGTTTAAATATAATATTAGAGCAAAATCGTCTCACTATTGTTTAGTTTAATTTTTTGTACTTGAAATTTGTACACACTTCATGTAGATTTAAAGTGTCTTCTTATTTCGGTTTAAAAATAATACATACGTAAATTTGTGCCAGTTTCGAAAAACCTTAAATTTGTTATTTTTTTGCTTTAGTGGAGATAAATCTGCACACTCTGTGTAAATTTAGTTTTAAAAATTAAGGTCGTATTTGCGAAAATCGCATCACTATCGAAACACCCTTTAAATTTTAGTAATTATTATATCGATCATGGTAATAAACTTTCTATAAAAATATATTTAAAAAAATAAGGCATTATACGTGAAAATCATGTCATTGCCAGGGTCTACGATACTCTCGGAACACCCTTTAATTCTTATTATTTGTAATAGTAGACTTTGTCCACTACTATCCCGTTGACGCAATGGACTGGATTCATTGGAAGAGGAATTAAGTATGTTGTTCGTTTAAAAGGATAAAGAATTTAAAAAATTTAAGGTTTTTATGTGTAATCAGTCTAACTGTATAGACCATAGATAACACATAGATGGCCAACTCTCCAAATGTCAAAAACGTGGCTACAAATGTCTTCACACATACGGGTACGGTGTGAATTCAACACACTTAGGAGAGTAAGATTTTTATTCACACGTAGACACTATTACGCGATATTCCATTGCACTTTCCAAATATTTAAACAATTTTGAATTTTTGCACAAAAAATTATTTAACAATTTATGTGTATTTTAAAGTTTTTAATACAAAATAAATTTAATTTTGTTGACATTTGTTTGGTGAAATTTATTTCCACACAGTAATGTATTTTTTTGTCTTTTAGGGGATGAAAATTTTCAAATCAATATAATAAATATTTAAAATTAGTGTTCAATCTAACGTTTATCGCACATAAATATATTAGAAAAAATACAAAATTCATATTTTTATTAAATAGGAAAAGATTTATTTAATTTTAACGTCTAAAATTGTGTAAAAAAATATTCTGTTTTTACAAAATATTTTATACAACTATGTGCAGTTTAGGTGCTGTGGGGAATTTTTTTTTGTAAACCAACACTTATACCATTTTTTCTACCAATACATTCTTAGACTTAGGTTTTTGACAAGAGACTCTTAGGTTTTTGACGTTTTAGTTGACTATCTATGTGTTATCTATGGTATAGACCCTAAAGAATTGAAATTGAATTTGATATTTGATATTTAAATAATTGAATTTGATATTTATAAAATTGAATTTAAAGTTTACAAAATTGAATTTAAGTTTTTATAAAATTCAATTTGAAGTTTATAAAATTGAACTTAAAGTTAAAAACCTACATATGTAATAATAGGTGCGATCCCGTACTTTTTGGGGAAAGTTCGGTAAAATGAGAGAAAACAGATATAAACTCTCTTAGAGACAAAAATGCCCGAAAGTACGGGAACACAAAAAACCAGCTTTCTATCCCAAAACATGATGTCAAATAATAAAAATTAAAAACACAAAAATTTTTTGTACATGAGATTTTCTTTTTCTAATCCATCATGATAAAACTTTTAAATAATATTTTTTGTGTGCGTAAAAACATATATATACACACATATTTTTTTAATTTTTTTTTTTTGTTTGTTTTCAAATATTTGATTGTTTTGTATTTTCACAATCAACCCGAAGAAAAAGTTTGGGCTTTTTCGTGCAAGAAGAAGAAGAATACTTTCTCTCAAAATTATTCTCTTTTACCCAATATTGTCTTCGGTATAATTGGGATCCCGAAGGCTCCCAATGTTGAGAACAGGATCGCACCTATTAACACAACATTTTTGTTGTTCGTTTATCAGCGTGAAAAATGAATATATAATTTTAGATTTCTCATTTATGATAAATATCATAATGTTGATTTTTGAATGTTCATAATTGAAATTTCTGAACCTGGTTTTGTGCCTTACGGTCTCACGGCCTCACAGTCTTACCTACTTTTAAAAGGTACTTCTACGTATTGTTTATGCTTTAATAAGTTATCCTAAGGAGTTTGAAACAAATGGAAATTCAAAAGAAGAAACACTAAAGTGTACCGCATAGTTTTCCCGAAATCAATAAATTTTTTCTTACCTTTGACGTGACGTTAATATACATAAATAAAAATTGTTATCATAATCTTTCACTCAGAATATTTTTACAGTAACTGATTGTAGTTTATTTAAAAAGTACTGCGTATAGTTATTTTTGACTGAATAAACATTTAAAAGTCAAAGCATTTTATTTTTCTACTGATTCTAACATTCATTTCTAAAAAAACTGAAAATAAATACTGATTTTCCATTACAGTTATATTTTCATTTATTTTAAATTGAAAATTCGGTTATATCAAAAATAATAAAACTAAAACTATTTGACAGTTTTAGCCTTCCTGACCATTTCGTCAGTCTGTGAGACCGATAAATCACTTTTGTGTTAATTTCGCGAAAACAAAAAATTGCAACACCATCATTCTCTCAGTATCTTCATTATTTCTCATTATACAACGTTTAGTGTAAGAAGTGCGTTTGAGTTAAAGTGTTGTACCGGTGATTACTACTCAGACGGTCTGTGAGACCGACTTATAGTTAAGTGTAACATTTTCGACAGGTAAGCTGGTTTTACTAAATTGGAAATTTTTAGATGAAAATGGACAATTAGAGATCAGTTTATATGATTTAATAAAAGAATTATGTTCAAAGTTAATTATCGTGAGATTTTCGTTAGATATGGCAGATATTGAGCGCATAAGAGCTATTCTGAATGCAATCGATTCAGATCTAGATTCTGATGTGAAAAGTGGTACTGAATACGAAGATAATATTGATGTGTATGAAGCAAACAATGATACTGAACAAGAAGACTCAGAGGAAAGTGATGTTGAAGATTTACAGGACGCTGAATCGAGCCACAAGCTCTAACGACTGATTGAAATTTACAAAGACGAACCTCATAATGAGGCATACATATATTTTAAGCATTTTGAAATTATTTTTTTTAGTGTTCCTGTTTTTTTTTAAGTCATTTTATTTTTTTGTTTACTTCTAAAATATATGTTAATAGAAAAACAACATTTTATACTGTTGTGTTTTGTGAATGAATTATTTTTTATTTTTATATTAGGTCTAGGATCAAAAATGCCAATTTATTGTGATGAAATATAAATTGATGCTGTGAGCTAAAAAAAACTTAATTTTGTTTTTTTTCTTCCTTCAGTTATTTCAGATTAGTTTGTTAAATATGACCACTGCACAGGTTTTGAAAACTTTAGAATAGTTTTGAGATACCGAGAAATACTTGAAATCGATCCGAGAGACCGATAAATGTGAATGTGTCGCACAAAAATGAAAATAGTCAGGAAGGTTAAAAAACAAAAATCAAAATAACAATATTTGTTTGAAAAAATCATATACATACATATGTATATAAATTAGATAAAAATGTGTAAAATAATTATCTAGTGCATCCGCCCGCTGTACCATATTATCTGGTAAGTAATTCAAGTGCCATAAGATAATTGCTATGTCAAAAATAATAGAAACAAAATTAGGCCAATATTGCAGTCCAATTTTGATTAGACTACGTATAATTTTGTTTTTATCATTCTCGGCAATTGTTTGAACTCTGGTTTTTGCATCATTGCTTGGTTCCATACACTTAAAGTTGCTTTATGACAAATAAATAGTAACATATACACATTAGGGTAAAACTAAAAAATATTTTTTTTCAATTTCAATATGTAATATCGGTATAAAGTTGCCGTTTGCTATTGTTAAGTCAATTGAAAAGTCTGAAACCCAAAGTATGATTAATAGCAGGGACTCTGCATTCCCTGTGGCAGTCTTTTCTTAAATGACTTTTGTCATTTATGACACTTTAAAAACTTAGAATACCATTAACAGTAAATTTTTTTCTTCTGCCATTATCGTAAACATTTTCCTTTATAATGTCGGTCACAGAATTTGCAACATTTTGACTTGGAATAGTATATAGAATAGAGGCTATAGTATTAAAAGATATACTTAAAATAACGTCATGTATTTTTTTCTTTCCTGGAGGCAGAACTTCGAACTCTTCTTTACTTGTTGCAAAACATTGTTACGATGTTTCTTTATGCATAACTGTTTTTCAGTGATAGCTAAGATATTTTGAAACTGCATAGTATTTTTAATTATACCTTCTCAATTATTCCCTTTAGGTAAATGCATTTTAAAAACCTTTTAAAAATCCTTACAATTCGGTTCGGTACTTCAAGAGATAGGTAAGGTTTATGGGTTTATAATTCATCAATTTTTTGATTATTTGTTAAATGAATATTTTTTATAATTTCTTTTTGTTTAGTTAACCTCTTGATTGTGATTTTCGGTTCTTTAGTTGATGATGAATAGTGGTAAAAATATCTTATCTTATAAAATATGTATATAAAATATGTATATATATTTTATAAGATATATAATTGCTTAAAATTTACGTCTGTATCTTTGTTAAAAATTATATCTTTAAGATTAAGACATTTGCATTAATTTATTTTTATGTAAAATAAAAAATAGTAAAAATAAAGGAATATCGTTTATTTTTACGAAATTTGTATTTTATTTTTCTTTTTTTTTTGAAATTAAAAAAAACAGAAAAAACAGAAACAACGGAAGAATCATTTATTTTAACTGAATTTTAAGTTTAATTTTATTACAGTTATAAAAACAAAATCAACGGAAGTATCATTTAGTTTTATTGAATCTTCAGTTAATTTTTATGTTGTTAAAATAAAAGAAAAATCAATTTTTTTTATTGATTTTATCAGTTAATTTTTGAGTATTTAAAATTAACAAAACATTTTATTTGATTTAAATGAATAATGAGTAGACCGGTTTTTAACTGGGTTTTCATATATTTTAAATTGTATTTTCAGTTATTTTAACTTAGATAATATTTTGAGCGTTCTAATATAACTTATATGAGAAAGAAATTGAACTAAAAGAAGGTGACTGGTTGTAGAAACTTAAAACTTGAATATATTTTTGTTTGCCATATAGTTTTTTATATATTTTGTTAAGTTAAACACATCTACAATATAAATTTATATGCATATGCATGTGCTAGTTAAGACGTCAATTCATATTAGCAACTATAAATTATACCATCAAGCTATCAGCGAATACATAAAACAACTCTGTCTGCTGTAAATATGCTTCATCTTTCTTTTTTCAAAATAAATTCTATGAACAGAAATGAACAGAAAATTTTAAGCAAAAACATATTTCACACCCTACTATGATTATACTGTGGGATAGAGTAATATGAAAGAACAAAACAAAATGTATAAATTAACTAATGATATAAACAACTTTTACGAATTCATAAGAAATAACATAATAACATAAATAACAATAACAACACAATTCAGCCTCTTGTTAGAATAAGGAATATTGCAAACAACTCCTTCAATGAAGGTAAGTACACAGGAATGGTCCTAATGGATACAAAAGCGGCTTTTGATTCTGTTTGGCACGATGCCCTAATACATAAGCTATATACAATTGGACTGCATCTTGCAATTGTCAAAAAAAAAAAATAAAAAGTTTTTTTATCAAAAAGAACATTCAAAGTTCATATTGGAAATATTTGTTCACAGAACTATTATATTCCTGCCGGATGCCAGCAGGGATCATGTCTATCCCCAATTCTATACAATCTTTCTACGCATGATTTTCCAGCTTTACATGGATGTAATTCATCTATTTTTAGCGATGACACAGCAATACTTAGTTCAGAAATATTACCGGATGACATAGTACAAAACTTGGAGGACTCATCTAAAATAGTTACAGACTATTTTAGGAAATGGAAAATAATGATAAACCCCTCAAAAACTCAGTCTATCTTCTTTACAAGAAGAAGGAAAAGTATATTTCTACCACAAACCAACATCATCGTTGGTACCGAATCTGTTCCATGGGATGACAAGGTTAAATATCTTGGCGTAATGCTGGATAAAAAACTTTTATTTAACGAACATATAAAATATATAGTACACAAAATTAATACAACAATTAAAATAATGTATCCGTTAATAAACCGAAAGTCTGAACTAAATACACATAACAAACTTCTTATTTTAAAAACAATACTCCACTCTATAATGTTTTATGCGGCGCCTGTTTGTAATGTCACATCTGATTGTCATCTTAAAAAACTACAAATATGTCAAAATAAACTATTCAAAATGATATAACGAGTGATTTTTTAAGAGCTTGAGAACTTTTTTTTTAAAGAAAACGCATAAAATTTGCAAAATCTCATCGGTTCTTTATTTGAAACGTTAGATTGGTCCATGACATTTACTTTTTGAAGATAATTTCATTTAAATGTTGACCGCGGCTGCGTCTTAGGTGGTCCATTCGGAA
Organism: Phasia obesa; assembly: GCA_949628195.1. NCBI lineage: Eukaryota > Metazoa > Arthropoda > Insecta > Diptera > Tachinidae > Phasia > Phasia obesa. The sequence goes on from OX451215.1 coordinate 88,658,081, forward strand.
AGTCCAATTTTGGGCAACTTTTTCGAGCATTTCGGCCGGAATAGCCCGAATTTCTTCGGAAATGTTGTCTTCCAAAGCTGGAATAGTTGCTGGCTTATTTCTGTAGACTTTAGACTTGACGTAGCCCCACAAAAAATAGTCTAAAGGCGTCAAATCGCATAATCTTGGTGGCCAACTTACCGGTCCATTTCTTGAGATGAATTGTTCTCCGAAGTTTTCCCTCAAAATGGCCATAGAATCGCGAGCTGTGTGGCATGTAGCGCCATCTTGTTGAAACCACATGTCAACCAAGTTCAGTTGTTCCATTTTTGGCAACAAAAAGTTTGTTAGCATCGAACGATAGCGATCGCCATTCACCGTAACGTTGCGTCCAACAGCATCTTTGAAAAAATACGGTCCAATGATTCCACCAGCGTACAAACCACACCAAACAGTGCATTTTTCGGGATGCATGGGCAGTTCTTGAACGGCTTCTGGTTGCTCTTCACTCCAAATGCGGCAATTTTGCTTATTTACGTAGCCATTCAACCAGAAATGAGCCTCATCGCTGAACAAAATTTGTCACATTTGAACATTTCGAACCGAACACTGATTTTGGTAATAAAATTCAATGATTTGCAAGCGTTGCTCGTTAGTAAGTCTATTCACGATGAAATGTCAAAGCATACTGAGCATCTTTCTCTTTGGCACCATGTCTGAAATCTCACGTGATCTGTCAAATACTAATGCATGAAAATCCTAACCTCAAAAAAATCACCCATTATAATTTGCCAATACCTTTTTCCACACAAACTTTGCACTCTATGTCTAACATAAAATTAGTTAAAGATAAACTCAATATAATGTCTCTATACTTTACAAATCGCTGTAGATATTCTAGCTATTTACACATCAATGCATTAGTTTGATAACTTTTATCTCTTGTTTTTACCCTCTAACTTAACTGCTCTACTTATGGGTTTTTTTGTTATATGTTTTCCTAAATAATTATGATAAAATAATACATATATATTTATAAAATAATGCTGTAAGTGATTAAGTAGAAAATTTTTTATAAATTGATCTCTTAAAATGAAAATTTAAATTATTTTAAAAATGTAAATGTTACTGCAACAATAAAAATTGAGAGAAAAAAACAAATAACATTAACAATATTTTTATAAAGGCTGTTTCAAAGTTTACACCAGATTTGATACAAACAGAAAACATATTATTTCTTTATATTACTTTTTTTATTGAATGGCACTGTATTACTTCATACATAGCACTTTAAGTGTGGAATCAAGCTTTAATAAAAACTTCGGCTTAAAACTTTGTACTATTTAGTTAGGTATAAATAAATTTATATCGGTTAAAAATAGACAAAATAGAGTTTAATAATATTTGACGTCTATCTACACCGACTTTTTTCCGAAACTTTTATGAACGTCGTTATAAAAATTATAAATTATACCTAACATGTTTTTAAAAAATATTTCCCTAAAATAAAAACAATTTAAGTAAGTATATGAACATATTAATAAAAATTAGGAAAATGTGTAAAAGTCTGGCGTAAACCAAACACTGCCCTTCGAACACAAAATTTGGTTCCTATGGTAAAACATGGAGGGTGCATTGTGATGGTTTGGTGAGCGATTAGAGCAGCCGGAGTAGGGATTTTGGAGTTTATTGATGACATAATGAATCAACATATTTATAAGAGTATATGGGAAAGAAATTTTCAAACATCTGTCGACATCTTGGGCCTTGGATTGCAGACAGTTATCGATAGCCATGGCGATATGTAAATATGGTTGTATTTAAACTTTTCTCCAGTGATTTTTTATCGTATTTTTATAAACTACCTTTAGGTTTGTAGTGAAGTCTATATTTTTTGCTATTGGTTTTTGTTATTTATTAGAACAAATAAAACTGCATACTATAAGTTTTCCTAAAATGCTTACTTTTCTTTAAACATACAATTTTTAAGGTGTATTTAAACTTTAGTCTCTTACTGTAAATATACTTTGATAGAGCCTTTGAATTTTAAAAAGTAAATTCAAAGAAAATTCAAAATAAAATTTCCAAACACACTTTTATGAATTCTGTGGCAATAAGCTTAAGTCTGATTTTTAAGTTTTGTGGGAGAGCAATTTTAAACTTTTAAATACTTTTTTTTTTTAATAACTTATCTATAAAGTTTACCTATGGGAGTCAAAAGTATGATTTTGAAAAATATCTTATATCTACCAAAAGTACGCAGGCGTTGCAATTAATAAGTTGTAAAAGGAGTTTTTATGATTTTGAAAAATACCTTGTAGTTTCTTAAGCTTTTTTTCAAATACGATTCGGCATTGAAAAAAAGATAATCAGAAAGTTTTTTTGCTATAACTTCCTGAAAAATAGTACAAATAATTGAAACTTTGCACATGGGTACTTTGAAGTACGAAGATTTCAAAGGTGACAGTAACTTAATTTTTGCTTAAGTCGACTTAAGCACTTATTCCTTATTGCCACAGAATTATTGTTTTAAATCAGATTGAATTATTATTATTATAAATTGTGTTATAATTAGTTTATTATTATATAGCTGAAGTTATATTAATTTTTTTTATTACAAAAAAGTGCAATTTTACCCTCATTGTTATCCCTGAGTTGTAGTTAGTTGCTTTTTGACATTTGGCAATATTTTTACACAAACAAAATGTCGGTTGTTATTGTACTTGTTGTAGACTTGCTTATACTTGATGTAAATATACTTTGTATGAAGCAATTCATATTTTGTATTACCAAAAAGTTATCAGTTCATATCTTTTCGGTATAGTAAACTGTAAGAGTTATGGTATTAAAACTTTGTATTATTAAAATTTTTTTAATATCCATAATTAAAAATATATGAATTAGAGGTAAAAGGCACGGCTTTTTCCATACGAAGAAAATATGCCAATTATCCGAGGTCCTGTATACCGCATAACTATTCTATATATCTTATTATTCAAAAAAAAAAAAAAAAATAACATTCAAAAGAACAAAAGTAATGTTTTCGATTTAATTAACCTTCCTATACCAGCGCGTTGGTCTGTGAGACCAACAAAACGATTTTTCGTTAAAATTTCTTTTTTCAGAAACTTTACCAAGCTAAATTTTTGGTAGCTTCCGCTTTTTTTACAAGCTTTATTTTAGTGTTCTTTTGGCATTTGCACGAGACGAGCGTATTGGTGTATTTAATAAAAATCGGTCTGTGAGACCGACGCGGGTATATGTGTAACTTTTAGTAAAGTAAAACAATTATTTTGATCTTTGTTTTTCTTGATTATTTTTTGCGTATTATTATTTTGCAGCTACTTTTTGATAAGAAAATGAATCAAGAGTAAATCAGATTACTTTTGGATGGAAAAACCTCGAGTTCTGATTATGAGGATAAAAATGACAGCGAGGTTGAAAATTTTGTTGAGGAAGTTCTACGAAATTATGATACCAAGCAAGTTGGTTGAGTTGGTTGAGATTCATATTTAATATATGTACAAAACAATCCCGATAAGAAAATTAACTTCAGAAACTTTCTTGAATCTTTGTCTTATTAACTCGCAACTTCGACGTCGAGCTCTAAACATTTCTTTGCCTAAAACCATCAAACTTAGGCTCTGCGAGTTATGTAAAATAGATGGTACCGAGTCTTCAGGAACATCGTTTTATAAAACTGGTCGCTGTGGATACTGTTTATCAAAAAAGAACCGAAAATACCTTACAACTTTGCCACATGCGCAAAATATTTTTGTTTGGAGCATGCTGTTATGGTATGTCCTGATTGTCACCATAAGGATAATGAATAAGTTACTTTGCTGTTTATTATTGAAAAAAGAATATTTTTAAAGCTAAGAAAGCTATTTTTTTAAGAGGAAATAAATTTAAGTTTTGTTTTTGCAGTAACATTAAAGTTTTTGAAGGCTGTTTTTTACATGCAGTGCGATATGCCCTGATTCTTATTAAAAGACTGAAAACTAAGTCAATCTATGATTTATGTATTGTACAAGAAGTGTTTTAAGTTAGTAAAAATTATTTTCGTTTATTTGAGGAAAAAAATATGTTTTTGTGTTGTTTTTGTAGTATCTAAGAAAAAACTTTAGATTTTGATGGCTTATGTTTAAAAGACTAAAAATCAATAAAATAAGTGAATATGAATTCAATTTTTGTTTTCGTTTTTTTTATTATATCATCAATTTGAGATAGAAACATTTCATTTTCAGTTTTGTATAGAACTTTCGGTCTGTGAGACCGTGCGCGGGTATATGTGTTACATAAATTGGCGCGGGTATAGGAAGGTTAAATATTGCGTACATTTTATGACATCCTTAAAACTTTAAATGCCAATAACAAATTAAACTTCACTGATGTCTTTCGGAGTTTGTAAAAAAAATAAGAGGAAAGCTTTTGAGTTTACACATCGATTTTTTAAATATAATTTTTACTTCCGCAAATTTCTTTTTTAATTACCAAACCTTGAGTTGCCTTCATAACAAGTCAATTACGAAAACTATAAAATAGTAGAAGATCGCGTTCACTGTTAATTAAAAAACACTCATTTGATAATAAAATTTAAGCTTTCTTTGATTTTAGGTCTTTGTTTAATAAAAGAAAAATTCTTACTATGTAAGAACGAAACACATGACACTGAAACTAAACTGCTTAAAATTAAATGGTTTTATGAATATTTAACTTACCCATAGTGCAGAAACCAAACAACAGCAAGCTTAATAAGAATAGAAGCTGTTGCTGTGAGTTAGTCTCAGCAACTTAAAACTACCGCAAAATAAAAGAAGATAAATATCATTGTGTCCAGTGTTATAATAAAACAAAATAACCATAAAACTACAAAAAGTTATTATTTTTAACAACAAAAAGGGGGCCTGAACAGATATCCGATATAAAAGAAAATAAAATATAGAAAAAAATCCCTCAAAGCATGTTTTATAATTTTTCCTTATGTATTTTTATGTTTTGCTAGTTTTTTTCACAAAAGCGGCAAAAACATCTAAATTATAGTGCGTTGCTACATTGCTGTGGCATAAAGCTGCATATGTATATTTGTGGTTTTTTCTTTTGTAGGTTTTTACTTTTATGCCAAAATGCCAAGGTGTAGACATACATATTTCACTTTTAATGGCAGCTCTCTAGCAGTTTCAGCTACAGTAAAGGCATGAATCAGGCTCGCTTAAAATAAAAAATTATTGTGTTTTTTCTGAAATTATATTTATTTGTGGAATATAAAATTGTGAACATAGAAACTAATATATTTTCATTTTTGCTAACTTATGTTTTTTCTTTCTTTTTTCTATTATTTTTATTTCTGCTGAATTATTGGCATCAGGCGTGCTGTGCTACCAGGCATTTTTGTTAGATTTATTGATTGCAGCTTGCCAGTCTTTAGTGGAATTTACTTGCGTATTAATTATCAAATAAATATATTAAATTATTTAAATATATTGGATTAACCAAGTTAAAGTTTGGCTAGATTTGTGTTAAGTGTTTAGTGTTTAAAATAAAGTTTTGTGTAGTAAAATTGTTCTATACCTGTTAAAAATGTTTGTTGTTTATTGATTTTTTAAGGGCAAAAAATATTTCTATCAACAGTAGACAGTGAGACAGAATCAATCTGTAAAGGGCTATGCCGATTGATCCAAAATTTGGGGCATAGCACATTAAGTCTGATAGTATGAATGATTGTTTGACTGAATAAATATAAATATTAATAACTTTATTTGTAACTAACTGTGTTCGCCACGTCCTAAGAATCTGACAATATTTTTTTCGATTTTGCTTTGAAAGTAATCCGCAAAAAGTTTTAAGAATTTTACTTTCATTGCGCTTCAGTCATTGTTTACGTATTTGCTTTTTATAGAGATACCATCCCTGGGTAACTACTTTATATAAAATTATAATTATAAACAATTTTTGTAAAGTTATTAAATTATTGTAGAGTTCTGTAAATATCCCGCATTAAAAAATGACAGCTGCTGTCGAGTTTACAGTCCATTGAAATCGTCAAAATTGTGCACTTTAACTTCTTTTTCTTTATTTTCTCTTAAAAATTAGATATTTTAGCTGAAAAAAGTATCCCATATTTGAAGCGAGATACTAAGGTACCTGCTCAGAAAATTTTATTAAAATTGATTTAGTAGTTTTAACGTAATGCGAAAACAGGCAGAAAAGCAGACAGACAGACAACGCATATATAATGGGGGAAGATTTGGGCTAGAAACTGGTGAAAGACATCTTTCCCTTGCCTAGATGGCAAGGAGTTATGCTGTGTTAGGTCGGAGATTTTAGAGCAATTAGCAACATTTTTAAAAAAATGTTTTAAAAATCAAAATCTTATAAAACTCATCAAAATCTTATAAAACAAAAAAGTTATAATCATTTGAAAATTAAAAATTTAAAAAAGCCAAATTTTTTTAATTTGCCGGTTTTTCTAGACTGAACTTTTTATTTAGTCCATTAAATTTTAAGCATAAAAATCTGAGTTTTTATACAGAAAATTGGGAAAAATCCACTGATGTGCTAGTTAAGCACCAGCTAAATAGCTATCTGGATATGCTTTTCCCATAGCAATCAATTTCAATTATTATATTTTTTGAAAATAAATATTTCATAATGCGTTCATAAAATATTTATTAAATAAATTTTCAAGGAATCATGCGTGATTAAAAATTAATATTGTTATACAGGGTGGCCCAAAAAAGACTGATGGATTAAAAAAAAGTTCTAGTTCTAGTATCTTTTTTGTGCTTAATAATTTTTTTTTGTCTTTTGCAGGTTATTTACTGGTTTTTGGAGATAAATCATGGCTACATATGATGTGCAGAAACGCGTCAAAATCATTGAATTTTTGTATTCTTCTGGAAGGTCAATTATTACAACTCAACGAAATAACTTTTTAAACAATCTTATAATGAGCGATGAAGCTCATTTCCAATGAAATGGCTATGTTAGCAAACAAAATTGTAGATTTTGAGGCACTCACAATCCTAGGGCATTACATCAGCGTGAATTATACCCCGCCAGATGTACTGTTTGGTGCGGTGTTATGGCTGATAAAATTATCGGTCCATATTTTTTCGAAGATGTGGATGGTCAACCAGAAACGGTTAACGGGGCTCTGTATAGGACTATGATAGAAAATTTTTTGCGTCCACATGTTGAGAATAATCAAAAAATATGGTTCCAGCAAGATGGAGCAACTGCGCATACAGCAAGAGCGACAATGGAACTTCTTCATAACATTTTTGGTGAACGAATAATTTCCAGAAATTGTGATTTTGCTTGGCCTCCACGTTCACCAGATTTGACTGCTGCAGATTTTTTTTGTGGGGCTATTTGAAAAGAGTTGTGTATATCAATAAACCCCAAACAATTCAAGAGCTTAAGCAGAACATTCAAGCAGAAATAAGAAACTTGGAACCAGAAACTCTACGGGCAGTAATGGAAAATGCGGTTAAAAGAGCCAATTTTTGTTTGCAAGAAAATGGACACCATTTGAGAGATGTTATATTTCACACTTAGATGTAAAAATTTCCATGAATTAAATATTTAAAAACATTAAAAAATTAATAAAAAATAAAAACAAAAAAATACAGTTATTTTTAATCCTTCAGTCTTTTTTGGGCCACCCTGTATAATACGATTCCAAATCAAATTTTTTGTATAATAACATATTATAAAAAACTTTTGAAAATTTAAATAAAATTCTGTTAAATTATCAAAAGTTTAGTAAAATATAGATCCCAAAAAGAAGTTAATGTAAATAATATATTAATTGATTCGCCTTAATTTTTGTTTAATTGACTAATTTTTTTATTTTTTTATTGATGATAATTCAATATACATACATATAAAAACGAAAAAAGAGCTGAAAAATAGAAGAAAATTTCGTTAAATTTAACTTCATAAAAATTATAATAATTCGGTGTGTTGTTGCAAGTTAAAACTCAGCGAATAAATTTGTTGAACACATTTTGAACTGTTAGCGATTTGGAAGAAAAATAGTTTTTTGGACAATATAGGAAAAACATCAAACCAATATCAAATACACGCAAGAGAAACTGAATTCGTTTATTCCTCTTAAAAGAAGAATAAAGCTAATAAGGCATTAATGTTAGGCTGTTTTGTTTATAGTTTATTTTAAAGATTTTTATCTTTTAAAGATAAAAATTGAATAAAAAATTAACTAATAATTTTAGTTGATTAAATTATTTTTTTATTATATTTACAACCTATAAAATAACGAAAAAAATCAATATTGAAGAAATTTCTTCATCATAATCTTGTTTAATTTTCAATATTTATTAGAATATTAAATTAAATAATTTCTTTTGGTAAAACCTGGTACTCTGTTCAGTTTTTCATGCGGAATGCTGTCAAACTACATACATAAAAAATTTGTCTGAAAAAATCATGAAAAAATGTTGCTGAAGTAGTACTTTGTTTTTGCTGTGGAAAAACATTGAAATGTTTCTGGCAACATTTTATCAAAGCTGTGAAATAAAGCAAATGTGCATTATTTCATGCGGAATTTTTCAAACAACAGCTGCTCACCTGGCTTTTGTTAACATTTGTAAAACAATGTGGTATACTTAAAAGCAACAAAATCGTAAAATTCTTCCAAATCGCGAGATAGACACTACATTTTAAATGTCAAATTTTCCTTGTGAAATAAGAAATGTTGCTCAACATTTTTCACAAATTCGAACAGAGTACTAGGCTTAACTCCCTGCTTCCCTATCTTAAGCGGAGAAATAAAAGGAAATGAATTTTTGCTATTGAACATCAAATGCAGCTTATTTTATTTCATTTATTTATGTATTTGAATCTATTCGTTTGTGGCTTGTGTTTAATGAAATTTTCTATGGTTTGTCTACTTTATTTTTAAATCTTCAACTTCTTTTTTTAAGATTTTTTAATACTCTGCTTAATATAATGTTTTTTTTTAATTTTTATAAACTTCTAGTTTCGCTACTATCAGTATATTGCGCACGTGCACAAATTTTTGCTGTTTAAGCATTTTTTTATTTTTTCTATTTTTAAAAAAGAAACCTAATTCTTCTGCTCTGTTCATCATTAGCTTAGGAGGAATATATGAGTTTTTGTTCAGTTATAAATAAACAAATAACAAAGTTTAGGTAGAATAAATTATACTCTACCACAGAAGAAAACAATGTCTTATCAAGCGCGATAAATTGTGAAATAAATGTTCAAGAGAGGACGGTCAAGACTAAAAGCATAGAACATCCTAGTAAAGAGCATTAGTGAACCCAGGCGTTTACGCTATAGAGAAAATAAGGTTTACGGTTAAAATTTTAGCATGAATTAATTAATCAGAGACAAAAATATTCACTCAAAACTTAAGAGAAAAGGAATAAAACCTGAATTTATTAATGCTTTTGGGAACGGCTATCAATGTATCCTGGATACGAAACTAATAACTCGCACAATCCAATCAGGGAATTGTATAAATTAAGTAGATTTAATCGAGGAACCCTTATATAAATAACTGTTATTTATATACTTGGTGATAGAATATGTAATGTTTAAAGAACAACTGGCCGAAATTTAAAAAAAGTAATAGAAATTTTTATTTTTTCTTAAGACATATTGCTCTAAACTCTGACAACAGATTTTACATCAATGAAAACCTTACTAAGGCTAATTTTAAAATATTTCGTGCCGCTGTTCGTCTCGAAAAGAAAAGAATCATACACAATGCTTTCACAATGCGTGGATTTGTTTATGTTAAGAGATCCGCCAATGACACCATTCTGCAAATTGATGATATAAGTCAGTTAAATGATTTTTGTCCTAATACTGCTAACAACCTGGATACACATACTGATGTCGTGGAACCCTTTAATAACTTATTTCGAGACCCTTTATGATCTTTGTCTGCATCCGCTGCATACCACCTCTAATTTCATTTTCATTTACTTTTATTTCTATAATAATATTATGTTAAATTTTCTTAAAACTATTTTAATTTACTCTAGAAAACTTTATTGTGCGTGCGTTACTCATACTTATATTAATTTAAATATTATAAATGATAATGAACAATTCAACTAACAGCAGACCTCGTTCCAGGGAAGGACTAACGAATATGATAAAAATTTAGGCTAATCAAAGAAATGGTATTAAAATCTGCCATATTAATGCTCAAAGCTTGAGGTATAAAATTGACGAGTTTCGTTTAATTTTTGAAAGCTCAGGCATTGATATAATTTGTGAATGCCTGAAACAAGGTTTGTTTAAGTACGAAGTCTTTATAAAAGTTACGGTTTGCAAATTTCTTTAAGTGTCCTTTTGATACCTTTTTTACATCCTTGTTGGAAAATCTTTTATTTTCAACGAGTTAACCGCTAACGGTACTTAAGTGTTGTTGGCTATTTTTCTCTATAATATAAGTTGGTTTTTTTATTCTTTCATTCCGTTTTGGAATATTCAAAGAAACACTACGTGTAAGGTAATTATACAATTTCATTTAATAAAAAGAAGAGAATTCGTTCTCATTTTAATTGAAATATTAAATTAATAATTGTTTTTTATTTACATAAAATTTTATCGCTGATTTGTCGGATTTACGCCGAAACATTGGTCCATCAACCCGGATATCTTTTATAAGAAACCCTTCACGAGGAAAAAATTTGTTCAACAACAAGATCAACATAACTTTGGATTTAATCAATATCAATAAGATAAAAATAAGGTTAGTGATTGATTTAAAAGTGAAATTGGTGAAGTTATTTGTATAAGTACAAATAATTTGCTTATGTGTGTGTTCAAAAAAGCAAACAACAAGTGGTAATTGGTAAAAAAAAAATAGAGGGAAAGTTATTGTGAATTATTCAAGTTCATTAAATTCGCGAGTCCTTTTTTAACCATCCCTGTATAAAATTTGTTTTATACAGTACCTATTGTTTTTCATTGGTACTAAATTTATCAAGGTTGGGTTTGTTTACGCAAACGGACAACCATAAAGTAAAATTAAATATTTGATCAAAAAATATTTGTTTATAGTTAAAATATACAAGTTAAAAGTAAAATAAATTTATTTATTTATTTATGTGAATAAGTTTGTACAAAAAAAATTTTGGTGCGGTTTATTTAAAAAAAAAAACAAAATCAAACCAATAATATACTTATGTACATATGATCAAGTTGTTTGAAGTGATAAATAAATATACAAATACACACACATATTTATTTATGAAATTTAATACAAGTAATTTATTTTATCCATCATAAAAATTATATTATTGGTGGTGTTTTATTGAATTATTTAATTATTCAATTGTTTTTTTTAACGCCGGTAAAATATTTTATTGTGTTATACGATCATTCTTCTTCTTCCTTATACACCTTTCTGTCGGTCGATTCAAATATTTGAAATTAATCGGTGTTTTCAATCTTTTATCTAAATATTTGCTTTGGTGAATTCAATCTTGCCTTTCACTTATATTCTAAAAGTTTTTGGTTTTCGTGTTACGATTCAAATTCATAAATATGTCAAACGCTATTGAAACTTTTACCCGCGCTTCAGATGCCGTTTTTAAATTTGAAGCTAATTTTAATAAAATTCGTCAGGAAGATCACCACGTATATACTATAGAGGTTTTGAGTGATGAATTAAAATCATTATGGGCAAAAGTCAAAAGTTCATATGAAGAGTGCGTTGAATATTTTGAATCGTCATCGAAAGTTAAATCAGAAGTTCTTGAAGTGACTGAAAGCAAATACCAAAGCACTCTCACTACTTACGCTCGCTGTATAAAAACAATGAGAATAAAAAGTGATGAATTAGAGGCTAATTCGAAGCCAAAGGCTCTGATTTCTGACCCGGCATCAGATAATTTATGTCACAATTTGCCACTTCCACCATGCGATACAGATATTTTTAATGGTGATTATATTTCCTGGCCTACATTTAGGGATCTTTTTACTGCTTTATATATAAATAATACACGTCTTAGTAATATAGAACGATTGTGTTATTTAATTAAAAGAACCGGTAAGGAGGCTAAGGAAATTGTATCAAAATGTCCGCTTACCAATTCAGGGTTTGAAGTAGCATGGAAGAATCTTAAGGATACATACGAGAATCCGCGAATGTTGGTAAATAATCAATTAAAAAGTTTATTTAGTTTGGAATCTGCTGTCAAAGAAACAAGTTCATCCTTAAAGACTTTACAAAGGGGCATTAATAGTTTTTTGACTGCGATGTCAATTTATGACATTTCAACGCAGAATTGGGACCCTATTATAGTCTTTATCTGCATTCAGCGGTTACCATCTCAGACAGTTACGCTATGGGAGCAAAGTATAAAGGACAAAACTGCCTTGTCATTGTGGAAAGATATGGATATGTTTTTAACGGAACGTATTCAAACCTTGGATTGCATACGCGATCTTACAAGTTTGGAATGCGATAAAAAAGTTGTTGAGCGAAAGGTAAAAGCTCATGTGTCTAACACAAATTCACACAACAATTGCATTTTATGCCCAAAACAAACGCATATGCTTAGATTTTGTCGTCGGTTCAAAAATATGACAACATCTGAACGCTTTGGTACTGTGAAAAAATTCCATTGCTGCGTTAACTGTCTACTAAAGTCACATGAAGTTAAAGATTGTAAGAGCGAACACAATTGCTTTATTTGTAATCAAAGACATCATACTCTACTTCATCGAAATTCGTCTACAGATAATTCTGTTAATAAGAATTTGAATTCAAGACAAAATGTAGTAGATGCGACAAATGTAGAACAACAGATGCCTTCGACATCAGCCGCCGCTCGTGCTAACTTGAATCGTCAAGTTTTTCACGTAAGACAGAATTCGTCTGTTTTATTGGGAACCGCAATGGTCTCTATCATTTGTCATGATACTACATATCCAGCTAGAGCCCTAATTGACCCTGCATCGGAGGCTTCATTTATTTCAGAGCGTCTGCGAAATCAGTTGCGACTTCCGTCACATTCTACGAATGTTAAGATTTCCGGCGTTAATAAAGAAGCCGCTTCAACGTCAAGAAAAATTTGCACAATTCGAGTGGGATCACCAGTCAACAGGGGAATTGATTTAGAAACCCTTGCTCTTGTATTGCCGTCAATTTCGGGTAATTTACCTTCATTTATATGTCCTTCGGATATAACGAGTGAATTATCTGACATACAATTGGCGGATATTAATTTCTACAAGAGTAGACCAGTTGATCTTTTGCTAGGTGCTGATTTATACCCTAGAATAATTCTGGGTGAAGTTCGCAGAGACATTTTTGGATCTTTAATGGCTCAGAATACCGTTTTTGGATGGATTCTGACAGGTCCCATTGATGTTTCAGTTAATAATTCTATTAACGTTTTTTCAACGGCTGTCACTTTTTCTGAAGATGATAACTTGAACAAAAATCTTTTGAGGTTTTGGGAATTAGAGGAAACTCAGAAAAAGAAAATTATGTCTCCTTCCGATAAAATTTGCGAGGAGATTTACAAGAAAACCACTATCAGGGATTCTACCGGTAGATATGTCGTTTCGTTACCTTTTAAACCAGAATTTCCTACTGAAATTAATTTGGGAATATCCAGGTCTAGCGCTTTAAAACAATTTATCAGGATGGAAGCTTCCCTTACACGTAAGCCTGAAATAAAATCAATGTATGATGATGTCTTAAAAGATTATTTTGAACTAGAACATCTAAAACAAATTAAAATTACTGATCAGGTTGTTACAAAGTCCTGCTATTTACCACATCATCCAGTGATTAAAATGGAAAGAAAAACAACAAAATTAAGAGTCGTTTTCAATGCGTCTAATAAAACTTCCAATGGTCACAGTTTGAATGATTGTCTTTTTGTAGGGCCCACACTGCAGGTTGACTTGGTCAACTTAATTCTGCGGTGGCGTCTGTACAAATTTGTATTTAACTGCGACATTTCAAAAATGTATAGGCAAATTCGTGTTCATTCGTGTCATACCCCGTTTCAAAGAATCCTTTACAGGACATCCAGTGACGATCAAGTAATGGATTATGAATTACAGACGGTCACTTTTGGGTTAAATTGTGCCCCCTATTTGGCAATTCGAACGTTATTACAGTTGGCTGATGATTGTAAAAAAGAATTTCCCTTGGCTTCAGACATTTTGAAAAAAGGTATGTACGTCGATGATGTACTGTCTGGTGCTCATGATGTTTCTAGTGCCTTGTTGGCCAGGGATCAGTTAACTGCTGCCTTGTTATCGGCAGGATTCGAACTTAGGAAGTGGTCGTCGAATGAAAAATCGCTTTTGGAAGGGTTGCCTTCAGATCATTTGGTCGACGCAAAGGTTCTAATATTTGAAGAATCTAGTTATTCAAAAACTTTAGGGATTTTTTGGAATGCTCAACTAGATTCATTTTTTTTCAAAGTTTGTCCCATTAAAATAAAATCGGGTTATACGAAAAGGGAGGTTTTATCGACTATAGCCAAATTTTTTGACCCTGTTGGTTGGTTAAGCCCAATAATTGTTACAGCGAAGATAATTATGCAACGCATATGGCTTGACAATATTGGCTGGGATGATTTGCTCACTTCTTCGACGGAAAAGGAGTGGTTAAAATTTGTGGAAGTATTTCATCAAGTGAATTTCATTCAAGTGCCAAGGTGGGTAAATTATTATAAATGTTCGTCTACTGAACTTCATGTTTTTTCCGATGCCTCGGAAAAAGCATACGCGGGGGTAATATATATCCGAATTAAAACGCCAAGTGGGGGGATTCGTGTGCATTTGTTATCCTCTAAGACAAAAGTAGCACCCCTTAAATCCGTTTCTTTACCGCGCCTGGAGTTGTGCGGAGCGGTTTTGGCATCAGAATTGTTAAAGAATATCCTTAGGGAAATTGAAATTACGATTGAGCGAGTTTATTGTTGGACAGATTCAACGATTGTGTTGGCGTGGTTACGAAAACCACCTTGTTCGTGGACAACTTTCGTTGCAAATAGAGTTTGTCGTATTCAGGAAAATACTGGGAATCACAATTGGTTTCACGTGCGTTCTGAAGACAATCCTGCTGACTTAGGTAGCAGGGGGGTAGATCCCCTCACTTTATCAAAAAGTGAACTATGGTGGCACGGTCCAACATGGCTAAGTCAGGACAAAACCCAATGGCATAAAAACACTTTGGAAAATCTCGACACTGATGTAGAAAGTCGAAAGGTTAAAGTTCATGCTTCATTTTTTTCAAAATTTGAAGACATTTTAGAAAGATTTTCATCTTTGGACAGAGCCATGCGTGTTATTGCGTACTTATTTAGATTTTTGTATTCTACACATTCTGCCCACAAAGGTCGTTATAATTATACAACTAAGATCGTGTCTAGTGAGGAACTCAAAATGGTAAAAGTACGTCTGGCGATTATTGCTCAGAAGGCTTATTATGCTAAAGAGTATAAAAGTCTTTTGGACAAAATGCCCTTGCCGTCGAAAAGTTCTTTGATAACTTTAAATCCCTTTCTTGATGAATTGGGATTGATGAGATTAAATGGTCGATTGGCGAAATCGCCTTCATTGTCATATCGTGAACAATTTCCGATAATTCTACCATATAGCTGTCGTTTCGCGAAGCTTATGGCGGAATTTATACATTCGCTATCAATTCATGGCGGAACTCAATTAATGTTGCGAATTTATCGCTGTGAATATTGGGTACCTCGATTAAGAGTTTTGGTTCGTACTGTAATTCGGCGATGCAAGCGATGTATAATTGATAAGCAACGTTCTTGTAGTCAGATAATGGCTGCTCTTCCTCCTGAACGCACTACGCTTGATAGGCCATTCACTACTACTGGGGTTGATTTCGCTGGCCCGTTCGATGTAAAAAATCATAATGGTAAATCCTGTAAAATCACGAAAGGTTATGTTTGCATTTTTGTATGCTTTTCTACGAAAGCGATACATTTGGAAGCTGCGTCAGATTTATCAACTGAAGCATTCTTAGCAGCTTTTAATCGATTTATATCGAGAAGAGGTTGCCCTAAAACCATGTTTTCGGACAATGGTACGAATTTTGTTGGCGCTTCAAATGAAATTACAAGGGACTTCAAAACTTTTCTAAAAGAATGTCAAGCTAGAATGGTTTCTACTTTTGGACATAAAGGGTTGACATGGAGATTTATACCAGCTGGAGCTCCTCATATGGGGGGTCTTTGGGAAGCTGGGGTCAAAAGCTTTAAAATACATTTTAGGAAAGAGGCTCAAACATGCCGTTACACATTTGAAGAGTTATCTACAATTCTAGCTAGAATTGAAGCTTGCTTAAACTCTCGTCCTTTATGTCCTATGCCTGACAGTCCTGGCGAACCGATTGCTTTGACACCGGGACATTTTTTGATTGGATCGGCTATATTGGCTCCACCGGAACCAACGATCTATGAAAGTCCGATTAGTGTAGTTAATAGATATCGAAAAGTAAAGGCCTTAATTCATGAATTTTGTAAGAGGTGGAAAGAAGAATATCTCGTAGGTTTACACAAACGCTACAAATGGAAATATCCCCAAAGGGAAGTTACTGTTGATGATTTGGTTGTGGTCAAAAACGAACAGTTGCCTGCAACATCGTGGAAGTTGGGAATAGTGGTAAAAATTTACACTGGTACTGACGGACACGTTCGCGTTGCTGATATTCGTACTCAAAATGGGCTATTAAACCGGCCAATTACCAAACTTGTTGTTTTAAATGATCAAGAATAATTTCACATCACTTTATCAATCTTTCAAAACTAACCTATATTTTTATTAGAATCATGGAAGCCCAAGCAAAAGCCAAACAAGCAGTTGCTGATTTATTTGATGACGGTCTGTTGGATTATGAAGAGGCAATGGAAACCAGCGAGGCTACTGCTAATGATATTTCATTGAAGCCAAATTCTTCGGGCTCATCTGACCACCTTCTTAAACTTCCAACAGAAATTATAATGGAACCTCAGCCTGTTCCACCGCCAACAAATATTAATGTTGAAACAATTGAGATGATAGCTCAAGATAACCCAACCAACGGGAAAGTGGAGGCTCTGAATTTAGCTGCGGTTGTTCGAGCGCATGATCTGGCATCTGGGTCGGCACCGGTCACTCCTAATTCGGCAAAACGTTCTAAATGCCAAATTTGTGGAAGGAACCATCCAGTTCGCTTTTGCCACAAATTTCGCAATATGAAATTGGAGAAAAAATTACGTATGGTGGCCCAACATCGTCTTTGTAGTCGATGTCTTTCTAGCGGTCATGTGGGGAAAAATTGCAACAGCACTGCAACTTGCAAATATTGCAAAAAGAGCCACAATACTTGGCTCCATGAAAAGACTGCCGGGAAGGTGACTTCAGGGTCTCGTGTTAATCGTGTCAGTTCGATTCCCATCAATATTCCCCTTCGACAGGTCGTTTCGTTTTCGCCAACTCTTCGTCTACGTGCATGTCTTGCTGGAAAAAAAATTCCGATTAGAGCGGTTCTGGATTCCTGTTGCCAGAATAGTTATATATGCGCTCAATTCGCCAACAATTTAAAGATACCCTTTACACAGGTGGACTCAAACCGGTTTTGCCGGATTGAAATAGAATCCATCCATGATTCGTCGCAGCGCCTGTTCATTACCGCTAGAATTCGGGAAATGCGTGGAATTAAAACTCCCATTGAAACAGTCACGGATGCGGTATTGGAATCATTCCAGGGTCTACAGCTAGCGGATCCGAACTTCAATCGTTCGGGAAATGTTGCGCTGGTTTTAGGTCCTGAAGTCGTGCCGCTTATAATGAAAGGTCGGATACAAGCGAGTCCAGGGTTGCCACTTGCCCAGTATACAATATTTGGATGGGTTATCTCAGGCTTATCACCGTATTAAAAATTGTTTTAACATCGGTCCATTATGGACGTAATAAGAGTCCATCATGGCTCAACAAACCCTTATTTCTAAGTTTAATAAAAAATATAGTAGACTTGACACTTTTATACAGTCCACTGGAGTCCTTCATGACTCAATAAAATTATTTTATTAATCAATAAAATGATTTGGAGTCCTTCATGACTCAATAAAATTATTTTATTATGGGTCCCTCATGACTCAATAAAATAATTTGGAGTCCTTCATGACTCAGAATATATGAAAAAATTAAATAAACAAAAAAAAAAAAAAAAAATATATCATATATACGTTATTTATATTTAAAGAGTCCTTATTGGCTCCGAAATTTGTAATTACCTTTTGCCATAAACTTTATTTATTTGTTATACAGATTTGTTTGCAACGACTTTATTGTTGCAAGGTGGCCGGCAATGTTTAAGTACGAAGTCTTTATAAAAGTTACGGTTTGCAAATTTCTTTAAGTGTCCTTTTGATACCTTTTTTACATCCTTGTTGGAAAATCTTTTATTTTCAACGAGTTAACCGCTAACGGTACTTAAGTGTTGTTGGCTATTTTTCTCTATAATATAAGTTGGTTTTTTTATTCTTTCATTCCGTTTTGGAATATTCAAAGAAACACTACGTGTAAGGTAATTATACAATTTCATTTAATAAAAAGAAGAGAATTCGTTCTCATTTTAATTGAAATATTAAATTAATAATTGTTTTTTATTTACATAAAATTTTATCGCTGATTTGTCGGATTTACGCCGAAACAAGGTTTAAACCTGAGTTCACCGATTTATCGGTTTCTTTATCGGGATACAATATTCATCGGGTTGATAGAAAGGGTTACGGTGGAGTGGCAATATATGTGAGGAAAGGCATTGAGGCTAAAATAATCAGTAAATCTTTAGATCCTAATGGTGATGCTGATATTGGTACACCAACTAACTTAATTGAGTACTTATTGCTCGAGATTAGTTGCGAGAGTAGAAAATTATTGTTGGACTGTATTTACAGACCAAACAATCGTATTTGCATCGTACGATTTGTGGATACTCTTCAAACTTATGCTGTTGCTTATGAAGACGTAATTATTACAGGTGATTTTAATTCAAATGTCTTAATTGATTCTTACCTGATAGATAATCTGCAACCTCTTGGTCTTGATTCACCTAATAAAACTAATGCTACCCATTTTACTATGACTAGTAGTACCCTTCTTAATGTCTTCTTTGTAAGTGATCTCCCCAAGATCTTGTTGTATGATCAATTATGAGCCTCTTGTTTTCACATCATGACCTTATTTTTATAACGTTTAACTTTTATATACATGTATCTCCTCAAATTATTAGTTATAGAGATTGTAAAAACTTAGATTATATTAATTTAGAGCGAAAATTTTGTAACATTGATTGGAGTATGATATACAACATTATTTCTGTTGACGATCAGATTGATTGATCAGATTGATTTGTACAATCTTGTAGTACCTTTGAAATCGAAAACAATAGATAGACACTGTAAGCCCTGGTTTTCTCAGGATATTAAGCGGGCAATCGGTCACAGGGACTCATTATATTCTCGCTGGAAGCGTTTTAGAACCCCAGAAATTCACGAAACGTATTGGATCGCACGGAAGCTGACGAACAGACTAATTAAGAGAGCCAAATCCGACTATTATGCTGCTAAGTTTTCTGCTGCAACTGACTCTAAGAAAAAGTGGATGGCAATTCGCGAAATTGGAATCGGTAAATCTATCAATAATGAGTCTTGTGGAATTGATGCAAATGCCCTAAATAAACAATTTTTAAATATTACTGTGGTTACACCTACCCCCAATTATTACTGCCTCTCCAATGATTCCTCAGATAATAATTTTTATTTCACTAATGTCACCCGGTATGATGTGATCTCTAGTCTGCTGTCAGTAAAGTCCAATGCAATAGGAGTTGATTGCATTGATCCAAAGTTTCTTAAGATTCTATTGCCACAACTTGCACCCATTATTACGTCTGTTTTTAAAAGATATTAACTACCAACTGTTATCCAATAATATGGAAACTTGCGAGAATCATTCCAATAAAGAAATCAAACTCTGAGTATAGGCCGATAGCAATCCTACCGTTCCTATCAAAAGTTTTTGAAAGGTTGATTCATAATCAAGTGACTCGATACCTTGAAAATAATAACATTCTAACAAATTGTCAATCTGGATTTCGTAAAGAACTCAGCTGTATAAGGGCCCTAGTGGATGTTTCGGAAGATTTTAGACAACAAGTTGATTGTGGCAATGTTACATTCTTGGTACTTTTGGATCATTCGCAGGCTTTACACTGTGGATCATTATATTTTATGTAATAAATTAAAATGTTTTTTTATAAATTTTCATCTTCTTCTACCGATCTTATATTCTCTTATCTAACTGTTGATACAGGTGCCTCAAAATCAACCTCTGTACCTCTGAGTCGAGGTGTCTCACAGGGCTCAATCTTGGGCCCTCTACTGTTTTCACTTTATGCTAATGATCTGCCAATCAAACTTCAACATTGTAAAGTTAGATTGTATGCTGACGATGCGACGTGCAGCTTTATATAAGCTGTAATATCACATCAGTCGACGCATGTGTCAGAATTTTAAACGATGAACTGCATTGTGTCTTTGAATGGGCTACCGCTAATGGCCTGGAGATAAATCCAACTGTTTGATTATCAAGAAGAATCTATTAAAACTAGATTATAACCCAGTTTTAATCTTAAATAATTAACCCATCGATATTGTAAACGTTGCTAAAAATCTAGGAATTTACTTTATCAGCACCCTCACTAGGTCTACCCATATTAATTTTGCCTGTGGTCGTGTGTCTGCGATGTTAAGAAATCTTTGGCAAAGTCATTATTGCACTCCCCTAAGAGTTCGCATACTTCTCGCAAAAACATATTTAATGCCAATTTTACTGTATGGGTGTGAACTTTTTACCAGTTGCGATAGTGTTAGATACAAGTAGTGCCGATGACGGACGTGGCTGTCTAGAAAATGTGCATTCCACTCGTGCTGGTGTCTAAAAATTAAATTTTCCCAATTTCTCTTTAATATTATCACCTAATTTGTAATTTAATTAATTCTTTCTTAGAGAGAATAAAAACGAACTTAAGCTTGATTATAAATTTCATTGTATAAAAGTTTTTATTTTACCATTTTTTTAGTCTACTATAATCCTTTACAACAAATTTGTAAGCTATCTGAGTGCATATGTGAATGCATACACATGCAATTAGTAAAAGTATGATTTTATTATAAAAAATGGGAAGCAAAATTGTAAGGATACAAAATATTTAAACTAGGAACAATACAGTCAAACTTTCTGTAGAAAATACTATGGAATACGTAATTATTTGTAAAACTTTTTCATCTTCACCCATCAAATCGAATTTAGAGTAATTTTGGTTAGTTACTACAATACGAGTTTTAATATTTTTAATTTTATTCAAAAATTTCTTCGAATTAAAATTTTTATCAATGCATATTTTGAGTTTTAAGTCAAAAGACATCTATGTGGCAATTTTCAATTGTCAGTATGGTTATTTTTTATAAAATTACTCAAATTGTTTAAAATATAGAAGTTATTTTGGAATATAAATATTGTTAATATTAACTTTCTTTCCCAAAATGATCTGCCAAATTTACAAGGAAAAATCCAAAAATGGTAACGTTGGTTCTGAAAATAGTTCGACATGTCAAAAGTTATATGTGTTCAGAAATTTTATAGTGTAGAAGTGAGAAAGCAATAAAACACATACACGCCTTCACAATTTACTACAAACCAACAACAAAATACCATGTCGTTCTTGTATTGTTGTATTTGTTGTAGGGATGCCACTACCTAGTAAAATAAATATACCTTGTTTTGAGTATTATTAGTTTTGAGTAAAAAACGATACAATTCTACAATTTCAAAGCCTGCTCACAAGCTGTTTGAGTTAAAGTGTATTTTAATAAACTTTAAGCGATACAAGGGAGCTTGTGAAATGAGCAATTGTTGTTATTTGAAATAAAATAAAAACTTCTGATTTATCACATATTTTCGAAAATAAACAGTCGTTTTCAAGAATAGTCAATTTGTTATTTTCTTCTGGCCAAACATTTTTTTATAACATGTTGACTTGATGTACATATGTTTAATTTTAATTTAGTTTTTGAAATTAACTTGAACAACAGGTAGTACGTCTTTGTAAAACAAATTTTATATGAATTGAAATGTTATGTGATTGATAACAAAGATGAAAGACTAAAGGGTAAAATTCATTGAACAAAGCATAATGTGAAAATCGTGCTGTTAGTAAGATTGAAAGGAGCTACGTTAACTCTTCTCTTTGAAAAAGTACTAAAGGGAAAAATTTCGCGTCAGAGTCAAAAAGAGCTAAAAATAGCTCGAGAAAATCAAAGTTTTCATCGCTGTATATAAACCCCTGTCTTCATTTACTCTCAACATGTCTTAACAAAAGTCAAACTTGATATAAAAAAACAGTATTAAAAATAATGTTTTTTTCATATGAAATTTGACTTTTGTTAAGGCATGTTAATATCTAATGGAGACGGGGGTAAGGCCTGTTTGCCGCCCAATGTTATTTCAGAGTTGTATAAATAAACACCACCTTCTGGAATAGTAGGGTACCAAAAAAAAAAAAAACAAAAAACTTTTTTAATCTTAAGTTTAAGGAAACACAATGTGTGACCGTCGTCAAACTCGTAGTTTTACTATTCATCGTTCTTTGGAAAGTAACATGTGTGTGGTAATTTAATACTTTGACTTTGTTTATCGTAACGCGTCTTAAAACTTAACTTTTTTCCTAGATTTTATTTTAATGTTAAATAAAAAACATCAGCAAAAAAGTTAAATCTAAAATGCCTCAATGAAAGCCGCTTTCCATATGTAAAATAAACATGCCAAGGAAGAGCACATAATGAAATTTGTGGATGTTGTCAAAAGGCTGAACTGCATTTGCAATCCATATAACTAGTTACTGCTTCTAAGATACAATGTTTCAACGTTAAATAGGAAGCATTATTTTTTATTATTTTTCCAAGAGTATTTAATTTAGGTATAGAAATAAAAGTTAATTTGTGTTTTGATTTTAAAGCGAACACTGCGGAGAAAAAAAGTATTCGTTAATCCTTATGAAACAAATGCTTAAAGAATCGTTAAAATTTCTCAGTCATCTCCCTCATAACACGGTGGATTGGTTCCGCGTTAAAGGAAAGCGCGTTATAACGAGTGATTTTTTAAGAGCTTGAGAACTTTTTTAAAAAAAAAAACGCATAAAATTTGCAAAAATCTCATCGGTTCTTTATTTGAAACGTTAGATTGGTCCATGACATTTACTTTTTGAAGATAACTTCATTTAAATGTTGACCGCGGCTGCGTCTTAGGTGGTCCATTCGGAAAGTCCAATTTTGGGCAACTTTTTCGAGCATTTCGGCCGGAATAGCCCGAATTTCTTCGGAAATGTTGTCTTCCAAAGCTGGAATAGTTGCTGGCTTATTTCTGTAGACTTTAGACTTGACGTAGCCCCACAAAAAATAGTCTAAAGGCGTCAAATCGCATGATCTTGGTGGCCAACTTACCGGTCCATTTCTTGAGATGAATTGTTCTCCGAAGTTTTCCCTCAAAATGGCCATAGAATCGCGAGCTGTGTGGCATGTAGCGCCTTCTTGTTGAAACCACATGTCAACCAAGTTCAGTTGTTCCATTTTTGGCAACAAAAAGTTTGTTAGCATCGAACGATAGCGATCGCCATTCACCGTAACGTTGCGTCCAACAGCATCTTTGAAAAAATACGGTCCAATGATTCCACCAGCGTACAAACCACACCAAACAGTGCATTTTTCGGGATGCATGGGCAGTTCTTGAACGGCTTCTGGTTGCTCTTCACTCCAAATGCGGCAATTTTGCTTATTTACGTAGCCATTCAACCAGAAATGAGCCTCATCGCTGAACAAAATTTGTCGATAAAACACATTTCGAACCGAACACTGATTTTGGTAATAAAATTCAATGATTTGCAAGCGTTGCTCGTTAGTAAGTCTATTCATGATGAAATGTCAAAGCATACTGAGCATCTTTCTCTTTGGCACCATGTCTGAAATCTCACGTGATCTGTCAAATACTAATGCATGAAAATCCTAACCTCAAAAAAATCACCCATTACGAGTATTCTCGTAAACCTATTTTTTTATAATACAAAAACTGGGAACACAAATTTTATAAAATAATTTAATTTTATAGCAACACAACTAACACAATGTGCAAATTACTTATCATTCTAGATTTTATAGTACAGAAATATAATGTGAAAATATCCACGTTATATGGCGGAATACCCGAGTTGTAAGAGGGTTTGAAATCGGGTAATATGAAAATGCATTGTAAGAGTACCGTGTTATAAGGGCGTTTCCTGTATATAAAATGTTTTAGAACAAAGAGAATCAACTTACTTATGTAAGTGGTGGCAATAAAAACTGGCTGTTGCACAAAATGTCAAATTCAATTTATAAAAAATAGATTTTTTTATAAGTGGGGCGAGCTACAATGAAAAAATTTAATTTTCCATATCCACCATGGCATCTGGCTATGATTTATTTTAACCTTTTATTTTTCCAAGAATTATGAAAAAACTAAAATTTTTTTTAATTATTTAATATTATGCTAATTATCCATAACGTTTTATAATAAAAATGCAATTTATTTGTTGGAGGAAAAGAGCTAGTCCCTATACGTATTTCATTTGTTACTTAGGCCAGATCATCAGGAAACCTTTTTCCTAATTTTAGAGAAGCCAAAAATACTCTATAAGTAATAAAATTCTACAAAACACAATGAGAATTATGCATGTTAATAGAATAATATTACAGAATATTAAAGCTTCAACAAAACACCAATAAACAAACCACGTTTTTATTTTTCCTTACTGTCCTTCTACAATTGGATGGTTTTAGCCATCACTGAATGCAGACGTAAGGTGTGATGGAAAGCATACACAAGTTAATTTTGTTCTCGCAAGAGAATCGAAAAATAACAAGTGTTGCCAAAGGTTTACACAAGCAGTTGCATATTTAATTATATATAAAATTTTTTGGGAATTTAAAAATTAATTATTTTATTTGTTCAGTTATACAAAAGGTTATACAAAACTATGCCCACTGGGAGTTGAATTTTTCTGCCCATCTACGTGTATTTTTATTATGAACTGCATTAGAAATTTTAGAAGAATTAAGCCAGACTTTAAAATTTATTTGTATAAAGTATAGAATATATTTTTAAAATAATAAAAAATTAAGGCTTTTGGTTAAATTTCGGTTTTTAACTAATATTTTTTTAATTTAAATTTGGTTGAAATACCAATTTAAGTGAAGTCTTTCTTTTTGTGAATATTTGGTTTATAAATAAGCTTGCGTGCTTGACTTAATACATAACCTTACATACATATCGAAGCAAAAACCAAGACATAAAAAAGGTGAGATACAAGTAGAGGAACTATTTGCTTTTCCCTCATAAACTCCTTATTGGTTTGTTTTAAATAAAAAGTTACTGCAAGTAAAACAAATATAATATAATGTTCTATAACAGCGTTATTCCCATGACACTCAGAAAAATCATTATCGTGTCAGCATATAATTTTCAGAACTTATTTAAATGCCTTTTAGTATTTTAGTAAAAGCACATTCAATTCTATTGCAATATGACGCGTTATGATCTATACACTTGAATTTAAATTTATCAGGATCTTTTATTCTATTTTTTATCTTGTGTTTTTTATGATCTCAAATCCAAAAAAAAAAAAAATAAATTTAACATTAGTTCTACTTTAAGTAGTGAACACTTGTTATTTATCAAACAAAATCAAATATAAACTCAAATTGGATACTTAAACCAACAATTTAAGAAAATTATTTACTAAAGAATTCCATTAGAAAAAAAATATGTGTTCCTTATACATATAAACAATTAATTATTTCAAAATCATAAACGAACTAAAAATATTTAAACTCTCAAAGATAATCATATAAATGTCAAAAATAATCAAAATAAATTTCCATCAAAATACAAAAAACATTCAAATAAAGTCAAAACAAGTTGTCATGGAGTTTGTAATATTTTCATTCCAATTCAGGAGATGTAACATAAGAAAGAATAAAACTAAATAATAAATAATAAATATATAAAAAATAAACGGAAAAATATATAAAAATTGCAGTAATATAATAGCAATATTGACAAATTTTACAAATATGGTTGAGTCTGCTTCAGCTTCAGCATTAGCTTGAGAAATAATGATCATATTGCTGGTGATGATGACGATCGAGATGATACAATATCAGTATCAGCAATGTCATATTTCTACTTGCGTTTTGTTGTACTCTAATAAGTGCTGAAGAAACAATAAATACCAACAATTGTACATGCATTGGAGGTTTTAAATTCTTCAATAATTTTTATTGGGCGTTCGGAGGTTTTGAAGCTGTAAGACTCTTAGGTGTATCAACAAATACATGCAACATTTATGGAGTGCAGCAACCAGTAATTTCGACAGCCATTACATTGAAAGATGCGTGCGTGCTATCTCAATTAAACATTTATCTATTAAGATGATAATTGATATTTTATTAAGTACCTGTTTTTGGTCAACTCTTTTTGTAAATGAAATTATTTTTTTTTTTTTTTTTAATTTTAAAATTCGAAAGATAAAAAAATATACATATTTTTTGCTATGTTGGCAACAAAGATACACAATTCCTATAAATATTGACACACATAATAACTGAATTTACAATATCATTTTTGACCATTTAAAGAAATATGGAAACTTAAAGCATTTGAAATAACTATTGACAACGTGTTTGTCTACATGATGTTAAAACATGACAGTTAAAAGCATGACATAAAAAAGATAAATAAATAAATTTTTAAACTATCAAAATGTGTCTTTAACAGAATGTAACTCATTCTTCGTCTTATGCTATATCTTTACCTGGAAAACATAAAGTATATAACATAAATATTTGCAACGCGTTTGAAAGTTATCTACCATAAATAGCAGTCTAATTAGTGAAATATGCCATTGTGTCTGGAAGATTTAAGTGCTGCAATGAGTATCTTCATATACTGCGCTAGTCTATTAATCAGAAGGTTGCAGGTTCAATTTCCTCCAAAGACTCTGTCTTTTTCCTGCAGATAAGCAAGGAGTTTTTCAAATATTGTTGTCTTTAAAAAAGTAAAAATATAAGGATGTTTAAATAGGCGACGATATTTTTGTGTTTGGTGAGCCAATTTAGTTGTACTGCTTTTAGTTTCATTTGTGTTAACTTGAAGTCAATGTCGCTTTTCCAAGTAAGGCGACGGTCAAGATGTATACCCAGGTATTTAACGTCTGAAAGCTGTGGGATCATTTGGTTATTTATGCGAATAGGAGGGCATGAGTCCCTACGCAGTGTGAAAGTTATGTGAGTACATTTTTGTTCATTCACTTTTATTCTCCATTTTTCTAGCCATTTTTCCAAATTGAGTATGTGGTCTTGTAAAAGTTGTGATGCTTCTTGGGCACTTCCATGAATACTTAAAAAAGCTGTGGCATCTGCAAAAGTTGATGTGTGGACTAGGCTGCTAATTGGCATATCTGATGCGTACAGTAAATATAAAATTGGTCCCAAAATACTACCTTGGGGAACTCCGGCTTCAATGAGCTGTGGCGAGCTTAAAAAGTCACCTTCTTTTAGTAAAAACTTGCGATTCCTTAAATAATCTTTTAAGAGCTTATACAAGTTTTCGGGCAAGTTTAGCTTTACCTTAAATATTAGGCCTTCGTGCCAAACCTTATCGAATGCTTGAGAAACGTCGATAAAGAGCGCAGAACAGTATTTTTTTTCTTCAAAGGTCGTTTTAATTACATTTACTAATCTGTGTGTTTGTTGGATCGTACTATGTTGTTTTCTGAAGTCGAATTGATGGTTCGGAATGCATCCTTTCTTGTTATTCACAATTTTTTTACACATTTTTAACACAAAAAAAAACAAAAACTTTTTGGTTCTATTAGGATTTCTTCTGAATTGTATAAAAAATGGATTTTTTATAAATTTCGAGGTTCCCTACATTTTTAAAGAAAAAAAAAAAACACTAAAAATTCAAATTTAATGGACAATGTTTATTATCATTTGAAAGAACATTCTTTGGCATTTATTTTTTTAAGATTATGTCTATCAAATGTTGGCCGTTGCTACGTTGCAGATGCTCCATCCGTTGAGTCCAATTTTCGATGACTGGTTCGAGCATTTCGACTGGTAGACTTTACATATCCCCACAGGAAAAAGTCTAACGATTGATCCAGAAAAACCGTTGTTTTTTCTGGATAAAGTGGCAGCTCTTGAATCTCTTCAGGTTGCTCTTCGTCCTAAATGCGGCTATTTTGTTCGTTTACATACCCATTGAGCCAGAAATGGGCCTCATCGCTAAACCTAAATTGCCTCGAAAACGTGGGATCTTCTTGGAACTTTTCAAAAGCTCATAGAGCGAACACAGACCCAAAAATGCCTAATAGAATCAAAAAGTTGTTCTCTATGAAATGTTTTAAGGCTAAGGGGTATGCTAGCAGAAAGAAAAGAAGATATTTTCAAAGGGATTCCTTATTATTTTCAATCCATATAGAAAAACTTTTTGATTCTGTTAGGTATTCTTATGATTTGTATAAAAAATGAATTTCTTATTGATTTCATTAGCCTACCCAAGGCGAATTTATATAAGGTGGCATCGCCGCGACAACAAATACAACACCAAAAAACACCCACATGCATTTTGTTGTTGGTTACATGTACGCCAGACGCCAAAAGCACTAATTAATATATCACATCCAATAACTAAAAATTCTTCTTTACTGATAATATTTTGTAGTATTTTTTTTAATATTGAAACATTTTTTTAAATAAATACAATTTTTTTCAAATTTAAAAAAACTAAACGTATTTTTGACAGCTGCTATTCACAAAAAAGTAAAGCAAAAAATAATTAACTTCGCCGTGCTGCCACCTAGTAAAATATATTCGCCTTGAGCCTACCTAATTGATTTTTTAAAAAACGTTTTTCTGATTGATTTCATTGTGGTTCCTATATGATCATGTGTAAATCAAGTTTTTAATTTTTTTAATATGGTTATCTTCTTGATTATATTATCTTTCTTGTTATTTCGTTTATAGAAATCAACATAGAAACTGTTTGTTAAAACATAAAATATAAAATCTACATTGGTGTAGCGCTTAAGTGCGTGCCTACAAAACGAAGCATATTATCCCTGGCATAGTTTCGATCCCTGACAGAGGAAATATTTTCACCATGGTTTTTGGGCTTTTATAAATTATGTGGATTCAACCCCTCTAGACAATCCATCAGAAGAAGCTCCCCTGACCTTCCACCCCCTGGAAAAATAAATGATAATATGATGGCAAAATAAAATGTCAGGCATCCGTCACTACAAAAAGATAAGGTAGAATGAAATCAAAGATTGATTAGCAAAAAATTTCAAAGGAGATGTCAAAAAAGCAATAAACCAATTGTTCTAGTTTTTTATTTTGGAAACTTATTGTTAATGTTTTTGTTTTTATAAAAAAAACAAGATAGCCTAATAAAATCAAGAAGAAAATCTTTTTGAAAAAAAAAAACAATAAGAATACCTATCAAAAATCTTAAGATTTCTGCTTGATTTTTTCAAAAATGTTTTCCTTATTAAAACAATAAAACTTTCTTCTTTAAAAAAAAACCATTGAGATATCTTATAAATTTTGTTCTATTTCGTTAGTTATTTAGACACTGTTTTTTGTATGTGTATTATAATTTGGGTCCAAAGCTTCACTCTGACCATTGTGAAAACGTCTTTTAAATATAAATGTATTAAAATAAACTTACAAGCCTCTTGAAAATAATAGTACAGATTTGGCTAATGACTAAAAAAAATGCAAACAGATCGTCAGAAAAATAAAAAAAAATTTAAGAATAAGAAAATGCGTTAAATAACCAAAAATGTAGTTTTGAATTGTTCCTCTTTTAATCGTTACCCATCAAAAATATATTCTCAAAACACTATTCATGTAGTGAATAATACTCTTAAAAACAAGATTACTTAAAAGATACTACCTCTCATTTTACATTTACTTTTCCCTTAAATGACAGAATTCGCAAAACTATTTTTGTTTGCTTTAATAACGTCATTTTTGAAACAACAAGTATTTAAGCTAAGTTGTAAGTACGACTCAAGATCAAGATTCATTTTTATACACTTACAGCAGCACGTTTATGCTTTCACTATCATTATCACAAATTAAAAGAAAACTTTCTAAGTTTTACTTTGTTTGTGTCTTAAGTCTTTTGGGTTAAACTTGCATTAATTGCGAACACTAACTCCTGCTGTCTCCACATCATTCCCACTTACTATAATTTGTTAAAATTAAACATCCAAATGATATTTTCATATTAAATTTAATATTTAAAGATAAATTGCCATCATTACAGGCAATTGGTAGACCACCCAGTTTTCACTTTCGTCCATAAATCTCACATAAAAAAAATTGAATATAAGACGCATTTCCAGCAAGAGCCAGTAAACAGATTTTCACAAAATCTGTAGAAATAATAATAATAAGAAGAAAAATGAAAAAAAATTGTTTGACCACACACTCATGTATCATATCACAGCAAATGTCAGTACAGTTTCCACAAACTGCTTTTAAAGTTAAATGACATTTCCTGTTTGGTGGCTGCTAAGCATCCAAACAGAAATAAACCTACTCTAGCAAGTAACACTGTAGGAAGAGTGAAAAAAATAAATACAGGGATGAAGATGGCGTGAACAAAATAAATAATTTATTTTGAAAGCATGAGACATCTCTTCTAAGAGCCAAGGAAACTTAACACATAGAAACACATATGGCCTGATACTTTAGAGTTGCTTGCTTGTTGCACAAATTCCAGGTGCGTATGGTAATACCATAGGAATTTATTTTAAATATTTTATCTAATGGTTTTTCATGAAATCTCACAACTTACGGCTTCCTAGACTTTTAGGCAGCTCATGCAAAATTATATTTATTTAAATAAGAGGGTAATTCAAGAAATAATAAAATTGATGTGATGTGACTTATTCTACATTTAGAAAATGGATAGCACTATTTTCATGTTGTCTTCAAACATCTAAAGAGACAAGTAACAAAGTTCTTAATACATATTCAGCCAAATTAGGAACTATGAATGGGTAAATAACGAGTGATTTTTTAAGAGCTTGAGAACTTTTTTTTTAAAAAAAACGCATAAAATTTGCAAAATCTCATCGGTTCTTTATTTGAAACGTTAGATTGGTCCATGACATTTACTTTTTGAAGATAATTTCATTTAAATGTTGACCGCGGCTGCGTCTTAGGTGGTCCATTCGGAAAGTCCAATTTTGGGCAACTTTTTCGAGCATTTCGGCCGGAATAGCCCGAATTTCTTCGGAAATGTTGTCTTCCAAAGCTGGAATAGTTGCTGGCTTATTTCTGTAGACTTTAGACTTGACGTAGCCCCACAAAAAATAGTCTAAAGGCGTCAAATCGCATGATCTTGGTGGCCAACTTACCGGTCCATTTCTTGAGATGAATTGTTCTCCGAAGTTTTCCCTCAAAATGGCCATAGAATCGCGAGCTGTGTGGCATGTAGCGCCATCTTGTTGAAACCACATGTCAACCAAGTTCAGTTGTTCCATTTTTGGCAACAAAAAGTTTGTTAGCATCGAACGATAGCGATCGCCATTCACCGTAACGTTGCGTCCAACAGCATCTTTGAAAAAATACGGTCCAATGATTCCACCAGCGTACAAACCACACCAAACAGTGCATTTTTCGGGATGCATGGGCAGTTCTTGAACGGCTTCTGGTTGCTCTTCACTCCAAATGCGGCAATTTTGCTTATTTACGTAGCCATTCAACCAGAAATGAGCCTCATCGCTGAACAAAATTTGTCACATTTGAACATTTCGAACCGAACACTGATTTTGGTAATAAAATTCAATGATTTGCAAGCGTTGCTCGTTAGTAAGTCTATTCATGATGAAATGTCAAAGCATACTGAGCATCTTTCTCTTTGGCACCATGTCTGAAATCTCACGTGATCTGTCAAATACTAATGCATGAAAATCCTAACCTCAAAAAAATCACCCCTTAATTATAAAATTACAACTGTTGAGCTTTGTTTGGCATATGACATGATTCAGTGATATAAATTATGCACGAAAAATTGGATAAACATGCTTCTGTAACATTTATGACTGTGCTCTCGTTTTTGTTTTGCCATTGTTAATGAGCTACGGGCACAACATGTGATTTGTTGGGACCATTATATGGTGGTAACGTAAAAAGTTACCATAAAGGTTTACATATATTCAATGCTTTGTTACCTTGGGTATATAATTAAATTCGGTAGAAACCACTAGACATGGTATCATCTGTACCTTATTTGGGATGATTAAGGCTTTATAGATTTAGAGATTTTATACCGACTTCAGTAAAGCTTTTGATAAAGTTAACCACAATCTTGTTCTCACGAAACTCAAATTAATAGGCTTCACTTAAAACACTTTGAGCTGGATCAAATCTTATCTAATTAGCAAAACGCAAAGGGTTGACTTTAATAAAACTATTTCTTAGAAAATTTTTGTAAACTCTGTTGTGGCTCAAGGAAGCCACCTTGGTCCTTTTTTATTTTTCCTTTTCATAAATGATTTGCCATGTGCAATTAAATTTTGCAATATATTAATGTATGCAGATGATGTGGAGATCTTTCTGCATTACAAATTGTTAGCAGATGGAACCTTCTTGCAACACGACTTGAATAGGTTCTATAATTGATGTAAAATTAACATAATGGACTTAAACTTAAATAAATGTAAGCATTAGCGTTTGTCACGGAATTTAATGTTTATGAAGCAATATTCCTTATATGGTTATTTATGGGAATTTGTAACTGAATTCTTAGGTCTTGGTATCATTCTTGATCGTAAGTTCGATTTCCGGAAGCATATTACTATGACAGTAAACAAAGCTCGTGGTGTACTTGGATATATCAAAAGATGTGCAAAGGAATTTGCTAACCTAAATATTACAAACAAATTATATATTTCTCTCGTAAGACCTATTTTGGAGTATAAATCTGTGATATGGGACCCAATCATTAACGTTCACATTGATTGAATAGAAAAAATAAAAAAACGATTTCTCTTATTCAGCTTGAGAAATTTTTTATTCCGCGATCATGGTTTTAATCTTCCGTCAAATACAGTATGGCTGGCTATCATCAAACTGTCTACTATAAAAAGCCGAAGGACAATGCCTAATGTGGCGTTTTTTTTTTAATTAATAAACGGTGATGTTATATCGGAATTTCTTCTTAGTAATATAAATTTTAATATTTCTCGCCGTTCTACCCACTACTGGACACCATTATATCTTGAAATTTTCCTTACAAATTATTCAGATGCTGATTCGTTGAGAAGGATGTGCAAGCAGCTTAATGAACTCTTTAATGTTATTAATTTATCTTTAAATGTTAATGTTGTGATAATTATAATTGAAAATAAATTTTTATTATATTCTTTTATCGGCCTGTAAGGATTTTATATCCATAGACTTAAAATAAATAAATAAAAAAAAAAATAGATTTTAGAGAAAACTTAGAGAAGAATAAAAATACACAATTTCTTTTTTTTTGTATTTAAAAAAATTTTTTTTTTGTATTTTAATTTTTGTATTAAAAAACACAATCAGTTCTGGTTTGTATACCCTTCACCGGAGGTAGAAAGGGTATAAATAAGTTTGTCATTCCGGATGTAATTTCTACAATATTCATTTCCGGCTTTATAAAGTATATATATTCTGGAACTTTATACATATAGAAGTTGATTAAGCAATGTCCGTCAGTCCATCCGTCCATCTGTCCAGAAAATGTAAAAAAAATTTAAGCACACCAATCTGTCAGGCATAGTTTCGATTTGCTATTGGAATTTACTATTACAATTCAGCGCTAATGGTCCAAAATTTATAGCGCTATGGTTAAAAAAGGTGTGCGCTTCGCATTTTCTATAATAAATAAGTACGATATTCACACCAAACAATCGAAATTTCACTAAGGTAGCACATTTTCATCAAAATATCACATATTTTTTTCAATTTTTTTCAATTTCAAATTTTTTTCCGATCAAACCTAAAATGTGATTAAAAACCGAATATTCACAAAAAAAAAAAACTACAAACTAACTAACTCGCCAAAACATCACATTTTCATCCGAAAATTCCAAAAAATTTAAAAAAAATTGTTATTTTGATCTAAAATTAAAATATAATTAAAAACAAAAATTCACAACGAAGGGTTTTCGTTGTAAATTCACTGCAAGTTCGCTTAAATATCCAAGTTTTTCAAAAAAATCATATTTTTACTAAAAAATTACAAAAAAAATAAATTTTACAAAAATTGTTATTTCGATCCAAAATAAAAATTTGATCAAAACCCGAAAATTGACAAAGAAAAACTCAAAACTATCAATAATTTACAAGTTCTCTTAAATATCCAAAAAGTTAGTAATAAAATCGTCTATTGAGGAACCTTTATAGGGTTTATTGCATTTAATTGTAATTCTGTTTGTAATTTCTACAGTATTTATAATAAAAATATAAAAGAGAATTTTCCCACTGCTGTGTTTCGAACCGAACACTTTACAAAACCTCATAGTGTCGTTGTTAACAGTGACGACCTTCCGCTTAGTCCAACCAGTCACATACCATTTCAGCAATTTGAATGAAAATTTTTTCTAAGTTAATAATCTCTTTAAACACATCTTTTAATTTATTTAAATATACTTTATCTCGAATTTTGAGTACTCCTCAATCTTCCTGTTATTTGTCAAACCTTTTTAAATCTTTGAGCTTTACCACAATTCGAAATAGTCTCAAAAGACTTAAGCGGTGTAGAAAGCCAAAACTTTTGGCTGAATTATATCGCTTGCTGAATAGCAATAATCTAATATCGATGAAACTCTTAATGTCTAAAAACACTTAATATCAAAGGTAATGGAAATACGTATGTATATCGGATCTATTTGACTCAGACACAAAAGAAGCAGAATTTAACAACTATTGGGAAGTTAGAGTCGTTGGAGAACCCTTTAAGAAAAAAAAAATATTTGCACTTCGATCCAACTAAATTATGTTGTCCAACTAAGTTTAACGTGATAAAAGCATGTTCTTGGTAGCCACTCATCCAGCCTTACATATAATACAAATTGTGGCGTTCACTGCGTGACAGGAAGAGCCGTCATGTTATAATCCCAAGTCGTTCACATCCAAAACATGCAATTTGGGGCGACTTCCGTTGATCTACAGCTCACTCAGTTGATAGTGATAACCAAATCAACTTTTTCTTTGAAGTCATTCGGAGAAGTGATACCGTATGACGTCAATCAGAAAGTAAATTTGGTCTGCCCAAACTCCCATCTGGTTAACCTTGTTGTCGTTGTCATTATTATATACGTATACAGTAGTTTTGGTTGTTCACATATACCTTTTACTTAAATGCACCTCGTCGGTAAAGATGAATTTTCATCTGTAACATTTGCGTTACTGATTCATCCCGCTGATTAATCGTAAACCTTAGCTCAGTGGTAAGATAGAAAATGACAACTTTGACAGACGACCAAATTCTCAATTTCTACCCATCTTAATTAAACAACCTATTACTAACCTGCTTAAAAACACTCATTTTAACACGTTATTAACTAAACCGAAAGAATCAACTTTGTTGCTCTGTATATGTAGGGTACCAAAATTTACCTAACATGGCAACTGTTGCATTGCTATTATAAAAATTTAAAAAAAAAATATAAAAAAAAAAAATCTGCAGTAATTACTGCATAACTTTTGCTTTGCAACTACCTTTTAAGGCAAGAAACTATTTACTCAATTGATATTACATTTTTTATATTTAACTTTTGTGTTTTAGTTATAATTTTCGTCTCTTTTTTTAAATTGATAAGTGCTATAGACCATAAAAAGATTTTGTATTCGTTACTTCGAAGTGACAATGTTTAGCAGTTCACGTTTGCCATTCATTTTATATAATGGGTGATTTTTTTGAGGTTAGGATTTTCATGCATTAGTATTTGACAGATCACGTGAGATTTCAGACATGGTGCCAAAGAGAAAGATGCTCAGTATGCTTTGACATTTCATCATGAATAGACTTACTAACGAGCAACGCTTGCAAATCATTGAATTTTATTACCAAAATCAGTGTTCGGTTCGAAATGTTCAAATGTGACAAATTTTGTTCAGCGATGAGGCTCATTTCTGGTTGAATGGCTACGTAAATAAGCAAAATTGCCGCATTTGGAGTGAAGAGCAACCAGAAGCCGTTCAAGAACTGCCCATGCATCCCGAAAAATGCACTGTTTGGTGTGGTTTGTACGCTGGTGGAATCATTGGACCGTATTTTTTCAAAGATGCTGTTGGACGCAACGTTACGGTGAATGGCGATCGCTATCGTTCGATGCTAACAAACTTTTTGTTGCCAAAAATGGAACAACTGAACTTGGTTGACATGTGGTTTCAACAAGATGGCGCTACATGCCACACAGCTCGCGATTCTATGGCCATTTTGAGGGAAAACTTCGGAGAACAATTCATCTCAAGAAATGGACCGGTAAGTTGGCCACCAAGATCATGCGATTTGACGCCTTTAGACTATTTTTTGTGGGGCTACGTCAAGTCTAAAGTCTACAGAAATAAGCCAGCAACTATTCCAGCTTTGGAAGACAACATTTCCGAAGAAATTCGGGCTATTCCGGCCGAAATGCTCGAAAAAGTTGCCCAAAATTGGACTTTCCGAATGGACCACCTAAGACGCAGCCGCGGTCAACATTTAAATGAAATTATCTTCAAAAAGTAAATGTCATGGACCAATCTAACGTTTCAAATAAAGAACCGATGAGATTTTGCAAATTTTATGCGTTTTTTTTTTAAAAAAAGTTCTCGAGCTCTTAAAAAATCACTCGTTATAAGGCTATTTAACACCATGATACCATGTAGTTCTTATTTATGAGTGACAGATGAATATTTATTAGAATTCTATTGAAATATAATGTTTTGTACTCATGAATTAATTTTCATGTTATAAATAATATAAGAGTATATTTGTGCCGCATATATAAAAATTATGTACTTTTTTAAACGTGGGTGGTGGTCAAGTCTCTCTGCAGTTTTTTTACAAAACTTAAATTTATCCTAACTTATGTAAATACAACTGTCAAACCAAATTTCAGAAGCCTGCGTCAATTACAGTGAAAGCTCCCGTGTGCGGACACCGATCGTCACAGCAGGTTTGTCCGTTAGCGAGAGGTGTCCGCCTACGGGATAGTTGATTAAAAATGGTCGGTTTTCACCACTATTAAATACATACTTCTAATATGTAATAGTATGTAAATTAAAAAAATTTAAACGAATTGCATCTTTAATATATACATACATATAATTAATTGTAATTTTCATAACGTTAATTTTTTAATTTTTCCTGATGATGCTACACAAAGGAGAAGCGAAATATCGAGAATAAAAATAATTAACGACCTAAAGCTTGAATAAAAATAATTAAATACAAATTATTAAAAAGGTCAAATAAACTATATTAAAATATACATACATATGTTTATTTATTTCCAAAACTCATTTAAGTTTTAAGATTCATATACTTATACACAACTAAATATGTATATTAACAGAAAAAAACATAAGGTAAAAATATAATAACTTCATTCAAGAAAAAAACCAAATAATGTAATTAACTTTAAAATTATGTGCTTGGGAAAAAGGACTGGCGAATTGCAGCCTGTTCAGATTTCTCTTGTCTCCATCTTTTGTGCATTTCTTTAAAATGGTTTTCCAAAGTGTTTAATTTTTCATATGCAACAAAATCATCTAATGCGAAAGCTTTTAAACGCCCTATTCGTATAAGAGCTTCTTTAAACGATTTAATTTTATTGATTTCTTGTCCTACAACATTTTCTTCTGAGTCACTTGATAATATTTCTGGAGTTTTTTCATTTTCGATATTTACCTGTATTTCAAAGTTGTCAGTGCTATCGATGTTTAAAAATTCTACAAAACTAGTTTCGTTAATTTCTGAAATTCTTTGGAAATTTATTAGAGTTACTAGTGGCACCTCATCTTCTGGATCATATTCATTGACATTATGGTTCTGATGCATAAATCCCCTTACTTAGTCAACAATTGCTTTGAATTTAACACTCTTAACAAAGGTCAAAGAAAACTGAAAGGTCAACAACAAACTGTCAATGGTTTAAAGAAAGGGGAATCACACAATTTAATATGTTTAAGTGCGTATGACACTTAAAAAGCACTAAATGTGCGTTAGTGTTGCTATGGATTTTTTTTTTTTGTAAGCATTAATATATTTCTCTTGTAATTTTCTCCAAACATATGTATGTTTTTCGTCCGTCTACAGGAGGGGTTTTATAGAAAAAAAGTGTCCGCGTCCGGCCATGGGAGTGTCCGTCTAGCAGAGTGTAATTTGTTTTAAAAATACTTGGAAATCCAAGGGACTGAAGAAACTGTCCGCTTATTAGAGGTGTCATCCTGCGGTAGGTGTCCGCCTGAGGTAGGTGTCCGCGAGTAGAGTTTTCACTGTACTTCTATTTTTGTTTTGCCGTTATAGGGTACAGCTTTGGTCGCTGACGTGAACTAAGTCAAATCCCCTTTGGCACATTACTAACATGTTTTTGGAAAAAAGCTAAAAAAAATAATTAAATCTTTTGTTAATGATATTTTAGTGAAATATTTTGACTTAATTAATAGAAGATTTTAAAATTTAAATTGATCTCTATAGCTGCTTTACAGCTGTTAAAAATAATTTGTTTTTATAAATTTTTTTATAAAAGTCCGGCCAAGAACAGCATAAAATAAGGTATTAAGAAATGAACGAAAAAGTTCTTAAGCTGAATTAGTTTGATAGCCGCATCTTTATAATTCCATTCTAAATGCCATTTTAAAGTTTGGCTAATCTGGCTACCACTACATTTAATAAACCTGTTTTAAAATTTAAACTAAGTGCTTCAGCATCAGTACAGTGAAAACAATTCAAGAAAAATATGCACAAATACTTGTATGTATTATTTTAATTGTTAACTAAAAATTAAATGATTAATAATTTATTTCGGTGCTGCAAAAATGTTTTGTAAAAATATTTATTTAAAAACAATTTGTAAAATTTTATTCGAAAATTGTTTAAAAAATTTTTTTCGAAGAATTTTCTAGAAAAATATCTTTTTGAAAATGCTTTGTAAATTTGTTGTAAAAATTAAAAAAAAGTGAATATTTTTTTAAAAAATACGTTTTTATCAAATATACGAACTTCTACCAAAAATAATTTTCAATATCTGCTAAAGTTAGAATAACCTAGCTCGTAATTTAAAAAAATAAACAATTTTTTTCTATCATAACCTACATGGTGCAACCGTCCTTTTAAAAGGAAGGCAAAATTGAGAATAAAGTACCGTTATGCAAGTTCTTTTCTACGCTCATTTTTTATATTATTAATTGTTATGCTGGCCAGCAATACGAAAGCATCAGTTGGTTGAAGCAGTTGCGCGTGATTGGTTGTTTATTGAGTGGTTAGGGAAAGGTGATTTTTTTTTAAAGTGTGCAATGGAAAAAACACGTAAGTAAACCGTTTACATTCAATTAAATGCTGTTTTGCGTTTAAAGATGAATAAGAGTAACGTTTAAGTTTCAAAATAAACAATTATAAAATGTGCATAGTTCTGTATTGCTGTGCAAAGTGCACCGTTCTTTTAAATGACAGTAGCAAAATATACAACCGTCTTTTATAATTTTCACTAAGTGATTTTATAGTAAGTCAAATCGAAAGGCGTTGAAACTCGACGAAATTTTGGAGGAATTAGACCAATGGAGTGATGATGAGGTGGTTAACGCTATTTATATTAAATCGTCTGACAACGCTAACGCTTATGTAACAGATGAAGATAGTGGGGATGAAGACAATGTATGCCTCAGCAATTTGCTAGGTGGCCAACTACGTGCAGAGGCAGATGTAAGATATAGCATGTACCTTACAATGAAAGCGATGACGATAGTGGCGACAATCTTGTTTTGGCAGAGCTAGTCAAGCGTAAAAGAGTTGCAGAGCCAACGCCCGTAAAAACGACAATTTTAAAGAAATGGCAAAACACAGATATGGTCCCTAGCCTACCATCATGGCAGGTATTTTCAGCATACCATGAAAATCCAGAACCGATGCAAATTTTCATAAAAATCTTTGACGATACTATATTTAATTGCTTAATGAATACACCCACATGTATGCAGTTAGCCATAATATCTCTGGTGATGTGACTAAATATGAAATGCGTTGTTTTGTAGGAGTTTTGCTGATGAGCGGGTATATTCGAGCGAAAAATGTATTCGGAAAATGCTAAAGACGTGAACAATGAAGTAATTTGTGAAGCAATGCCAAGAAGTCGTTTTCGTTTCATAATGCAAAATATACATTGCTGCTACAATACCAAGATACAACAATGAGATAGATTCGCGAAAGTTCGACCACTTTTTGTTGATGCTGTAAACAATAATTTCATACTTCATGCTCCACTTCAAGAATTCCATATTACAGACGAATCAATCGTACCATATTTTCGGCATCGCGGCACAAAGCAATTTATTCGTGGCAAGCCAATCCGATGGGGCTATAAGCTATGGTCAGGCGCAACTCGATTAGAGTATATACTATGGTTTGAACCTTATCAAGGCGCCTTTACTACTTTGGGCAACAAATATCAACACTTAGGGCTGG
Organism: Phasia obesa; assembly: GCA_949628195.1. Taxonomy (NCBI): domain Eukaryota; kingdom Metazoa; phylum Arthropoda; class Insecta; order Diptera; family Tachinidae; genus Phasia; species Phasia obesa. Next base: position 88,698,920 of record OX451215.1, read on the forward strand.
GTGCAAGTGATGTTCTTCAATACGTCGGTGTATTGCAAGACAGTTATCCCAACATTCCATTTGAAATATATTTCGACAATATTTTTACGTCAATAAAATTGCTAGAAGAGCTGAAGAAAAGAAATGTTAAAACAGTGGGAAGAATGAGAGAAAATAGACTAGGAAAAGACTGTCGTTTGCAATATTCAAAAGCATTAAAGCGTAAGGATCGTGTTTTTTTTTTTTTTGAATACGCAATCACTGTGGACAACTCAGTCGTAGTTTGTAGGTAAGTAGACAGCAGCATTGTTACTATAGCTTCAAACAACTGTGTAGTGTTTCCATCTCTACCAGCATCTCCTTATTAGCAAAAATCTAAGAAAAAGATTACCATACAGCAACCAAAGCTAGTCAACAAATATAAGGAAAATATGGGCGGCGTTGACAGAGCTGATCAAAACAACGGATTATACCGATCATTCATTAGGGGGAAAAAGTGGTATTTTCCTCTTATCTGTCATTGTATAGATATGGCTGAACAAAATAGCTGGCTGTTATATCGCTCGTATGGTGGAAGTATGGTGGATTTGGATGGCTTACTGGAATCTTTTAAGAGATCTTCAAAAAAGGGGTTCAAGCAAGTCCAGCGCTTACCTTCATATGTTCTCGCGATTTGATGGGCAAGGGCACTTAATAAAACATAAAGAACACCATACTCGTTGCACTTATTGCCATAAGAAAGCCAACTTTTTTGCAACAAATGCAATGTTGCTCTACACCCAAAGGAGTGCTTCTTAGCGTATTATACCCCAATTAAAAACATAATACTTTTTATATTACATTCACATTTTTTCTAGTCCTCTTGTGTTATAGCAATAAAAAAGTTTTTTTCTAAAAAAGTTTCGAAATAAAAATTGAAGTTAACTAAAAAGAAAATTTTGAGGCGCTATCTGGGATAAACATATTTATTGACTACATATTTATAAGCTGATTGTTAGTGCTATATAATTAAAGACATAAGTGTAATAATTTTAATTGCTATATTTAAGTAATTAATAATAGTAGTTATTGTTATATTTATTTTATTATAAACTAGTTATTCCTGGTGCGCTTCGCTAATTAAATAATATTTCTTATCATACTTACTTTCGCCTGATAACATTTTTCCACCGATTTTAATTCATTTTTCAATACACATATTTGCAAACCTTAAACTATATAATCTATCTGCTGATCCTGAAGGTCAGTTCCAGATCTAGCAAGTTCATATGAAATTATGCCTCCGCATATCTTTGGTACCCCGGTACGCAAAAGACTTCCATTATAATTTACGCAATATCGTTTCCCGATGTTTTTTAGTCATGTAGAAAGATGAAAATAAATTTAGAGCTGTACCCTGTGATATTTTAACTTTAACTTTTAACTAACAACATTCAATTATAAAGTGGAGTTACTTGATTTGGGTGCTAAGATATTAAAATAGCATTTATAAACTTATTTTGACAACACCGCTTTTACAGCATTTAAAACAGTGATTTTATATCGGGTCATGAAATTATATCAAAAACCGATAGTAATGATTTTTAAATTCAATATTTATATAGTCGGATGAAGATATAAATGGTTTTTAAATTGTTTGGGAGTTCAATTATATATGTAATTAGTGAAACGGAGGCTTTCATAAACAAGTTAAAGTTTTATAAGACCATATTTAAAATATCCAACGCAGAAACTTAAAAATTCAATTTCTATACAAATTTGTTGCAAACGTTTTGTCTTACCCACATAGAACTGCTTCCTCTGAACCAGTTTTCTTTTTCAAAAATATCCCTATGTAAAAATAAACTTTCAAGGTTTAGATCTCAATCGAATATTTAATTTAATAATACAGATACAACATTTCTAAAATTTGATATGTTGAACCTTGCATTTTGAAATTAGAATAAAGTTTTTAGTTTTATTAAAATAATAACACTGGTCGTCAAAAAAAAAAGTCGGGAGCTTGAACCTTGTTATGTGCTTTCATCTGCTGAATCCAAAATTGTTCACAGATTTTTCTATCACGTTCAGTTTTCGAGATCTTCTTATTTAAATAAAATAAAAATATCAAAATATCAGATATGTAGTTATTGTGATAACAATGTTCGGCAAAAAAAAGTCGGGAGCTTGTACCTTGTTATGTGGTTTTAATTGACTTTTGTGTGCTGAATCCAAATCTGTATTGTTCTGATTTTTTCTATTAAGTCTAGTTTTCGAGTTATTCAACCGTAAAACATACTATTTTTTGTCTAGCACTGGCTGGACTAAACAAGTTTATTTATTTTTAGTTTAGATTTAAGATATGAGTAATTATTGTATGTTCAAATGTATTTACGATATAATAAATACAATATCAAACAACAACAAAATTAATAGGTTTTTGTTTTAACAAAAGTAAATAATCTTACTGTGTTACATAATGTTTTTCGAAGTAGGTAACTGCACTGTGAATGACATCCACATTCGTCCATCGATTTTCACCATTTATTGCTTATTTTATTCCAAGTATACCCAGCTTTCCGAATAAGGACAAAAATGTAAAATACTTGCCGATTTAAGTTTTTTATTAGTTTTTGAAGAAAAAAATTATTTTTTCATTAAAAATATTTTTTTCGCCACCAATTTCTAAATAACACAAAAAATATTAAAAACTAAAAAATTATGTTAAGCTAACTTAAACGTAATTTTATCCCGCATCTTTTGGTGTTTCAATTATTAAAAGAGTTATTTGGATTTCCGTTAAAGAGTTATTTAGAAATAAGTTAGCGTGGTCGCCTTGTTTAGGGGAAAGTATTAGTCATTACTCATGCTCATAAAAAATTTGTACGTGATACGCGAATACTAAAAGCGGATTTGAATTTAGCGAGTTGAGATCACTATATTTCACATATTTATATTCAGGGAGCAATTTTTTTGCAGACCAGTGTAATTAGGAGTACAACTGAAAACTTGTGAATTAAAAAAAAATATACTTATATACATACAACGGCATTATCACTTTGCTACTTTTAAAATAAAACAAAAACAATAGGGGCCAATGAGCCTCTTTAATTTAAGTAACAAAAATGTAGCCAATTTTGATTTAAATAAAAACAATAAAACTGAAAATAATTTGTGTTTAAACACTACGCCAGTTCTACGTGCCCAATCTTGTTCGTCGCTTTTAATAACCGATGACAATAAAATAACTACAAACAAGTCGCCTTTTGTACAAAGTGTTACCAAAACTAATATGGATAGTGTAAAACCCAAGACGCAAGTGGGAATGGACAGATACATTACGGTATTAAAAAGAGGTCGAAGCCCTAAATCTTCGCAGCTTGCACCAATGTCTAAAGTACATAAAGACAAGGGCTCTAATGGAATAAATTCCCATAATCGTTTTGCTATCTTAGATAGTGAAACAAGTGAACATAAAACGGCAATTAAGTCGTTCAAACCACCTCCAGTTTATTTAAGGGAGAAAAATTCGAACGACTTAATAAAAAAGTTAATTACAATTATTGGCGAGAACTCATTTTATGTAATTCCCATCAAGCGTGGTAACATTGATGAGACAAAAATACAATTCATTGATGAAAGCAGTTATCGGAAAGCAGTAAACGAGTTTGAAAGCTGTAAAAAGAACTTTTATACCTATCAGCTGAAGAGTAGTAAAGGTCTACAGGTAGTCATTAAAGGTGTAGATTCATACGTTGATCCAGCTGAAATAAGAGCCGGACTCCAAAAAGCGGGTTTTAAAATAAAAAGTGTTGATAATCTCCGTAATCGGGAACTTGTCCCCCAACCACTATTTCGCGTTGAACTGGAACCTGGAGATATCAGATTGAAGAAGAACGAAACGCACCCCATTTACAATCTTAAATACCTGTTACACCGTAAAATAACTGTAGAGGAGCCGTATAAGCGTCCAGGTCCTGTCCAGTGTATAAATTGTCAAGAATATGGTCATACTAGGGCTTACTGTAAGTTGCCTCCGGTTTGCGTTGTATGTGGCGAGCTACATTGTTCCGCCCAATGCGACAAAGCAAGGGATGACTCGAAAGTTAAAAAATGCAGCAATTGCGGTGGAAACCACACTGCTAACTACAGAGGCTGTCCAGTTTTTTCCATGGTAAGGAAAACCACTCAAAAACTAAATACTCCTGCTAAGCACCAACAATATCGAGCAAATGCTCATTATCCTCAGTTAGCCCAACCAACAACACAACATGTTTCATACGCAGATATGGTAAAACCAAAAAGCGGCACCGACAACTAATTCTACTCCTAATTTGTTATCGCATCCTAAAGAACAAACACCATCTGGTAATTTTAATCGTCTCGAAGCAAGCATCGAGACATTAGTGCATTCGATAAACAGTTTTATGAGCTCTATGAGCAGCATGATGCAAGAAATGGTACGCATGCAATCTACTATGTTGCAGGCGTTACTTAACAAACCATGAACTGTTTAAAAATATGTTTCTGGAACGCAAACGGCTTGCGCCAACACAAAAATGAACTCGAGTACTTCCTTAAGAAGGAACAAATTGATGTCATGCTGGTTTCAGAGACTCACTTAACAACAAATAGCTTTTTTAAAATAAATGGCTATATCTTATATGACACCAAAGACCCCCGTGGCAGAGCATGTGGTGGTTCAGCAATACTAATAAAGGCTCGAATCAAACAATATTTACAGTGTGATTTTTGTGAAGATTACCTACAAGCAACAAACATCTGCATTGAAGAATTTCATCAAAACTTTGTAATTTCTTCGATTTATTCACCTCCTAGGTTTCAAATATCAGAGAATCAATATAGCGATTTCTTCAAATCACTAGGTCCCTGTTTCATAGCATCAGGCGACTACAACGCTAAACATACATTTTGGGGATCACGCCTAATAACTCCAAAAGGTCGTGTTTTGTTTGACACAATTTCAAAAATGCATCTGAATGTGATATCGAGTGGACAACCCACCTATTGGCCTACTTATCGACAAAAAATACCTGATGTTATCGATTTTGGCGTGATTAAGGGTATTCCGAGAGAAACGATTAAAGCTGAAGCGTCACTTGAATTATCCTCAGATCATTCACCCACTATCGTCTATATATGGGACAAAGAAAACATCATATCACCAATGACTATCACAAGCATTAATTGGCTGAAATATAGAAAGTATCTTAGTACTCATTGTTCGGAAAACATCCCGCTAAGAACACCTGAAGACGTAGAGCGCAGTCTTATTGATCTTGGCCAAAACCTCAAATCAGCTGCCCAACATTCAACAATAACCCGACAATTAGCTAGATACAATCAAATTTATTCTGCAGATATCGAACGGCTCTTGGCTGAAAAAAGAAAAATTCGTAGAGAATGGCAATCACAGAGATCTCCTCAACTCAAAAGCAGACTTAAAGAATGCACGAACCGGCTAAGAGACATGCTGGAATCTCGAAGAGTAGCATCCCTGAAAACCTATTTGGGAGACCTAGACGCAACTCCTCAATCAGATTATTCGTTATGGCGTGGTTGTAGAAACCTTAAAAGGCCAGTCTTACGTAAGCCTCCCTTGCGAACTTCAGCTGGAGGCTGGGCAAGGAGTGATACCGAAAAAGGAAATTTATTTGCTGCACATTTGAAAAAGGTTTTTACCCCAAATATATCGACCGGTATAGTTGAGTTGCCAGTTGTCGAGGCTAGTGCTGCAGACCCGATAAGATTTGAATTTGGTGATCTTGAAAAGGCAATAACGGATTTAAACACCAAAAAATCCCCTGGCGTTGATAAAACCAGTAACAAGATGTTAATTGAGTTACCCCGTGTAGCACTCAGAATCGTTCTTTTTATTTTTAATGCCATTTTACGTCTTGAGTACTTTCCCACAGAGTGGAAGGTGTCCTTGGTTACCATGATTCCTAAACCAGGAAAAGACCACACAAAAATTGAATCATACAGACCTATAAGCCTTTGTCAAATATGTCAAAGCTGTTTGAGAGGATGTTAATAACTAAGCTTAACCCTATTCTAAGCGACAAAGGATGTATTCCAAACCATCAATTCGGCTTCAGGAAAAAACATAGTGCGATCGAACAAACTCACAGGTTAGTGAATGTTGTTAAGAAGACTTTTGAAGAGAGAAAATACTGCTCTGCGCTTTTTATCGACGTTTCTCAAGCATTCGATAAGGTATGGCATGAAGGCGTAATATACAAGCTAAAACTTAATTTGCCCGTAAACCTATATAAGCTGCTAGATAGTTATTTAACCGAACGAAAATTTATTGTAAAAGAAGGAGATTTTTTGAGCTCACCCCAGCCATTCGAAGCTGGAGTTCCCCAAGGTAGTATATTGGGGCCCTTTTTATACTTATTGCATACTTCAGACATGCCAACTAGTAACCGAGTTCACACATCGACATTTGCTGACGACACAGCCTTTTTGAGCATTCACGAAAGACCCGAAGTAGCATCACGATATTTACAAGACCACATATCCAATTTAGAAAAATGGTTGAAGAAATGGAGATTAAAAGTTAATGAACAAAAATGTACTCACATAACCTTCACACTGCGTACAGCATCTTGCCCCCCTATTCGGATAAATAACCAAACGATACCTCAGCTTTCAGACGTCAAATATCTCGGCATACATTTTGACCGGCGCCTTACATGGAAACGCCACATAGAAACAAACTTAACACAAATGAAGTTGAAAGCAGTCCAACTAAACTGGCTAATTGGCAGAAATTCTACTCTAGCTTTAGATTGCAAACTTTTATTATACAAGTCAATTCTAAAACCAATATGGTGTTATGGCATTCAATTATGGGGCACTGCCTTAGCTACCAACGTAGAAAAAATTCAAAGGCGCCAAAATAAGATTCTTCGTATAATTACATCTGCTCCTTGGTATATAAAAAACTCGAACATCCATAAAGATCTAAACGTGCCAACAGTTAAAGCGGAAATAGCGAAACTTGCCATAAGTTATTTAAAGAAGCTTGAAACTCATCCTAATTCACTGGCCCGTAACATACTAAATGAACCTGGTTACATTCGACTAAGAAGGAGGGACACTGCTTCTCTCATCCGTACATCAGAGGGATAACCCACAAATTACAGTAACCGTGAAACATACATTTTTTTTTGTCCAGCACTGGTTGGACTTAACATGTATATTTTTATTTTTAGACTTAAGATATGAGTAATTATTGATAGTTCAATTATATTGAAGATACAATAAATAAAAAATTGCGAAAAAAAAAAATATACATACTTGGGTTCAATTTCTATCATTTGCAATATTATATATTACAACGTAATCTTCCTAAAAGTTTCAAACTTTATTATCAGATATGCGGATGGTTAAATAGTTTACTTTTGTCTTATTACATGTGGGCGGGAGACTACCCATGCGAAGTAATTATTTATCATATTTTTTCTTGGAACCTGTAATAGGTAGCACCTTGAAATTTTGGTTAACTATTTTTTTTATGAATATACATACTGTAGCGAAAAACTGCCGAAATTGGAATAATAGGCGTGGTACCTTCCATTCATAGTGAAAAATTATTAACGTGTAGCTAGAGAACTATAATAGCTATAGTCTTTAAATTTCAAAAGTAACTCTTATACTAATGTACATAGACTAAAATTATACAGACTGGATTAGGACAGTGGGCGTGGTAACTCCCATAAAAACAGTAAAGTTAATATCTTGAAACAAATAACACTCGTGCTAATGTGCATAGTCTAGCGGAACAATTATTGGATTGGAACAGAGGGAGTGGTACCTCCCATGCAAGTTAAAAAATTATTATTGTGTTAATAAGCATAGTTTAGCAAAAAACAGATTAAATGGGAGTTGTGGGCAGCGTAGATACTGAAAAATTGTTGTCACTAAACTAGGGAACTATAATAGGTATGTATAGTGTTAAAAGTTTTTAATATGAGAATAATGTGTGTTTTCGAGTTAAAGCTTGGTTATTAGGAAAGGAGGAATAGTTACTCCCATACAAATTAATCATCCTATATAAATAGCACTACAATATTGGGCCACTCTGAATTTGATTTATGCTTCTACGAAAATTACTTGCGTTTTCAAGTTAAAGATTCGCCATACTTTTAGTTCCAAGTATTTATTGTATTTTTTGCGAGTAGGTGTAGTAAAGCGCACCAGAGATAGCTAGTAATATAAATTTTTTAATAATGGAACTAATAAAACGAAATATTATATCCCTCTCTTTTTACATTTCAGTTCTAGGTATACTTTCTGTAGAAATTTAATAATTTATTTTATTTAAAACTCCTTTTGTTCTACTGTGCACTATCTATTGAGAATCCGAATTTATTTTTCACGTTTCCGTCCATCAGATGGCAAATAAAAGAAATATTTTTTTTGTAAAATTAGTCTTTATGTGCAAGTTGGTAGCGATATCTTTTTCCTTCTATTTACATAATTCTTCAAACTATTCTGTTGTTTACACTTGCTGTCTTTTAGAAAACAACAAATATTTGTACTTGATTTTTTTCGACTTAGTCACTCAGTGATTATACACATTTTTATCAATGGTAAAGACATAGAGTCTTTTTATGTCTGCTATATCATGTCCAACTTGCAAAACATCTTTTTACAACATCTTTTTGCAGCCAAGAGTTGGTAGGCAAATTTCAACTATATTTTTGCATGTTTCACAAGTGCTAAGCAGTTATGATATATACATATATTCCAGATATTAGATAGTATTTGTTTATTATTTGTTGTAATTTGTTTAAGCGTATATTTTTTGCTCTTAGTACTTTTTCTTGGGCTTCTATGGTCATCTGTGTTTTGCTGCATATTGGTGGGATTGATGTTTTTTATGATTTTTTGCTTTTTCTTCTTTTATCTACACATATTAAAGATGACATGTAACAAATAGTTGTCTATTAGGCGTCGTGTGGCTTTAAGTGAAAGAAAATAGAATAAAAAAATTTTGAGTCATTTAATCTTTATTGAGAGAATCATGCTTATGCATATAGGAAGTAAAAATATTTTAATTTTTCAACATTTTTTTTTTTTTTGCAAAATATCATAAGGAACTATAAATGCAAAAGTAAAAGGAACTGGTTGCGAAATCAGTGGATTATAAATTGCGTAGTGTTTTATTTTTTTCCATAGAAAATAACAATAACATTAAAAACAAATATAGCTGGTATCAGGATACCTAAATAAAATCGAGCAGTATAATGTAATAGAGAGCGCCTGGAGGGCAGAGAATGGCATTATAGATCAAGGACCCCAAATTGTCACTTACCGTGGGTGTAAGCTAAAGAATATACCAGCTTAGTGGTTAAGGCTAGGATTCACTATCCTGCACAATTGAACTATTCAATCACAAAAAATCTGGGAATTCTGCCCTTGACTCAAAAAATCGATTAAAAATGGCGTTGTAGATGCCACACTATCACAGAAAATAAGATTTTGCAACTCTGATCGCATGGAAAAATACTATTTTATGAATTTTATCTAAAGATTATGAAATCGTACAGACCTGTCAAAAAGACTGTCACACACATGCCTTTCTAATCCACACTATCACACTTTTTTAGCACACATGCTATCTTTGACAGATCGTACGCTTGAGTATGATAGGGAATCAAGGCCTTTAAGGACTACTCGAACTTAGTGATTAAAAGAGGTTGGCATTTGCCAGTTGATAGTCAGAAGTTATTATGTTATTGATGGCGTGGATATCAGGGAGGTGTAAAAAGATTGACAAGCAGAAATTTTAGCATTTTATTATTTTTTCACTGAATAGCTAAATATTTTTGGCTTTTACGGCTCACGAAATCCTGAAAATATTGTACGTTTTTTTTTTTTTAACGTAATCTTTTGGATTTAAATGAAAACCAAATTATTTTTAAGATCTTAGTTATTAGATACTTAGGGAAGTATTTATAAAATTACCGAAGAACCAAACTGAGAAGAGGTATAGAAGTACACTGAACCAAAAATTTAACTAAATACTGTAAAATGGGGTGTAGAATTGAAGAAAAGTAGGTTGTTATATAGCTAACAAACTTTTTAGTCAAATCTACATATTATTTTCGTAAAAAAAATATGTTTTTTTTTTAATTCCTTATATCAAAGGCCCCCAACCAAAAAATGTGGTTAAAATGAAAATGCATTGGTTTGCTAAATATTTAGCAAAGTGGCACAAATCTACATTGTTGAAAGCTTGTATGCTACTGATTTAAAATTTTTACATGTTTTGTTCTCTTTGTGAGATTCCGGTTGAGATTGTGTATCTGCTCACAGACCCTTAGGGGTTGCGTGGGGGCTCTTGCTTGAAGAAATTTCTTCGATATGACCCTTTCTTTTTTTATTTAACAGGGTGTAAATATGAAAAAATGAAGTAATATTAACTAAAATTTCAGTTAATATTTTATAAAATTCTATTCTTTATAATATCTTTTCATCATTAGATAAAAGAAATATGCGATTATGTTGCATATATTTACCTAATAATAACATGAAAACAAATCTGCATATCATTAATGCTTTTTCGCTTTTTTCCTCTTTTAGGAAGAAATATCGAATAAAGCTTTTAGTTTATGTTGCGAGCATTTGAGGGTATAAATAAGTTTGTCATTCCGTTTGTAATTCCTACAATATTCATTTTCGACCCCATAAAGTATATAGTCTGGATCCTTATACATAGAGAAGTTGATTAAGCAATGTCCGTCTGTCCGTCTGTCCATCTGTCTGTCTGTCCGTCTATCCGTCTGTCCGTGTTATTGTTGTAATATCAATTGCCAAGGCACCAGAAGAGATACAAAAAATTTAAGCACACCAATCTGTCAGGCATAGTTTCGAAAATTTTGGTATTGCAATTCAGCAACATCGGATCATTCCTTTGGAGGCTGCGGACCAAAAACCACGCCCATCTATATTTTTTTCACGTTTTTTTTTTAATTTTTTTCGGCTTTAATGATTCTGTTTTGCCTTTTTTTTGTCAAATAAATATTAGACTGCGACAGGTAGATCGCAAGGAGTGCATACAGATCTCGGGGGATCAATAACCCCCTGCGAGGGGCGATTTTTGTTTTTTTTTAGATTGGTAGGGTTTTTCTGCTTTGATATGTATTAGAGACCTTAATAGAAAGCAATACACATAGAGGTAGCTAATGGACCCACAGGGTACCCACTGATAAATAGGAGCAGTTAAAAGGACCCCCATGTGTCAATATGAGGAAATTTTTTTGTAACGATTTCTTCTTGCTTTAGTTCGACCATTCTAACTCATTGATTGCAGAAAGGTCCTAAATTTAACAAAAAAAAAATTTCAATAAAATCTAAAAAAAATTTGGTTATTTTTTCAAAAAATTTTCGAATAAAATTTTACAAAAAATTTTTAAAAATATATTTTTACCAAAAATTTTTACACACAATTTTCGAAAAATTAAAACAAAAATTTCAATATTTCTTTGAAAATGAAAATCATGACTGTAACATAACATATAATTAATATTAAGAATATACATATGTATGTATGTGTGTATATAGAGTAACATATTTTTTTAAATGCGTTTGATTTTTGATGGATGATTTCTCTGTTTTAAAACCTAGGTGCATTAAACACATAGACATCATCAGGATACCGACTACAAACTGTCAAAAATAAAATATAAACGTTTATAGGTAAACGATTATTTTGAAGCCAGCAAAGCTACATGGCTACACGACCACCGTTGTGGCTGTCGTCAACTAAGGCTAATTTCTATTTTATTCATCAAAAGAAAATGTCACAAAATTGTAAATTACAAATTCATATACAAACAAAAAGTTTTGGAGGAGATATTTATAAGTTTTTGAAAAAGTTATTTAATTTTATAAAAGCAAAATAAGTATTTCTACAACAATGTCAGAGTTTACGATATAGCTGTCGGCTTCAATATCATTAAGTAGCTGACAATACGGCGACAATTGTAGCAAACGGAATTTGTTTTCATTTGTCTTTTATTTCTTTAACTCATGAATAATGATTTTTTCTCATACAACTTTATTTAAATAAAGAGTCAACAATATGGATAATGCTGTACATGTCTGTATAAATAAAATCACCGTGGTGAAGGGTATAGAAGATTCGGCACGGCCGAATATAGCACTTTTACTTGTTTTAATTATATATGAGCCCCTTTCTTTGAAAGTGGTGTAAGTGTCTTTTATTTAATTTGGGGATATTTCAGGTTTTGCATTTGAATAATTTGAAAAATATATAAATAAATGGTATATGTAGTATATTATTCTAGTGCAATGTAATTTTTAAATATTAAATTGATTTAAATTTATAATGTAATCATACTTTAGGTTTGATTACCAAAAATTTATACTTTCAATGACTTCAAAAGGACTTACACCACTTTCAAAGTCAGAAAAAGTAAAAATCTTACATATAGAAAATATTAACTACGGCATCTCAATGGAAAAAAACCGATTTCTTTTTATGAAATTTTTATTAAATACATACTTCAACACTAAAAATAAATAAAATATAACAAAATAAAAAGGTCTTATTTCAACATTTACCATTCAACCAACATTATTTATACGTATTATTATATACACCCAATTCTGTTTTTACACGGTCTTTTTTACACGGTTTTCATTTAACACAGTTTGAAAATAAAAAAATAATTTTTTTTACACGATTTTATTCTATTTAGCACGATTCAAAATCATTTGGGCTTCGATTTTATTTCTTAAATTTAATTTTTGCGAAATTTTTTTTATCAAAAATTTTGAGGAATTCCCTTTTTGTGCAAACAAGTATTTTTACTTGTTAGAGCAATTGAATTGTGTTAATATTTTGTGAACTGTCAAAGCATCTCTACAAGAAGACGACGAAAGCTACAAATAAAAAACTACAACGTAAAGCCATTTCTTTAGAAAACAAAATTGAAATTTTAGATCGCCTTCGAAATGGAGAGGGCTCAACATTTCTTAGCAAAATGTTCGGTTTAAACGAAGCTACAGTAAGAACTATAAAAAAATTCAAATTTAATTAGGCAATCGTTGATTTCTGGAACGAAACTATCTATTAAGTCTTCATCATACACTAAAGATGCAAATAAACGGTGCAAATACACATTACCTATATGATTTAGTAAATTAACATGATTTCTTGTTCTTAAAAAAATTCTCGTTTTTCACTAATTTTAATAGGTTTTAGAGATAAGGAACCAATCATCTATTTTTGTATATGATCAATGTCTTTTTTTACACGGTTTTACACCGTGTAAAAACAGAATTAGGTGTATTAGTATTTTTATTAATATTATGATCAAGACATGAAAATAGTTATGATGTATTGGAAGATATATGGTAATAAATCAATCATATCTGTGAATTTTTCCAATGTGATTAAAATGGAATAATTATATAAACGTGTTGGTCATATATTTCTAAAGTTGTGTTGTTTTCCCGCTGAGGGCTATAAATTTAATGATTTAAAATCCTCATTCTCACTAAATGAAGTTTTATAGAACATTGTAACGAGTGATTTTTTAAGAGCTTGAGAACTTTTTTTTAAAAAAAAACGCATAAAATTTGCAAAATCTCATCGATTCTTTATTTGAAACGTTAGATTGGTCCATGACATTTACTTTTTGAAGATAATTTCATTTAAATGTTGACCGCGGCTGCGTCTTAGGTGGTCCATTCGGAAAGTCCAATTTTGGGCAACTTTTTCGAGCATTTCGGCCGGAATAGCCCGAATTTCTTCGGAAATGTTGTCTTCCAAAGCTGGAATAGTTGCTGGCTTATTTCTGTAGACTTTAGACTTGACGTAGCCCCACAAAAAATAGTCTAAAGGCGTCAAATTGCATGATCTTGGTGGCCAACTTACCGGTCCATTTCTTGAGATGAATTGTTCTCCGAAGTTTTCCCTCAAAATGGCCATAGAATCGCGAGCTGTGTGGCATGTAGCGCCATCTTGTTGAAACCACATGTCAACCAAGTTCAGTTGTTCCATTTTTGGCAACAAAAAGTTTGTTAGCATCGAACGATAGCGATCGCCATTCACCGTAACGTTGCGTCCAACAGCATCTTTGAAAAAATACGGTCCAATGATTCCACCAGCGTACAAACCACACCAAACAGTGCATTTTTCGGGATGCATGGGCAGTTCTTGAACGGCTTCTGGTTGCTCTTCACTCCAAATGCGGCAATTTTGCTTATTTACGTAGCCATTCAACCAGAAATGAGCCTCATCGCTGAACAAAATTTGTCACATTTGAACATTTCGAACCGAACACTGATTTTGGTAATAAAATTCAATGATTTGCAAGCGTTGCTCGTTAGTAAGTCTATTCATGATGAAATTTCAAAGCATACTGAGCATCTTTCTCTTTGGCACCATGTCTGAAATCTCACGTGATCTGTCAAATACTAATGCATGAAAATCCTAACCTCAAAAAAATCACCCATCCTTATCCAACATATCTTCAACCAATTTACTTCTTCACCATTGATATTTTTTTCCCTTCTTAGAATTGCTTCTTCTAAGGGTTTTGTATTTATTATATTCTATAATAAACGGGGAAAAGGTGAAATTTTCAATGTTGCCACACATTTAAAAAGCACTAAAGATATTATGTAGTGCAATTTTGAACTAAATAGTAGTATGTTTTTGAGAATAGTGGAGTTACATCATTTTCATAGTAATTATATCTGCAGCTTCATTAACTACAAAAATTTATAATGATAAAAACAATGAAAATTTTAGCAGTTTTTTTGAAACAAGTTTATAAATAAAGAGTTCATTGTAAATTGTATTCATTTTTATCATTAACCAATTTTTTGTTAAAATAGACTTACACCACTTCCAAAGAAAACGGCTCAAATATTCAATTTTCTTCAAAAATAAACTTAAAAAAAACTTAGTAATATAAACGAAACATTTTTCAAATCAACGGACAAATTATTCACATTAACTTCTTTTAGGGATTTGAATTCTACTAATTTTATGGGTTGTTTTTGTTCGGATTTTTTACTACTGTTTTAGGAATTTTTTTTTTTTGTTAATTTAACAAATTTCTATTCAAGTTTTTTCAAGTTTTATTGAAATATGTTTTCGACAAAAGAAATTATGTATATTTGAATAAAATTAGTTTATATGAATAAATCGTATATAAATTTGAATAAAAATTAAGTTGATTTAACTATTTTTGTCGTTAAGGTTCTACTATTTTTTTCGTTAATATTACGAAATTTGATTCAGAGTATATTGTGGTTTGTTATTCAAATAGACTTTCCAAACTGATAGTACTGGACAGTCAAACAAATATTCTATTAGCCAAGTTTGTTAAATTTTTTTAAATATTGAGCGTCAAAGCCCCACTCGCGGCAGCACCTTTGTCTTAGCTACCGATTGACGAATATATAGAATAACAGATTATTTTGGTTAAAAATAAATAAAAAAACTTAATAATAGCAATATATTGAAGAAATTTCTTCAATATGACTATTTTTTTTTGTTTATTTAATAGGTGATAAAAAATAAGTTGCATTAACTAAAATTTTTAGTTAACTTTTTATAAAATTTTATTCTTTATAATATATTTTCATCATTAGATCATAATCTGAAAACAAAATTTGAATATCATGAAATCCTTTTAGCTATTTTCGCCTTTTAAGAGGAACAAACGAATAAAGCTTTTAGTTTCTGTTGTGGTCATTTAATTTGAAATGTTTAAAATAAAAAATATAAATTGAAATAATTTTCTATTTTACATGTCAACTCAAATAATTTTTCTGAAGTTAAATTTAACGAAATGTCTTCTATTTTACAGCTCTTTTTTATATATGAGCCGTTTTCTTTGAAAGTGGTGTAAGTGTATTTTATTTAATATGGAAATATTTCAGGTTTTGCATTTGAAATATTTGAAAAACATGTTATTACACTTGTTTTGTATTTTTTAAATATTGATTTAAATTTATAATCTTTGTGCGTGCTAGCATCTAAATTATATTTAATGCTTATTGCAAAAATCCGTTTATAATTTTTGTGTTTTATAATTCAAATAATTTAAATTTCATAGCAGCCGGTATAATAACCCAGCAACATTTTTTTCAGAAAAGTTAATCGGAAAATTTAATCGAGCATTTAAAAATATTACCAACTTAATGACTATAACAGACTAATATATGTATAGATCTTTAGAATTGATTACTTAATGTAATAAAACGACATAAAATCCAATACAAATATTTCTATTTTTGACAACAATATGTTTCTTACATCACAAAATTGTTATTACGTTTAATAGTAGTGCGGTTTGACTACAAGCATATAATTTAATCATAATAAGTTGCATGTTATATGATGAATGTACTACATTAGAGAGGAGTCCATTTTTACTCAGTTTTATATTGTTCAATACATGCTTTAAATTATAAGTAGTGGAATGTTATATCCTAAATTATACTTCGATCACGGAAAAATTATTGACATTGACAAAATTTTGTTGTCTATTCAGTTCACGAAAAACTTACTTGAATACGAGGTTAAGTAAATAATGCAAAAATTTCTGTAAAAGATGGCTGATAAATTTTCATTATATCCCGTATAATCCCAAACAAAATCATGGCCCTACCGCCATACATTTTTAAATGTACGTTATGGAATTGTCGGCTGTTATCCTGATTTTCTGTCTTGTATAAAATTCGAAGTTCTTGTTGACCTCTCCTAACAGAGAGAGAAGTAAAGTCATAAAAAAACTGCTCAAATCTAGGGTGTATTGTAAAAGGAGCTTGATCGCTAACATATTGACTCCGAATAGCAATAGACATTAATACTTAATTCAGGCAGGCGGTATTTTAGTTTCTCCTCAGTTATTATATAAAAGAAAACATAATTCTTATGTCTGAGTTCCTCTAACAATCTTCTATATTGTGGTTGGTTTGGTGAACTTCGAATATCAGTTAAAATGTACTAAGCCTACCTACTTCCAAAGAAAGGAATAAATGCATTATTTAAAGAAAAAATTCTTTAACAAATTGTTTAGATCAGAAAACGTTTTTATTAATTGTTTATGTTAGATAAAGTCTTTCATAATATAAAATAGCGAATAGTTCGTACATTGTGCATAAGGTTTGTTGCATATGATTCTTGGATTCCCTTGAGTGTATGCTACATTTTAATATCATTTCTTGCTGGATAAAGATTTAATAAGTTGTTTAAGATTTAAAAAAAGTATGAAACGTGAAGAATATGATATTGGTTTTATAGTATATGTCCTGTTGCTTTCGATGTCGTCTTCTCACTGCACCTTTCTTTGTAGATTTTTCCACTCTGTTACCATTCACCCCGTTATTTACTTGAATTTCCTCATAGATTATCCTTTCAGCCGCCTCAATTGATTCATTATCTATTACACCCCATTTTAAAGTAGAGTCGAAAAAATCAACATGACCCATTTGAATAGATGTTAAAACTATCAATTAGATTCCTTTTCATTACCCATCAGTTGTCATATGGTGTACGAACATGGACAAGGGTAACTTTTTTGCAGATTTTATTTCTTCGCACACAACCAAATATTGTATTGTATTGCAAAATATTGTATTTTTTAAAGGCCCCAGACATATCTTTTTTAATTGTATTGTTGCTTTCAATTCCAATATTCTAAAAACTTATTAAAATTTCTGTCTGTTTTAACATAATTATTATTTACTTTTTGAGCACAAGTAACAAACGATTTTTAATAATTAAAATCAAATTACGAATTCTTGTTTGTTTATTCTAAAAAATATTTTAAATATATAATAACATTTATATAAATACTTTTAATACAAAATGGTTTCATGTTAATCTTACAGATCATAAATTATAAAAAACAAAAGACTTAAGACACAAACACACGACAATCATTAAACACATCTTTTACATTAATTCATGTACGTTTCTTAAGTCTTTCGTTTTAATTATTTAAATTATTAAAAATAAATAAAAAAAAACTATTTACTTTTAAAGACTTCTTTTCTCAAAATAAGATTAAACGAAAAAAAAAATACATGCACGCAAACATTGATAAATAAAAACTTTTTTTCACACGTAGACCACCTGAACATATTCTCAGTAAATTGCATCCTATCACTGCTCTAAATTCACAGAATATAAAAACGAGAAATAAAATAGAAAACTAAGCTTTAGTTCCTAAGTAATGCAGTTTACACAAACCTAATCACATGCTGTTTGCTATGTAATGCATTCTGAAACAAAAATAAAGCAAAAAATGTTGTTTTTTAAGAAACAAAATATACACGCAAATGCAATTACAATTACTTGATCGACTTGTCACAAACTGAGAAAAAATTCAAGAACCTCCTATAATAAAACGTTGAATAACATCCTATCCAAACTTAAGGTGTATTGTGGTAATACAAGATATTTGGAAATAGTAACACAGTAGTTTGAAGCTTTTTCACAATAATTTATTAAGGAACAAGCTTTTAAGCAAACAAAAGTGACATAAATATGAGGATTGGTGTTTTCATAAATATTCTTTGAAGGTTGAATAATATTACAAGATGTTTAATGAAAGTTTATTTCTAATCAAATAGTGTGTTCTAATTTTCAAAGTGTGAACAAAACCTGCAGCTCTATTGCGAGGTTACAAACATTATATACATTTCTTAAAAATAAGTGATGTTTTTTTCATTAATTTATTGCACACAGAGAAAACAGCATAGAGAGATATAGAATAATAATAAGAAAAATAAAAAGATAATTTACACAAGTTCATATTGAAACCTAATGAAATCAATAAGGCATCCACTTTTTATGGCTGCATGCAAAATGACCCTATGAAAAATCGCCCAAAAGCATAAATGAAAAATAGCCCAAGAAATCTTCATACAAAATTTGGTATTATTTCATATGAAAAGTAATCCAAAATTTTGGGTGTTTTTTCGTCGTTTTTGGAGAATAATAAATTTTTATATTTTTAATAAATTTTAATTTAATTCAAATATTTTAATGAGAGATCACCCATGTTTCAGCGATTGTATATGATGAAGAAATTTTTCAATAAGAAAATAATGTTTTTTTGTTTAAACGATATATTTTTAATAAAAATTATCGCTAAAACTAAGTAGTTATAAAGTTTACCTTAAACACTAGAATGGTCAACATTAAAATTTTGTCACGATATAAACTGGAAAAATAACAATTTATTTCTTTCTTTGCTTTACCAAAAATGTTGAATTTACAGCAAAAATACTAACATCACGTTTAAAGTTGTACCAGTGGCTGTCTTTAAAAAATATTTGCAGTCTTTAAAAAGCTTCTGATTATTAACGTAAAATGTTTTGGCGAAAAAGTATATTTTCTTTCATATTTATATAGAATCTGTTATAGAATCTGTTTTGTTTCTTTAATACTAGTAAATATTTCTAGTTATAATGTTATAAATAAGTTATTAATATGAGTTGAAATATATGTATGTATAATTATTGTTATAAATGTGTTTGTTGTGAAATTTCAGAGTTAGGCGCCGCAGGTAAAAGAATTTTATAAAATATAAAAATCGCGCGGTTTTTTATAATTTAATAATTTTTTACCTGCGGCGCCTAATTCTGAAATTTCACAATAAACAATGATTAATTTCAACTCATATTATTTATCTTTATTATTTTTTATTTACATATATTTTCTTTCATATTTATTTTAATTAACGCATACAATAATTTATTTGCGTACATTGGCAACAATATATTAAACTTGGTAGCAAAAAGCTTCCTAAAAGACTGTGATCACAGGTTATATACAACTTTTTCTTAAAGCTTGCACGGTTTAATTTAACAACGGTTGTAGCGACCGTTACTACGGTTAAGCAGCGATCATAAATATGAAAAAATGAACCCTGATATATATACATGTACATTTGTTGGCTTTTAAGTCAAGTGCTTAAGGCATTAATATTAATTTTACTGTAAGAATTGCGTCTAATGCACACTATCGTCTAATGTCTACTCTACAGTAACCAAAGAAAATATCAATAATATCCTCTTAAATTTCAGAATGCAGAATACTCTCACCATAGGATCCAAATATTTCTCAGAAGAAGATGTGGAAAGTTTTATAGAAATTAGATGACTTTAAAGAAAATATCAAGCAATTACAAAGCTAATAGAGTAGCTTAAGGTCTAAGAGATATTTAATTATAAAATCGAATCGAATTTCTTGTATCAAAGTTGTATGTGAAATTAAACAAATTGTATTCAGAATTGTCAAAAACTAAAAATAAAATTTATTACACCACAATATTTTTCGTGTAATAAAACACAAAGATTAGTTTTTGAAATATTTATACAATTATTTTATATTAAATTTGTTATCAAACAAATTTGTTTTAAATTTATATTTACAAATCTCACGCGGCAGTTTTACACAAAAACTAACACAAATCACAAGTAACACATTGATTAATGAAACTTACCTCAACTAATTGCTAATCTACGAAAAAATAAACAAAAATAACTATATTATCATTAAAAACTAAAAGAAAAAAAATTATATTTTCTAGAACACAAATATAGCAAATCAAAATAAAAACCAAACATAACATGTAACATTTTAATTTGTAAATGAAAATCAAAGATTAAAATCCCCAACCCAAAACCGTTACCACAAACCATTTGCTGTCACTTTTCCATGGTTTCTGCTGCTTAAACTAGAAGTATTAATCTTAAAAAAAACAACTTTATAGATTGCTGACTACAAAATCGTCGAATAACTATAACAACAAGAAATGTTTTTCAATAAATCAATTTCAATCAACATCCCATTTAAGTCATTTATTTTTCAGTTAAAAACAAAAGGCTTAGGATAAAATAAAAAATAAAAAAATACGCCTTTCCCAAACCAGAAAAATATCATAGCAAGAAATACATAAAGATTATTTCTTTATAGAATTTACCATTTCGTAAAAAGAAACTGACATCACAAGTGGAAGTACACAACTCGTTTAAACTTATTTATAAAACTTAATGTTTTCTATTTATCAACACTAAGAAGTGTTAAGACACTTAGAGAAAAAATGTTACGGGAATTTGCACAAATTTTCACCTCAAGTAGCGTCAAAATACTCACAACACCACAATTCTTATTTGGAATTTTGGTTAAAGAAATTGAGAAAAAAAATTAAGGAACAAATATGCACTCACATAACTTTCACACTGCGTTGACACTCATGCCCACCTATATAAATTAATAACCAGATTATACCACAAAACTCAGAAATCGAATACCTCGGTATACATCTCCATACACGCTTAACCTGGACAAGACACATAGAAGCAAAATTTACCCAAATAAAGCTAAAAGCAGTGCAAAAATATTGGCTCATTGTCAGAAACTCAACCTTAAGATTAGATTGCAAACTTCTCTTTATAATTAAATCTTTAAACCAATGTGGTGCTGTGCCTCAGCTTCAAATTTGGAAAAAAAATTACAGGCACCAAAATAAGATTCCACGAATAACTACAGCCGCACCCTGGTATATTAAAAACTCGAACATCCATAAAGATCTAAATGTCCCACTAGTTAAGGCAGTAATAACGAAACATGCTACAACGTATCTAAAAATCCTTAAAACGCACACAGAACCCGCTGGCCCGCAACATCCTTAATGATCGTGGTTACGTTCGACTAAGAAGGAGGAATATTGCTTCTCTTGGCCGAACATCACAGAGGTGACCAATTTATTTATAACAACAACCGTGTCATCATACAGATTTTTGTCTAGCACTGGCTGAACTTCGGACTTCATTATATACATATACACCCAATTCCGTTTTTACACGGTTTTGATTTAACATGGTTTGAAAATAAAAAAAATCTTTTTTTACACGATTTTATTCCATTTAGCACGATTCAAAGCCATGTGGGATTAGATTTTATTTGTAAAACTTAAGTCTTGCGAAATAATTTTATATTAAAAAGTTAGAGGAATTCCCCTGTTGTGCAAAAAAGCATTTTTACTTGTTACAGCAATTGAAATGTGTTAATATTTTGTGAACTATCAATGCATCTCTAAAAGAAGACGTCGAAAATTACAAATAAAAAAATAACAACGTAAAGCCATTTCTTTAGGAAACAAAGTTGAAATTTTAGATCGCTTTCGAAATGGAGAAGGCTCAGTCAACATTTCTTGGCAAACTAAGTCACAGTAAGAACTATAAAAAAAAAAATCAAATTCAATTAGGGAATCGTTGATTTCTGGAACGAAACTATCTGTTAAGTCTTCATCATACACTAAAGATGCAAATAAACGGTGCAAATACCCATTATATGTACATGTATGTATGTGTAAAAATAAACATGATTTTTTGTTCTTAAAAAAATCTAGTTTTTCACTAACTGGTTCCTTAAAGATGCCGATAGTGGCGTGATTTTCATGTATAAGGCCTAAGTTCTGAACCATAATAGGTAGACTCTTGAAGTTTTTACAAGAGGTTTATTACTATGGAAACTATAACAAATAATAAAAATTAAAGGGTGATCCATCAGTGATATGTTTCTGACGTATATTACCTTATTTTTTGAACCGCAATAGGTAGGCCTGATATTTTTATAGAAAGTGTCTTACCATGGCCGTTATAACAACAATTCCAAAAATTTAAAGGGTGTTCCAATAGCGATGTAATTTTCGCGAATATGACTTTGATTTTAAAAAGAAAAGGGTGCCCCATAAGACATGAAAAAATTAACAACTTGAGTTTTTAAAGGCGTACTAGACATAGTACGGAACCCTATGTGTGTGAGACTAACTCGCACTTGATTGATTTATTTTACGGTTTAAAACTCAACTCAGTTGAGTTGTCTAAAAGACAACTTAAAGACACCTGCTACTGATGAGTTGTAATTTGAAACAACTTCTACTAAAGAGTTGTAATTTTTTAAAACTTTTGTTAAACGAACTAACACGGTGTTGTAAACGGTAAAATTGCAACAGAGTTGTAACACAATTTAAATTAAACTTAAAAGTTTTTGACAAGTTGAGTTGTAATTGATAATACCAAATTGAAAAAATTTCAACTGAAGTAGAGTTGAGTTATAAACCGTAATAGGGGCATAACTTTTTTACTTTAACTTTTAAGATTTGAGCAATTATTGTTAGTTCCTATGATTTGAAGATACAATAAATAAATAATATGAAAAAAATGTAGAAAGTGGCAATATTACAGATATAGGATAAGTACATTGTATGGAGATACTCGGCCCTCGCTTCCTAATCACCAAGCTTTACCTTCATAACACAAGTTACTCTCATAGTACAAAATTTCAAGACTTCAATTATTAAACGATAGTAATTTTTCTCTTTTCATGGGAGGTACCATGCCCACTGTACTAATCCGGATTGTTGTTTTTTGCTAGACATATGATAAAATTTTTTTCACTCAGAGTTCCAATCCAGTCTAAATGCCAGAGTAGGCATCTTTACATTGTGCAAAATTTCAAGACTCTATCTATTAAAGTTCTCTCTTTGTATGGAAGGTACGCGTCCACTTTTCTAACCTAGTCAGTGTTTTGGTACACTACACACTATAGCGTGAGAGTTCCTTTTGTAATGTTTCAAGACTATGCATATTGTAGTTCTCTAGGTACACGATAATAAGTTTTCACTTCGTATCGGAGGTATCCAGCCCCCTAATCCAATCCAGTCTGTGTTTCTCTAAACTATGTACTTTATTATAGAGGTTACTGGTGCAAAATTTCAAGGCAGTACCTGTTACTGTTACCAAGCAACACGTTGATGAATATTTACGTTGTAGACGAGGTGCCATGCCCATGTCGAATATCAAAAAATAAGTATCCTATTTTACCAACTAATAACAAATTTCACAACGATCGGTTCACTGGTGTAGGCAGCTACAGCTTTCCGACAAACAAACAATCATACTATCAAACACATTTTCCATTTATAAAAAACCCGATGATTTTTAAAAATGTTCATAATTAGTTTTCCTATTCTATCAAAATTGCCAAGCAGTTATTAAAAATTTGACTTTTTTCTTTTTCTCTGAGTGTAATAAATATAATGTAATAATATAATTTCTAAAAACCGTTTATATAAGTAAAAGGAACTAAGACGAATAGCAAATGTCTGCGATGTTAAAAATGGTAGTAAAAATAAATTATGTTGCCTCTAATACTGTAATCACCTCACCGAACACCAAACAAACACTTAGAAAAATGGATGAAAAAAAAAATTATCAGCCACACTAACCCCAATCGATGGCTAGTAACAAAATCATTTTTATTGTACGATACGAAATAAGTTAGCACTTATACACCTGATATCTTAGTAATACTTCTGGCATCTTTGCATAGAAAGCATAACATGTTTGAAGTATTTTTATAGTTCAAAGCTTAGTAGACTAAATAAGAACAAATCTTAGTATTTTTTAATGCTGTTGAAGCCGTTTCAAACTTAGGATGTTCAAGATATATACATACGTATTTATATGTATGAATATTGTTTTGCAAAACATATAACGAATTCGTTCATTTAATTAAATCACCAAGTTTTAAAATATCTTGAACAAATATTAAAAAAAAAAATCTCTGGAAAATTACTTTTTTTTGTAAATTTCGATAACAAAATCACCTGTCGAATATAAAATTATTCTCTCTTTCAAGCTACAATCAATCGTGTGCATGGAAAAAATCAAAAAAAAAACTTCTGTTAAAAATAAAGCAAACTCCGCCTGTCTTTCATATGCAACATAATAATTTTACAGCAAAATCAGGTGTTTTTTATAGGAAGGCAGTAATTATATTAATTTTATTATAAACTAGCTGTGTCCGACACTTCGTCAGCGTCCTTGCAATATTTTGTTTGATTTTTCTTTGAAAGAAAGAAAACCTAAAACTAAATTTATATAAAGGTGCCTCGTCCTTACTAAAATAACTGCCGCCTTAAACTCTGAATATCGGTTAGTGATTAATAAAATAGTAACTCATTTCCGTCTGTCTGCTTTTCTTTTTCGCATCACGTAAAAACTACTGGATAGATTTTAACCAAATTTTACGAGGAGGTACCTAAGCATCTGGTAACTCACAATATTACGGGATATCAACCAAATCAACCAAACAAAACAATAAAGAATCTCTTTACACAGACAAAAAATAAAATAGAGATGAGAGAACAAAATAATGTTGTATATGAAATTCAGTGTAATGGTACAGATAATGAAGAGTGCGGAAAAGTTTACATTGGTACAACTAAGAAAAATTTAGGAGTCAGAATAGATGAGTATAATGCAGACATTCGAAACAGGGTTCTTAGATATTTTTCGGGTACCATCCCCAATTTAAAAATTTCCATCCCCAAAATTCCCCAAACAAATTTAAAATTCTTTCCAAATTTAATTTACCGTATAAATACATTAAACTGTGTTTTTTATTGTAATAAAATTATACAAGTTTATTGCATTTCTGGGGATAGATTAAGAGGGTTACAACAAATTTCGATAGACTGATTGCTAGAGCGCCTTATCTATCAGTTTGGGGGTTGCGGGATCGATTCGCACCAAAGACTCTGTGTGTGTTTACTGAAGAAAAGCGAAAAGCTTCGCAGGTAGTGTTGTCTTGAGAAAAAACAGAAAAAAATGTTAACCTTGTACATATGTATGTATATTATTTTTCAACAAAGATTCGAGCAGCTAGTTTTTGAATTTATTTGATATTTTATTAGTTTCTTTGCCGAAATAAGACAAGCCTGGTAGTTGGTATGCAAAGTGAGGTCTAAAAACAAGGTCGGCATCTTGATATATACAAATCTTTGTCCAACCTTTGGGATAAGTTGCTTCCACTTTTTAATAGCATTTTTTTTAATTGTGATGTATGTTTCTTAAAAAACTGTTCTTTACTGCTGGTTGTAGTATTTTCATTATTGAACTAATTTATGTTATCGATTGTAACACACAAATTTTGAAAAATATAAAAAGCACTCATTTGAATAAATGACAGTAGAGCATCTGCAGATTTTAGTTCTTTCTTAAAATCGTAATGAATTAACTTTTGTTGCTTAAATAATTTTCGTTACGTTAAGTTGGAAAATACCAACGAAACGTCGTAAAAATTAAAATACATAATCTTTTATTTATTTAAAAATAGTAGAACAATTTGACCTTAAAAGCCCAAATATAAATTATAAATAGACACAACAAAATATCTTATTTCCAAGAGAAAGTGGAGAAAAACAGTGAAAGTACGCTTTCCGGTATAAAAGTACTACCTAGTACGGAATCTTTAAATTTTGAAAGTGTGATATTTTAAACACAGATGGGGCTGACAAAATATAAATTACTTACTGCCAAATAGCTGGTTGAATACAATTTGTATTTAATTTGTATTTTTACTTTGTGGAATTGCATTGTTGTAAAAACTTAATAGAATCGATCTGTTGTTTTTCTATAATCGGGACTTTCCCAGTTTCCTAAGTTTGTCTTAGTTGTTGTTACAGAATTTTCTTAAGTAGCTCATATACATAGATATGTTCACAGGTTTCGAGTGAGTATTTATTGGAACCTGTACGTGAACGGTGACTTGTAGATAAGTTAGAAAGTGTTAAACAGTGTCAATAATAGTTATTTATACAAACCTGAATAAAGTGGGCACAGCTAGTTTGTTTATATGTTTATATAACATGTATATAGAGTTGAATACAAATCAGTTTGATTTAACTATTTTTTTCATTAAGTTGAAACTAAGCTTTTTCGTTAATATTACTAAGTGTAATTTTTTAAGTCATGGCAAAATAACCATATACGGACACCACTACGTCCTAAAAGACCAAACAAAAAAGAGCCCTGTCTCCCAGTTTTGTCCAAAGTCCTCCAGGTTTTTTTTTATGGGCCCTCAAAGATGTGGGGCTTCGATGTCATTTTTGCAAAAAAATTATCATTTCCTCAAGCTCATATTGTGCAAACCGTTTGAAATTTTGATATACTTTCTGAGGCAAAGTTGTAGCTCTTGTCATAAAGAACAAAAATTGTTAACATATAAAATCAAAAAAACTTCATCTTCAAGGTCAAAATCGCAAAAAACTTTCAAAAAAAGTTTTTCACTTTTGCGGCTACCTAAGCGCTACCTAAACGGTGTTAAGAATCATTCCTAGGAAGCTCATATGTTCTAGAAAGTTGTTTACTGAGATCTTAGGTTCATTTTTGTGGTGGATTATTACCTTGAATTTTGAACGGTTTGCTACCTATGGACCTGAACAGGGGAAAAAGGTAAAAAAATTGAATTTTTTAAATTTTTTGCTATTTTGACCTTGAAGATGAAGTTTTTTTGATTTTATATGTTAACAATTTTTGTTCTCTATGACAAGAGCTACAACTTTGCCTCAGAGGGTACATCAAAATTCCAAACGGTTTGCAAAATATGAGCTTGAGTAAATGATCATTTTTTTGCAAAAATGACATCGAGGCCCCACATCTTTGAGGGCCCATAAAAAAAACCTAGAGGACTTTGGGAAAAACTGGGAGACAAGGGTCTTTTTTTTGGTCTTTTATCACGTATATGGTTATTTTTTCCCTGTTGCACTGTGTTAACTATAAAATTTAGTTCAATGTTCACACCAAAATCCCAAAAAGGAAATGTAGATTAAAATTACACAATTGCAGTTATCAGCTCAAGATTTTGTTTTGTTAAAGAGAAGCTTAAGAAAACCAATATAAAACGTTTTTTATAATTTATATAATTCAATTTAATGCTCTTAAAAAGGCTTTTTAACATAAATATGGTGCTGATCGTAATGAAGAAACAAATCTATCTACGACAGCGGTTTGTTTTATTTTAACTTATTCCAGTTTTTCTAAAGAGGTCAATTTAAATTTTAAGGTTATTATTTTATTCATTTTTATTTAAGTAGTAGACATTCTAAAAAATTACTATTGAAAACCTAAATTATTGTATCCTGCAAATCAGCTTAAGAAAATATAAGAGAATTTATTGCAGTCAAAATCATTTTTGAATACAAAGTAATTTTTAAGTAAAAGAGTTTAAAATGTTTTTGTACTCGGTATAATATTCTGTAGCTTAAAATTTATTTGTTTAGATATTATCCTAGTAATAACTAAAAATTTAAATGTGCTTTAAGGTAAAAACCATTAGAATTATTTAGTTTAAACTTTATATTCTACTCTATTCCGTTACCGCGAACCTATTTCTTTAAATTTTCAAAAACCAAGATGTTGATGGGTGTGAAATCTGCAAAAAGGATGGGCGCAACAACAACAGATCATATATAATTGAATTTTATAATTGAATAGGCCTCTGCATCTAAATTTTTTTTTTATTGAGGATCAACCTTCTTTGTTTTATTGACCCAATAATGACCAATATAATTCTCGATTGATTGTGTTTTTATTTTTTCAAGCAATCGAGGTTCCATGCACATAGCCAAAAGCTGTCGATTTTACTATACTTGCAGGGATTAACAAAGGACTATAGGTGTTTGAGTATGATTATAATTCTATCAGCACAAATCTTCCTAACCTATGCTAACCTTACTTTTAGGGTGGGTTAATTAAAAAAAATCAATGCATTGACTTTTGTGTCATTTCTGGTATATCATAGTAAATCAAAGTTTCGCGAAGAGTTATTTATAGGCAAAAAATTGGCAACAGAAAAGCTTGAAACCAGCTGCTGATTTAGTTACATAATTGCATGCGTGATAGTGATAATGTGCAAGCCAATTTTTTAACTTGTTCGCTCTTTTTAACTGAGCTATTTCAAGCATTTTTAAAATAACTAAATTTCTTCCTGAACGAGGTTCAGCATTTATGGATGTAGGACTAATGACTAATAACTAGACAACTGAGTAAATGACTTGTATATAAATACTGGTGTTGAAGTATCGCAATTTTTGTTTTTACTTATATTTAAAAAATTTTAATATTTTGCATTAGATGTAAAAGTGCTTGGTGACTGCAAGAAATTTTTTACGAAAAGTCTATTTAACCCTGGAGTAATAATGTATTTTTTATGTACAGTAATGCAAATTGTTAGTCCGCTCGACTAACATGATTATATTTCCAAATTTTTTAGTACTATATGCGATAGTTGGAAAAAAATGTTCTTAAAATCGAAATCTTACATTCTTCTACGGCTATAAAAATTAATAAGAAATTAAATCTTTTGAAAACAAAGTTATTTTCTCACATGTTTTCTTAAAGATACCTTGTATATACAGCTTTGGAAACATGCTTTCCTTAATTTCAAAAAATAAAAATTATTTTCTAAAATCTATTAAAATTTAAAAAATCTAATAATACTATTAAATAAACAGTAGGTACAATTGTCGCCGTGTTGTTAGCTACTTAATGATATTGAAGCCGACAGCTACATCGTAAACTCTGATATTGTTGTAGAAATATTTATTTTGCTTTTATAAAATTAAAAAACTTTTTAAAAAATTATATTATTTTTGTTTGTATATGAATTTGTGATTTACAATTTTGTGACATTTTCTTTTGTTGAATAAAATAGAAACTAGCCTAAAAATCAAACGCATTTAAAAAAAATATGTTACTCTATATGCACACATACATACATATGTATATTCTTAATATTAAATATATGTTATGTTACAGTCATGATTTTCATTTTCAAAGAAATATTGAAATTTTGGTTTTAATTTTTCGAAAATAGTGTGTAAAAATTTTTTGTAAAAATATTTTTTTAAAAATTCTTTGTAAAATTTTATTCGAAATTTTTTAAAAAAAATTTTTTAATATTTTTCTGTAAAATATCTTTTTGAAAATGCTTTGTACATTTGTTTGTAAATATTTTTGAAAAAAAAAATTGAAAATTTTTTTTAAAATTTTTTTTTTTAATTTTTTTTTAAAAAAATTTTTTTTAAATTTTTTTGT
Organism: Phasia obesa; assembly: GCA_949628195.1. Classification (NCBI taxonomy): domain Eukaryota; kingdom Metazoa; phylum Arthropoda; class Insecta; order Diptera; family Tachinidae; genus Phasia; species Phasia obesa. The sequence continues at coordinate 88,728,857 of OX451215.1, forward strand.
TAAATTTAGGACCTTTCTGCAATCTTTATTAAGTTAGAATGATCAGACAAAAGTAAAAAGTAATCCTTACAAAAAAAAAAAATTTCCTCATATTGACACATGGGGGGTCCTTTTAACTGCTCCTATCTATCAGTGGGTACCCTGTGGGTCCATTGGCTACCTCTATGCGTATTGCTTTATATTAAGGTCTCTAATACAAATCAAAGCAGAAAAACCCTACCAATCTAAAAACAATCAAAAATCGCCCCTCGCAGGGAGTTATTGATCCCCCGAGATCTGTATACACTCCTTGCGATCTACCTGTCGCAGTCTAATATTTATTTGACAAAAAAAGGCAAAACAGAATCATTAAAGCCGAAAAAAATTAAAAAAAACCTAAAAAATATAGGTAGGCGGGGTTTTTGGCCCGTAGCCTCCAAAGGAATGATCCGATGTTGCTGAATTGCAACACCAAAATTTTCGAAACTATGCCTCACAGAGTGGTGTGCTTAAATTTTTTGTATCTCTTCTGGTGCCTTGGCAAATGACATTACAACACTAACGCGGACAGACGGAAAGACGGACAGACGGACCTCGCTTAATCAACTTCTCTATGTATAAGGATCCAGAATATATATACTTTATGGGGTCGAAAATGAATATTGTAGAAATTACACACGGAATGACAAATTTATATATACCCTTTCCACCTGTGGTGAAGGCTATAAAAATAATTTACACTAGGGAGGTCCAAGATCTTATGACAAAATTTCAAGTTAAATATAAGTAGCCAAAATGTCAAGGTCATAAGTCACTTGAAAGGCTGTTCGAACAATGAAAACAGAAGACGCAGAGAGTGTCTTCATGAATTTAAAAAAAAACACTAACCCTAACCCTATGTACAACCTAATTTATTCTGCGGATATCGAACGACTGAAAAACAAAGAATTCAAAGACAGTGGCAATTTTAAATTTTAAACACAGATCTCCCTAACTCAAAAACAGACTAAAAGAATGCACGAAACAGCTTGAAGAGCTGCTAGAATGCCGAAGAATAAATCCTGAAAAATTACCTGGAGGATCCTACCACAACTCCACAAACAGATTATGCATTATGGAGTACATGTAGAAACTAGAAAAGACAAGTCAAACCATTTCTAAGACTAAACCATTTTAGTAAAAACGAACTTTCAGCGTCAATAAGAATAACCTTGTCATACGTATAAAAAAAATTGAATATTGCCGACTTTGTAGCGCCGATTGAAGCCATTACATACAGATTAGTTAGTAAACCTTTAAATCGTTCGGAATAAACATTCATGATCGCAACGAACCTAATAACGATGTATACGTAATAAACCTCATAATGCAAAGACCTCATACAAATAATTATTAAAATAAAACATCTTAAATGAATAAAAGTATGGTATTTAAAAAAAAAAATTGCAACCATAACAAAAGAATATAAAAGGGGAAAGAAGGTGTAAATGCGCACTGATTTACTGACGTGTGAATGGCATCTCAATGGCGTTTTAAATACAAAAGACCAAAAGGCAAAAAAAGAAAATCTTCTGTTTTTATAAACAAGTAATTGCTATTATTAGTGTATCTTTTAGAAACCAGAGGAGCTATTTAGAGTGTATTATTAACCATAGCTTAAGGAATAATAAAATAAATATAAAAGCTCAGCTTCAAAGAAAAAAAAACATATTTATTTAAGTATTACAAGAACGGATGCATTAAAATTCAATTTAATTTTGAGGCTCAAATAAAAGCATTCACTACTGAAAAAAAAATTTGCATCATCTCTATTACTGGGCTTTAAATTTAATAGTATCTAATAATTGGTCATAAGCGAAAAAAACCACAACTATAAACACGTATTTAACATGAATAAGGCGCTTTATGTGTCTGGATAAAACCATTTTGTGTGGTTAAAACCAAACTCAAATCTAAATAAAATCAGATAAAAGATGCGGCATCTTGTAATCAATGAAACTATTTTTTCAGTTCAGGGTTCCCAGATTTATTTCTAGTCACATCCCAAATTTTACCGAAATTTCCCAACAAATATTTAAACTATCCCCATCTAGGGGTTGCGGGTTCGATTCCCGCCAAAGTCTGGGTATTTTTGCAGACAAGCAGAAAGCTTAGCAGGTTCTGTGGTCCTTTTATTAACAAAAAAACTAAGTTGATTGATAGTGGTTACCTCACTATTTCTCGGAATGGATCAAAAGATTTAAAACAAATTTCAGTATTTTTAAAATGTATATTAATTCTCAACAAAGAATTGAGTAACTTGTTCTGCAATTTATTTCTTATTTAAGATTTTGTTAGTGCCGAAAAAATATTTATATGTAAAAGCAATTCTAGTTGATATGTAAAATAACTTGGCAAGGTCTAGAAACAAGGTTATTTTAGCTGCATCTTGATAATTATAAACTTTTCCCCAAAATACGTTTAAGTTGCTCCACTTTTTATTGCCATTTTTCTTAATTGTTTTTTATAAATGTCTTTTAAAACATTGTTATTTACTGCTGCTAACTCGGGCGGCCGCCTTAATTATTTTCTTTTTTTAGTTCTCTACAGCCCTCGATGCAATTTTTTTGTAGTACCACCGCAAAAAAGATTTAAGCCTGCAGTTCTTTCTTAAAATCGTAACGAAGATAAAAAAGTAAATCAAGTTATATTGCTTGAATTATTTTCGGTCCGTTTTTTATCTTCTTTTACCTGTTTAAATTTTAAATAACCATTTTGTTTTCACATTGTATGAGAACCACTCAATTCTTTGAGTTATTCGTATTCAAATTTTCTGAACGATTTGTTCAATTGGAATATAGAAACATCATATTAAAAAAGGAATGATTTAATAATAAAATTACAATATGTAATCCAAAAAGTAATCCCCAAAAAATCCTTAAAACATTAAAACTATCCTCAAAATCCCTAAAACATTAACTAATCCCCAATCCCCAAGCCGAATTTTTTATCCCCATAAGTAAATAGAAATCCCCGATTTGGGGATAAACCCCTAATCTGACAACACTGATGATTTTTAAATTTGTGCCTAAAAAAAGGTAAAAGGTATGTATGTATGTATGTATGTATGTATGAATGTATGTATGTATGTATGTATGTATGTATGTATGTATGTATGTATGTATGTATGTATGTATGTATGTATGTATGTATGTATGTATGTATGTATGTATGTATGTATGTATGTATATTATAATGCTTTTTTTGCATCTGCTTTAAAATTTTTTGCTAATCAATCTTTGATTTCTCTCTACCTTTTCTTTTTGTGGTGGCGGCTGCCTGACATTTTACCTTCATATTATCCTCTATTTTTCCAGGGGGTGCAAGAACAGGAGGCTTCTTCTGATGGATTGTCTAGAGCGGGCTGAAGCCACTTAATATTTAAAACCCAAAAAACCATGGAGAAAATTTGTTAATCCTCTGCGAGGGATCGAACCTGGTGTGATTCGTTTTGTAGGCACGTACTTAACCACTACCACTACACCAAATGTATATTTTATATTTTATGTTTTAACAAACAGTTTCTATGTTGATTTATAGACACGAAATAATAAGGCTAATATAATCAAGAAGATATCCTTGTTAAAAAAATTAAAAAGATGATTTACACATGATCATAAGCGAACCTAATGAAATCAATCAGGAATACGTTTTTGGAAAAATCAATTAGGTAGCCTAATGAAATTAATAAGAAATCTCCATTTCGGACAATTTAGAAAAAATCCAATAGAATTAAAAAGTTTTTCTTTATGGATTGTTTGTTGTCTGTAGTAAAAATGAGTAAAAACATTGTGAATAATAAGTTTTCTTTCAAGATTTACCACATAAAAATAATAAGGAATCTCTTCGAAAAAAATTCCCTTTTCTTTCTGCTTGAATACCCCTTAGCCTAAAAACATTTCATAGAGAAAATCTTTTTGGTTCTATTAGGCATTTTTGGCTCTGTGTATGCCATGGCCGCTATAACAAATAATAATATTAAAGGGTGTTCCGTCCGTGACATGATTTGGACGTAATAGGTACACTTTTGAAATTTTTACAGTAGATGTGTTGCCATTGCCATTATAGCATTTAAAGATTGTTCCGTAATAACATGTTTTTCACTTATATTTCTTTATTTTTATAGGTAGGCTCCTGATATTTTCAAGTCCTTATATCTGAACAGCAATCGGCTGACACTTAAAATGTATACAGATTACATTTTACAATATCGACTGTACAAACAAGTAATGAAAATAAATTTAATAAAAATAAAAATCAAATAGCGTTCCCTAGATGTAGCGAATTTGAGGCACTTGATATTTTCAAAGGGTTTTAGCACTGTAGTGTAAAAAATAATTAAAAATTAAAGGGTGCCCCATAAAACATGAAAAAATTAACAACTTGAATTTGTAAAGTTGCACTAAACATATTACGGAACCCTATGTGTGTGAGTGTGACTCGCACTTGACTGATTTATTTTTATTTTTTATTTTATTAGAATTATATAATACAGTGAATGATATCATATAATGAAAGAAAGAGAGTACGAGCAACTGAGGCCTTCGACTCTTTATTTTATATACAATACAAAAAAAAGTTAATTTTGTAAGCCATTTTGATATTTTGGAATTTAAATCTTATTTTTAAAACTAATGCTTCATATATAAAAAAGGGATGCTTTTGTATTTTTTTTAATCTGTAGCATCCTATACTAATAAATAGATAATTTTAATTTTCTGTTTTTTCGGGGGGTTTTATTTTTATATACAAAGTTAATATTTAAGTATTAAGCTATAAAAAGTTTGAACTTAGAATTTCGTACGAGTAATCTTTTTATTGTGGTCGGTTGAATAAACATATAGGCTGGAATGATAAAGAGGGTAAGCCACTCTCACACAAAGTAAAAAAAACTATATTGCCTTTCTTCTTCAAACTTTGTATGGATAGCATCATTTAATCAAAGATGAGATTTTATAAGTGAACGGGGCATACAATTAATCTACAGAGTTGTCTTCAAACATAATATTAGAAACTCTTTCATTGAAAGAAATTATTTTGTATTGGAGCAGTTACCCCCGGGGGTTCCAATTGTCACTACAGTAATGGCAAATGCTTTGACGCGGTTCACTCGGGGAAAATAGGGGCACCAGACGCTAGGATTCCTAGAGCCTAAATCTGGAAGAACAGGTCTGTTGTTTTAACACGGGTTCTCTTCGAGGCCCGACCAGCGCCCAAAGGACTGGTACCACGGGAATCGGTGGCCCCACAGAGAGCCTATCCTCTCTGTGACCGGTTATTGGTGAGGTCCGCTTCGGGGGTACAAGTGGTGGTTGTGGTTTAAGATCGATTCATGTAGATGTGGTGCAAGGTCGATCAAGTGTACTGTTGCACTCTCAACAGACGGAGTTTGGATAGTCTCCAAACCCCTAAGCAAGAGGTTATAATATGGATCTAGGCTTGCCTTGGAAAGGCTTGCCATATTGTATAAATTGCTACTCATTTTGACTGTATACACACAAATTGCGATTGGTGGCAATCGTAAAGTGTTGTTATAATACTACACAATGGGGGCGCTAGTCTACGTCTTTATTTCACTCAGTATTTGGAGCCCACGTTAATCTAGTAACACATCTGTATTGGAGCAGTGTGTAGTAAGTAGTCTGGCCTTACAAACGAAAAATTAGTCATTCTTTACCAGCCAATTGAACTAATAAATATATTGTAATTTTAATATAATTTTAGTTGTCTAAAATTAATGTTCATACAAATACAAAATTTTATAACGCTTATATCTCCTATAAATTAAGGACACTCGAATAAAAAGAGAAATATTTTACAAAACTTTGCAATTGTTCCAAAAAGACACTTAATAAATAAGTTAATAAATAAGTTTAAAATAACTAAAGATAGCATGTTTGCAGGTATTTGAAAAATAAAGCTGAAAGTTTACTAAACTAAACCCCCTGGTGCAAAATGTGCCGTTTACAGAAAAAAAACATATGTGATATAATTTATTTATTTTTGTTTTCTTAAAAAAATCGCCCCAACCTCTATGCTTTGACCGAATATTTATACTTTTGTTGTTACAAAAATCTCCAAAGTATTTTCACTAATAGCCATTCATTCATCTCCTTTAGGGAAAATTTCAAAGCGAACAACAGAAGTAAACCAAAAACAATTTAAAAGTTGTTCGATTTCTTTGACAAACCGTGCAATAATTTAATGCCTCAGACTTGTAAATGACATCTACAACCGTGGGATAAATAACTTTTAAAAGTGTGAGCTGATATTAAGTAAGTTTGCTCTGTTTCTATTTATCAACTTTTAAACCAAATATTTATTTCAAACAACATCTATCTGATCGTACAGGTCGGTATTTCATTTTTTTTTGCTTACGTATGTAAAGAGCAGGATTCAATACTTGTTAGTTGTTTGAAACATGTATACTTTGGAAATTATGTGTGACAAGTGTTTTTTTTTAGTTTAAATTTTTTGTATTTGTATTTGCATTTTTTATTTGTTTTTTTTTTTTGCAGTTTATTTAAGTAAAACTATTGCTGGATATCAACGATTCTGTAAAATTTATTATATGACTGTATTTTCATCTCAGTGTTAACCAGCACCACTTTAGTGAAATGGTCATTAATATTACTTGCAAATAATTCGATTTTAGGCGGACCGGTTTGTGATTGAAAATAGTTAAATCTTTTGAATATCTGGTAAATAACATGCTTTTAGTATTGTACACTAAAGGTGCTACAATTCAAAGAAATGAAATATCTGTCTGCCTAAAATCACAGTGTCCTCAGCATGTGGATATGAATTCTTGTACAAATTTCTAGGAAATTTTTTTGTAAAATTTTTTGTTGTTTAATTTTAAAGATTTTTGTTTAATTTTATAGATTTTTTATATTTATAAATTTTTTTTTTAATTTTATCAAAATATTTAATAATAAAAATTTGTTTGTGAAAATTTTATAGAAAACTTTTTAAAAAAATTTGTTTTTAAATTTTTTGAAAAATTTATTTGAAAATGTTTGTAAAAATTTTTTTTATTTTTCTAAAACTTTTTTCAAAAATTTGTTGTAAATTTTTTTTTGTATTTTTTTAACGCTCTGTAAAAAAGTTTTGTAAAATTTTTAGGATTTTTTTTGGTAATTCTTTTATATAAAATTTTATTTAATTTTTAAAAAAAAATTTTTGTAAAAACTAGGACTTTCCTGCAATCTATATTGCGTTGGAATGCCTGACAGATGGGCTTAAATCTTCTGTATCTCGCCTGTTGCCTTGACAAATGACATTACTACCCGATGGACATCGCTTAATCATCTTTTCTATGTATAAAGATCCAGAAAATATATACTATTGAAAGAAATCAACATTGTAGAAATTACAAATGGAATGACAACTTTATATGTACCCTTTCCACCTCTGGTGACGGGTATAAAAGCGGCAGATCTTTTAGAATCATCCATGTTGAATTCACTTTAATTTATTAGTATTTGTAAAAATATTATTTAAAAACAATTCGAAAAGAACACTTAAAAAACAAACTTCATCTGACTGATTTTAGTTCAGTGATTTTGTACTCTGTCTTGATAAATAAATTTTTCTATAATTTTACTTTAAGATACTAATTTTACATTCTCTACTGTGTAGAAGAATGAAAATTATTTATCAGACGCTGTAACATACAACATAATTTGAACACTTTCTGTGGTAGCGTGTATATTAATTTATAAATATATTTTTTTTTTATTATTACCTTCAGTTTGTTGTAACTCTAATAGTTAAATTATAAAAAGAAAATATTATTAATGAATTCATAAAGACAGAGATTTAACTAACAAAAAAAAAATAAAATTTCTCATAATATTCAAAGTTGATTCTAAGCCTTTTCAACCAAAGAACAATTAGGTAATGGTTTTAGTTATGGAAAATTCAAAAATAAAACACCAGTCTGACGATACTAATGATGGCAGTATTACCATCATGTCCTGTGGCGATAAATTTCTACTAAATATAACGAAATAAATGTCTTTTGTAAAATATTTAAGTTGCCCATGTAGATAATAAATTGATTAAAACTATCTGTCTGACTGATTTTGTGATACTAAAACACTTCTATAAGATGACGATGGAGCCCTTAAGGGCGGAAAGTTCCTATCTATAGTATTACTCGTGCTCGTGATCATGCTCATGCGAAATTATTTTGTTTTGGATACACAGGATTATGTTAGAAATCGTGCCTAAGTTGTGTTGAGACAGGTAAGAAAATCAACTAAAGTACAAAGTGGCTGACGCGCTTGATTTATGTGAAGAAAGCAAGCTTACTTTGGTTTTAAAAATTTCTTCACATATATCAAAAGTAAATTATTAGGAATGCTTCATATTCTTATAGTCTAATGCTAAAATTGTGTTGCTCCTATTAATGGTTTTAATTAGTTTTAGACACACATATAATTCAATGTTTTATTAATTCAAGTATTTTTTTAATTAGAAATTTGTTTAGTTCTTTCTTAGTTAAGAATATAATTGAATCAATTAAAAAATTAATTAAAATTGTTTCGGAAACCAATTAAAACCTTTCATTGGAGAAAACAATTTTTTTCTGTGTACCTGAAATGAAAATATTAAAATTGTTTAATATTCATACAAGTCAATAGACACTTTAAAGGTAAAACAGCTCGAAGCTCAGAAAATACAATGACAAAAGCGTAAAATAAATATATGCAGTATTGTACATTGAAATCAGTTTGGTAACATTTCTTTAATTTTTTCCTAACTAGCTGTTCCCCACACGTCGCACATAGGGGTATTTTACCAATCTTGCCGGACATTAGGCCATAAATTAAGACATGTAATAATTTAAGTACGCAGCTCGACAGACAACAAATTTCTGCATCGTATAGTAAATTTTTAAGTCATTTTCTTAAGATTTGTCGCTTTGGGACACTGTAAAAATCAGGAAAGTTGAGGAAATTGCAAACGCTTTTATTGCCTTCTTACAATTTTGAGAGATTTGCATTATATTTTTTTTTGTGACTATGGAAATAAAGATTTTACATTGATATTTATTCTGTAAAAGGCTGAATTAATAGTTACTTACATATATTAGTTTTTAGAAAAATTTAATTTTATTTGTTTATGGTAAACAATTTCCTTCGAATTTAAAAAAAAAATATTTTTTTGTTAAATTTTTATCCAAAAAAAAGTGTTGGTCATAAATTGTTTTTGGTTTCTAAGTTGTTTTAAATAAATTAATTGTTATTATTTTAAATAAAATTTATTGTTACTAATAAAGGGTGATCCATTTCGAGGTTCCCTAATTTTAATGGAGAATGTTTATTATGATTTGAAAGAACATTATTTGGCATTTGTTTTTTGGACATTATGTCTATCAAATGTTGACCGTTGCTACGTCGCAGATGGTGCATCCGTTGAGTCCAATTTTCAATTACTCGTTCAGGTATTTCGACTGTTAACTGGCGAATGACACGCGTGATGTTTTCTTCTAAGGCCTGAATCGAAGCGGATTTGTCCGCATAAATTTTAGACTTTACATATCCCCACAGGAAAAAGTCTATCGGTGTGATATCACACGATCTTGGTGGCCAATCGACCGGCCCAAACCGTGAAATTATATTCTCACCGAAATGTTCTCTCAATAAATCCATTGATTGATGCGATGTGTGGGAAGTGGCACCGTCTTGCTGAAAGCAAAAGACGCCGAGATCACGAGCTTCAACTTCAGGCATCAAATAGTCAGTTATCATGGCACGATAACGGTCGCCATTGAAGTTTACGTTTGCATTGGCATCATTTTTATAGTAATATGGACGGATGATTCCACCGGCCCACAAACCATACTATGGACAGATGATTCCACCGGCCCACAAACCATACCAAACCGTTGTCTTTTCTGGATGAAGAGGCAGCTCTTGTATCTCTTCAGGTTGCTCTTAATCCCAAATGCGGCAATTTTGTTTGTTTTCATACCCATTGAGCCAGAAAAGGGCCTCATCGCTAAACAAAATTTGGCTCGAAAACGTCGGATCTTCTTGGAACCTTTTAAGAGCCCATGGTGCGAAGCGATTCAGACTTAAGTCTTTCCATTATGAAAAGCCAAGCAATACTAAACAAAAATAACATGACAGCATGACACCACGCACACGTGATCTGTCAAAAAAAGGCTATTGAAAAAAGTATCTCTACTTTAATCACCCATTATAAATAAATTATTATCTATACATATAATAAAACTGTGATTATCTGCCTGTCTGTCTGTCTGTCTGTCTGATTGTGTTCGCATCACGTAAAAACTACTGGCTGAATTTTAATAAATTTGTCTTGGAGAGGTACCTTAGTATCGCGGTTTAAATATAGAATATTTTATTCGTGTGAAAATATGTTTTTATCAAGAAAAAAAGAGAGAAAAGAGAGAGTGAAAGTATACAATTTTTCCGATTCAATGGTACTGCAAACTTGGCAAGAATTTCTATTTTTGTCAGCGCGTAATTCAAAGCCATATTTACAGTACTCTACAATAATTTTGGAATTGTATACAAATTTTAGAATTTTATATAAAGCCTATATTTCTTAGTAATTACCCAGGGATGGGTACCTTTATATAAAGTCATTACATAAACCATATCTGAGACACTATAAAAGTAAGAGTCTTAAAGTGGATTTCTTTTAAGGCAAAATAAGGAAAAAGTGGCGGGCACAGCTAGTCATGAATAAATTATTTATTTTTAGATAAATTAAATAATATAAAGTAATAAATTACAGAAATGACTTTTATTAATATTCTTCGTCATAAAAGCTTAAAAATGAATATTTTTTGGAAATAAGCAAAAATAAATTTAAAGCTCACATGGACGTTTCGGGAGTGGGATTGGGGGGATACCTTCCCTGACCATAAAAACTTAAAAATTTTATTTTTATGATACTAAGGCGTATGTAATCCATTTCTTATAATAGTTACATTATTTTTTAAAATAATATTTTCAAAAAATATTTGAATAGAAATGGTTCTGTTACAGTTTTATTATGAGTACAAATATGCAGAGGGATAAAAACTAGTTTCTTTGTTTTAAAACGCACAACTGTAAGGCACAGATAAAAAAATTCGAATTTATGAAGACTTACGAACTTAATACCGTATGATTATAGGACATCTAAACTGCACTGAATTAAACGCATAAAAGGAAATGCTACTAAGTGGAACATTGCGAACAAATATCTTGTCATACGTAAGCACGTTTGTAAGCAATAACAATTCATCATTCCTATACAAACCTGCATACGGCGAAGCAGTATATTTTGCTGGGAAAATAACACTACAAATAACACTATAAATAACTTAGAATTACATAATGTTAAGTATATGAATGTGCTATAGATTGTTTAAAACATATAAAAAAAAATTTTTCAACGCAAAGTAGAACATGATCGTTTGTATATGTATGAATACTATAAAAATTTTTCTAGCCATCAAAGTAAATGTTAAAAAAATAAGAAATAAATAATTGAAATAAAAACTGGAAATAAATTTCAATAATGTGATTAATTGTTACAAACCATAACAAATCAAATTAACTTTTATTTAAATTTCAAATGAAGGTTTTTTTTCTTTGTTAGAAGAGAAACAAAAAATAGAATTACTATTTTATTTGTGCGACAAAAGTTTTATACCGGTACAACATGTCTTTTAAATTATTGCTTTAAGAAAGTAATTTCAAAAAAACTCTGGTAACTTTAAAAAAAACATAAGAAATATGTGTGAATACAAGAATGCCTTACAGATAATACAAAGCAGTTTGAATATTTAAGAAAGAAATTTGTTTTGTTTGTTACATAAGATTCAACATAACTTGCAAAATATTATTGTACAATGTTTTTAATATCAATATCAACATTCGTTAGAAAAATAGTACTGCAGTTGCAACAAACTTTACATATTTTTTTCATTTTTTTGTTGTCGTGTTTTGCCCTGCCAACAGTAACTGCAACAGTCATTCACATGATGTCTTTAAAAGCTTTAATTGTTATTGCGCGTGGAAATACCAAAATCATTTAAAATTCATTAAATTGAGCAGGGTGTAGCAAGCTAAGCCCCATTTTTATTATTTTCAGGTTTAAGCTTTCAGCATTCGTGACTCATCAATCAAATTATTGAATAGATCATTGTGAAGACTGAATGGCAAAAACGCTAAAATTAAAATTTACATAATACCTGTGTGGATATAAACAAATTTAAATATTTTATATTATTACGTATGTATTTATTTTGTATATGTGTTTGCTTTCCACTAGATAGTCAGCAAGACGACAAAAAGTACCACATGTTAGATAAGTAAATTATTGCATCGGTTTTCGTGAATACAATTGGACTCTTACACCCTGCGATTTAACAGGTTGCATAATGTATGTATATTCCAATATCTATGCATGCTGAATCTCCTTATTTATGGAGTTAAGACACACTGAAAAGTGTCCTTTCGCCTACCCAAATATTTCGCATCTTATAATGGTCATAAACTCCATAGGCAATTTATTCTTTAGTTGTGGACAGGTATAACTTTATAATATGGCGTCATTTCTAATCTATACATATAATAAAAATGTAACAAGACAATTTCTGTGTATGAAATATTTTTTGTGAATTTTGTTGCTGATGTTAGTTAGTTTTGAATTTTTGACTATCTGTCTGTCCGTCCGTCTGTGTTCGCATTACATTAAAACTACTGGATGAATTTTAATGAAATTTTGTGAGGAAGTACCTTTATATCTCGAATCAAATTTAGAAAACTTTTTTCCAGCAAAACTATCTTATTTCGAAGAGAAGATAGCGAAAAAGCAGTAAAAGTACGCAATTTCACCTATTTAAAGGAACTGCAAAATTGACAGCACCTTTCATTTTTGTTAGCGGGACATTTTAAATAGAGAAAAATTTCTATTCACTATAAGTGATCTCACGGAATCGGCACAGTATTGCTCTGGAATCGTCAAAGGAGGGTAAATACCTTGGCGTAATTCAGGATGAAAAGGGCCTATGTGCTTTTTATGCGCTCGAAATGACCTTTGGAGGGAGATGGGGCCTGAAACCGTACATGATACATTGGATGTACACGGCGGAGATTAGGCCCATCCCGAATTAAGGCATAGTAGTGATGGACATGGGCATCATTCTACGTCATGTAGGTGGTAATATCTTAGGGGAGCAGACTATCTAACCCCTGTTATGGACTTCGACAAATCTTTTGTTGTAAAAATACCAAACAGGGATGAGTGGTAGGAGACTTCCGTAATTCGGAACAATGTGGTTTCAATAATTACGGGTGGCTCCAAAGCAGATACGAGAACTAGATCGCAAATTTTCTCCGAGGATTTTGATCTTTGTGTTTAACTCAGGCTTCTCGATACGTGTACTGTGTTTCAGGCAGAAATATATACTATATTGGTAGCGGCAAGGAGAATTAGGGAACTTACAACGGAGGTAACGGCTGTTGATATTTTTGTTGATAGTCTACACGCCGTAAAGGCCCTTGATTCGAAAGTAGTCAAGTCGAGATGTGTGTTATCGTGTATTCAATCTCTGGCCCTACTTGGACCAGATAGTGTGTTCCTAAACATGAGGGCATTCGAGAAAACGAGATGGCCGATCAATGTGCCAGCAGTGGCTCGAGCCTGCTCGTGCTAAATACCCAGAGGGATATTAATACCCCCTTGGCCGAAATGTTTAATACGCTACGGGAATGATTACTAAAGGAAATAGCTCTAGAATTTGTTGACCTTCAATGGACAAGAAAAGGACGAAGGGGCTCTGTATGATTGGACGAATGATGGAGCTTATAAGATTCTCTCGTGGTGAGTGTTGCAGAAGCTGCGACTGCCCGGCTCTTTAGGAACATATGTTCAATTTTTTTTGGGCCAAAGATTTTCCAAGACCTGAGCTGTCTCAGGGATGCGATACTGAGTAGCTTTCTAGGTTTTTCGAGAAGCTCCAGATAGTTCGCACGTACTGGAGGTACTAGAATTCTGTAGGGAAAAGCAGTCGTCGGGGCAACAAAATGGGGCTAAAAGGGCTCCGGCTGAACTCGTCTTTGTCGGGCGGCCCGTTTAAACTAACCTAACCCAACCTAACTTGATTAGAGATTGAATAAAGTAAAACCTTAGGTAGATTATTTATTTACATCATATTTTGGATAAAAGTTTTCATCCAAACGTTTTCTATATGAACTTCAAACATCAAAATTATTTTGAATAAAAATGTCATAATTCAATTACAATGAAATTAATAAGTTAAATTTAACTAAATTTATTAATTTCTACATTCCCTAAATCATTTTGAATAACTAATATTTCTATAATGATTTAGTTAAATTATTTGAAGGTGCAAAATTTAGTCAAACCAACAAATAAATTTTTCATATCAACTTCCTTTATGGATGTTCGGTTAAGAATGATCACAACCATTCTTAAAAATGCCAACTGCTCTCGAAGACCCCTTTCGATTTAGATGATTTGGATGTCTGTTTAATTAATTTTATGTGTTGTTTCTGTTACGATGCATTACTACAGTTTTAACAAAATGTTTATTGATTTACCAGAATTTTAATAAATTTTTTAAATTAATTTTATTCAAATCAATAAATTCTAAAAAAAGTATATTTTAATAAAATAAAAAAAAGTTGCATTTAACCTTCCTGACTATTTTCATTTTTGTGCGACACATTCACATTTCTCGGTCTCTCAGACCGATTTCAAGTATTTCTCGGGATCCCAAAACTATTCTAAAGTTTTCAAAACCTGTGCAGTGGTCATATTTAACAAACTAATCTGAAATAACTGAAGTAAGAAAAAAACAAAATTAAGTTTTTTTTAGCTCACAGCATCAATTTATAATTCATCACAATAATTTGGCATTTTTGATCCTAGACCTCATATAAAAATAAAAAAAAAAATTCATTCACAAAACACAACATTTATAAAATGTTGTTTTTCTATTAAAATATATTTTAGAAGTAAACAAAAAAATAAAATGAATTCAAGAAAAAATAGGAACACTAAAAAAATTAATTTTAAAATGCTTAAAATATATGCCTCATTTTGAGGTTAGTCTTTGTAAATTTCAATCAGCCGTTAGAGCTTGTGGCTCGATTCAGCGTCCTGTAAATCTTCAACATCACTTTCCTCTGAGTCTTCTTGTTCAGTATCAGTGTTTGCTTCATTATCTTCGTATTCAGTACCACTTTTCACATCAGAATCTAGATCTGAATCGATTTCATTCAGATTAGCTCTTATGCGCTCAATATCTGCCATATCTAACGAAAATCTCACGATAATTAACTTTGAACATAATTCTTTTATTAAATCGTATAAACTGAACTCTAATTGTCCATTTTCATCTAAAAATTTCCAATTTAGCAGAACCAGCTTACCTGTCGAAAATGTGACACTTAACTATAAGTCGGTCTCACAGACCGTCTGATTAGCAATCACCGGTACAACGCTTTAACTCAAACGCACTTTTTACACTAAACGTTGTATAATGAGAAATAATGAAGATACTGAGAGAATGATGGTGTTGTAATTTTTTGTTTTCGTAAAATTAACACGAAAGTGATTCATCGGTCTCACAGACCGACGAAATGGTCAGGAAGGTTAAATAAGGATATTTTATTTATATAACTAATGTGTCGATTAGAAGAAAAATTATTTAACTAATTTTTTGGTTAAAGTTTACTAATTTTTTTCAGTAAATTTATTTATGTAATTTGGGTCAGTTTATTAGAGAATGAAAATGATTTAAATAATTTAAGCAATAAATAAAATAATTCAGATAATACAAACTTATTTTATTTTAATTTTTCTAATGAAATGACACATTACGCAAATATACCATTTCTTTAGATCGCCTTCGAAATGAAGAAGGCTCAACATTTCTTAGCAAAATGTTCGGTTTAAACGGAGCTACAGTAAGAACTATAAAAAAATAAAAATAAAAAAAAAATCAATTAGGCATTCGTTGATTTCTGAAACGAAACTATCTATTAAGTCTTCGTCATACACTAAAGATGCAAATAAACGGTGCAAATACACATTACCTACATGATTTAGTAAAATAAACATAATTTCTTGTTCTTAAAAAAATTCTCATTTTTTACTAATTTTAATAGGTTTTAGAGATAAGGATCCAATCACCTATTTTTTTATATGAGCAATGTCTTTTTTACACGTTTTTTTTTTTACACGGATTTTTCTGGAACCCATCTACCGTGAAAAACAGAAGTAGGTGTAAAATATTTTTTAAGTAAACACAATTTTTTTGTTTTGTTTTTTTGTTTCAGTTGTAGTTTGTTTTCACAGAAACATATTTAACAATTTATCTTTAAATTATTCGTAGTACAAGAGATAGTATTCTAATTTCTCCAAAGGATTATTTGTTTTTATCAAATTATATGAAACTGATTTCATTGTTATTATTAATTATATTTAATGGTTACGAATAAAATGATACTTCTTAAAAGTTATTAACCCTCATACGTTCCTCAAAATATGTTACAGTAGAGTCCCTCGGGTGATAAATCACCCATGGAACAAGAAGTCAGTTTTCTTCTTTTCTCATTTGATGACGTAGAAGGCTCATCGCTAGTTTGACGTATGATGTTCACTAACGTAATTGCAGAATTTGACCTTGGTAAATGAGGACGCCGCTGAATTTCCGCTTTGACTAATTCCATTCCTAGTTCATGAAGAAACAACCTCCTTTTTTTGTGTAGTTTTCCTTTATTCCAATCGTTGTTCATTTCTTGCCACAAAACGTACGGATTTACTGTTGATATGTCAATCATATTGCAAACCAATGCTTGAGGCCATCGATTAGTTTTTCTTTTCACCGTATAAGTACCCACCAGATGATCTAAGGTGTCTACCCCGGCTTTAGTTTTATTTAAAAATGATATAATCTCGGGCAACTTATTTCCTTCATTCAATATAGATTTGTCAAGGGCGTTGACAGTTTTGTACTTTTTTGGAACGTATTGCACCAGTGAAATCTTGTTGTTCAAAAAGAACATGCTACACGCAAAGAAAAAACATGGTTATTGTTTGGCCACGGAAAACCACACTATGTTCTCTGTAACAATAGATGTTTGCTGTGAACAAATTATAGTTATTTAGAACTATACTTTGGTCACGATAAACAAGTTTTTTGTTAACAGTTAATCATTCAATAGTTATACGCACCAAAAAAGCAACATGGTTGATTTGAAACATATTAAAATTCAAACCACAACCAAATTATTTTTAAGATTTAAAAATTATAACCATAATATATTATTATTAAACATAGTATGTTAAGTTTGACTAAAAATAAACAAATAATGTTTGGTTTTAAAAATACAGAAATATCGGTTCATCTAAAACCGTAAAAACGTTAAATATATATTTTTTTGTCAACAAATAAATTAGTTTTTTATTATAAATGATAGTTTTAAATTAATAATATCAAACACATAAAAAGGTAAGCAAAAAATATCAAAATATGTATGTAAGTCTAAATGGAAATATTCGTGTATTTGTTTTTTGTTATTTATAAAAATATTCATAGGTTGTCACATATAACCATTTACATGTTTCAAATTATATTATAGTATGTTTGTATTATAAACATAACTATGGTTATGTTTTACAATGTTACTTTTATGTTCCAACGACAACAATATTATTTTTATATATAACCATATAATTCAACCATAACATGTTGTTCTTAGATTATGGTTACCTCAACCATGTTTTTTCTTTGCCTGTAGAGAAAACTGCACGCTTACGAAGTTCTTGTTTCGTTGATTGCGGCAAAAACGTTTTATTGGACCGTACTGTGCCCACAATATTGTTGTTTCTTTTTAGCAACTCAAGTGCAAGATCATATGGTGTAAAAAAAATTTCACACGTTATATTTTGCCCTTCTGGATCTCTGATTAGGTCTAGAACCACTCTTTGGCCTTAATTTTTTTCGGGTGCTGCATCCGGAGCTGACTTACCAGTGTATATTTGCAAATTCCATGCAATATTTCTCACACTGTTACAAAGCACCCACAGTTTTATACCATATTTTGCGGCTTTCGACGGCATATACTGCTTAAATGAACATATGAATGGGAATCCCAATAGTTGCTCGTCAACTGTAACGTTTTCATGTGGGATATAAATACGTTTTTGGTTATCTACCCACTTAACCCTTAGCTCTCTGATTGGAACTAATTTATAAGGAGCTCTGCGTTCACTTCTGCTGTTCTTATCATCAAATCGAATAACTCGACACTGTAACCATCGACAATTTAACGTTTAACAACTTGTGTACATATATATCGAGTTCCAAAGAATAAATATACATAGCTGAAGTGACTATTTTGGAATCCCTACATTAGCCGATGGTTTTTGCAAACTGGATAAAAAAATAAGAAATATCCAATGTAGCCGATTATGTAGTTTTTTATTCCACTGCTTAGCCATCACTCTTAATTTATTCTGAAAAGAACAGCTCTAGCAAATAACTATCACCACTTTATAACGTCATCATTAAACAAGTTTTAGAAGTGACCTTTTTACTTTTCTCAGATTTTGTTTTGTTCCAAATTTACTTGTCAAAAGTTAAAAAGAAAAGTTTATCACGTCAGCCCTGCGCATTTTTTTTTTAAAATTTTTTTTTCTGCTTCACTATTTCTAATTGCAAAATTTTCAAATTATTTCTTTTAATTATTTTAATATTTTTAATTCAAAATTATTTATTTAAATTACATAAGTTTATTTAAAACTAAGCTGCAAATCTTTAATTGGGTTCATTGCAATTACTTCAATTAAAAATAAAAAAATATAATAAAATTTAACCCGTCAAGGTTTTGGAATCTTTAAAAACTAAATTCAAAATAACTTACCACATAAAAATTAAATAAAAATATATAATTTAATTGAATCTCTTTCACATAACACGTAAGGCACTTTATGTCAATAAGTTTTTTTCCCCCTTTGTTCAAAATAGTCTTTGTTAAAATACTTTTGAACAATTTTGTTGTTGATTTTGTGAATTATGCCCGACAGTCATTTAAGCCTTGTCACTTCAGAGCATATTTTTCGAAATGCCCGATAACCAAAAAACTATTTTAAATACATAAAAATAGCTTCCAAAAAATGTTGTTTTTAGAATTTTCTTAAGTTTTTTTGTTGTCTCTTAGGTAGGAACAATGCAAATTCCATTGTTTGCATTAAGCATCTCAACGACATGTCAATGGGCAACAACGATGTCCAGAGTAAAGTGCCAATGGAATTATTTTCGATTGAAATACTTTACATGAACACAAAACCATATAAAACTTGTAAAGAAATACGACAATTTGGTTTACATTAACACAAAAAAAAAACATATTAAACTTGTTTAAAAATGAACAATCCCACAAAAATGTCCTTAATTTTTAAGTCTTTTAAGAACATCATTATTTCCAAGAAACTAAGAAAGCTGAAATTATGTAAACAAAATACTGCTGTCAAGAAATAAATTTTGTGCCGCTGCCAAAATCCGCTGAGATAACTCATGAAAATTTTGACCGAAGGCTCAGAAGATAGCTCTTGTTTTGCTTGTTTGGTTCACAGCAGATTTACTCAATAAATCGAGTTACTTTTTCATATTTTCGTTTTGTTTTGATTCTTGCTCATTATTTGTGTGGCGATGAGGAATATGTGCTTATCTCGTCTTAAGCAAAATTTTAGTTACTGGCATCTTTGTAATCTCCGTAATCCAAAGTACCCATGTACAAATTTTCAATTATTTTGTACCATTTTTCAGGAAGTTATAGCGAAATTACTTTCTGCTTACCTGTTTTCAATGTCTAATTGCATTTGGAAAAAAGCTTAAGCATCTACTAAGTTATTTTTTTAAAGCATAAAAACTTCTTTCACAACTTATTTCTTGCAACGCCTGCGTACTTTTGGTAGATATAAGATTTTTTCCAAAACATACGTGGGACTCTCTTATGTAAAGTTTTAAGATAAGCTATTTAAAAAAGAAATTAATTTTAAAGTTTAAAATTGCTCTGCTACAAAACTTAAAAATCAGACTTAAGCACTTTTTCCTTATTGCCACAGATTTTATTAGTTTTCAATAAACAAACAAAATTCTTCTTCTAACTTAACGCAATCATAATTTCAAAATCATAATTTATTTTCAGCAATGGGGTTAAGTATAATCCATACCATCATATACTAATAAATATCGCATTTATTTGAAATGTGGTGGCTAACGTCGATTAAAAGTTTGCTTTATTTGTTTCATATAAACAGATACATATAAAGGGGGTTTTTTATAGAGGTATAGAACTTTAAATTGGCATTACTTTTCAAGATAGCGACCGATTTAACAGCTGTAAAGTGATTTATTCTCAGTTTGGTTTGGCACTTCATCATGAATAGACTCACGCTTGAACAACGCAATGGGGCCAAAACGAGATTACCGTTGTTCCCGATTTTTATAGACGAATTTTGTTTAGCGATGAAGCGCTCTTCTGGTTGAATGGCTACGTCAACAAACAAAACTGCCGCATTTGGAGTGAAGGTAATCCTCAAGTGTATGTCGTTACATCCAGAAAAACTGACTGTTTGGTGCGCTTTATGGGCTGGTGGAATCATTGTTCCGTACTTTTTCAAAAACGATGGTGGCCAGAACGTTACAGTCTTTTCATTTCGGAATTGAATAACCATTATGTTCAGGAGATGTGGTTTCAACAAGATGGCGAAACATGTTACACAGCTCGTGCCACAATAGATTTATTGAAAGACACGTTTGGTGACCGCCTAATTTCACGTTTTGGACCTGTGAATTGACCTCCAAGATCTTGTGATTTAAAACCGCTAGACTACTTTCTGTGGGGCTATGTAAAGTCATTAATCTATGCGGGGCTATGTAAAGTCATTGGGCAAATGCTTTACTATTTGGAAGACAACATTCGCCGTGTTATTGTCGATATATGGCCACAAATGTTGGAAAAAGTCATCGAAGATTGGACTACATCCGGGCCAGCCGTAACGGTCATATGCCAGAAATCGTATTTAAAATGTAATGCCACAAGATTATCTTTCGGATAAAGAAAATTCATGTCAATCGAATAATCCATCGTTGTTTTATTGCAACTTAAAGTTCTATACCTCTATAAAACATACCCTTTAGAAATACTCTTCCATTAAAACGCACCTCTTACAAAAGATCACAACCTTTCCAAAAGCTTTGTTAATACACACAAAGAAAAAACATGGTTGAGGTAACATAATGTATTAATTCACAAAACCATAATTAAAGGTGTTTTATTACCTACTAGCTGTTCCATATTGCTTTGTTTGTTGTTCCATATTGCTTTGAAAGTAATCCATACCAAATTTTAAGATTCTTACTTTTATAGTACTTAAAGGATAAGTATTTTCTT
The DNA here is from genome assembly GCA_949628195.1 of Phasia obesa. Classification (NCBI taxonomy): domain Eukaryota; kingdom Metazoa; phylum Arthropoda; class Insecta; order Diptera; family Tachinidae; genus Phasia; species Phasia obesa. The sequence goes on from OX451215.1 coordinate 88,750,336, forward strand.
TATATAAAAGTACCCATCCCTGTATAAAATTCTAAAATTTATATCAAATTCTAAAAATTATCTTAAGGTATGCGTTCTTTCCTCTGCTTGGTTTCCACTTTCTCTTGAAAATAAGATATTTCTGCGGCATAAAGTATCCTCTATTTGTATCAGGACACTAAGGTATCTCTTCACAAAATTTTATGAATATGCAGTAGTTTTTACATCATCCAAACACATACAGACATACAAAAATACAGACTAACGGGGAAAAAGTTACTGTTTTAGTATATGTATAGATTAAGGCACTAATATACTGAGAATAATATCACCACGGTGATATTATTTATACAGACATGTACATCATTACCCACATTGTTGACTCTATTCATAAATTAAAATAAGTCGTATGAGAAAAATCTCATCATTCATGCTTTAAAGAAATAGAAGACAGCGGCGACGCAGCTAAATGAAAAGAAATTCCCTTGGCTACAATTGTCGCTTTGTAGTCAGCTACATATTGATATTGAAGACGACAGCTACATCGTAAACTCTGACATTGTTGTATCTTGCATTAATAAAATTAAATAACTTATTCAAAAAATAATAAATATATACATATGTTAATATAATCCAAAATTTATGTTTGTATATGAATTTGTAATTTACAATTTTGTGACATTTTCTTTCGTTGAATAAAATAAGATTGTCGGATACAAAAATACAAATATAGGTCATGTACCTATGTAGCTTTGCTGTCTTCAAAATAATCATTTACCTATAAACGTGCGTATTTTATTTTTGATACTTTGTAGTCGGTATGCTGATGTTATCTAAGTAAGTAAGTAATGCATCTAGATTTTAAAACAGAGATCTCATCTATTTAAGAATTAAAAGCATTTAAAAAAAATTAGTCAAGTGCGAGTTACACTCACACACGTAGGGTTCCGTACTACGTTCAGTATAATTTAAAAATTCCAGTTGTTTATTTCTTTATGTCTTATGGGACACCCTTAAATTTTAAAATTAAAGTAATATTCGCGAAAATTTCATCATAATTAGAACACCCTTTAAATTTTAATATGTAATTGATTTTATAGCGGCCATGGTAATACACTTTCTATTAAAATATCAGGAGCCTACCTATTGCGGTTAAAAAATAAGGTAATATTCGTGAAAAACACGTTACTAATGGACACACTTCAATTTTAAGTATTTGTTATAGCGGCCGAAGTAACACATTTATAGTCTACTGTAAACATTTCAAGAGGGTATCTATTACGGTTTATAAAATATATAATAACATTAAAGGGTGTGGAACACCCTTTAATGTTATTATTCATTATAGTGGCCATGGCAACTTTCTTTCTATAAATATATTAAGAGTCTACTTATTGCGATTAAAAAATAAGTCACTATAAGTGAAAAATATGTCACTGTCGGAACACCCTTTAATTTTTAGTAATTGTGTTGCCAACACATCTTCTGTACAAAATTTCAAGATTCCACCTATTCATTCAAAACTTAGGATATATACATGCAAATCACGTCCGTATGGAACATCCTTTAATATTTAAGTTCAATTTTGTATACTTGTTTATAAAACAAACATAGTTTTAATTACAGTCTGCAAATTGTAAGTGGTTTCCTCTTACAGCTCAAAAAAAGACATAAACGTAAATAACACGTCACTTTTGGAACACCCTACGTTTTAGTATTTTTTTGGTATTGTGGCCGCAGTAATACACTTTTGGTAAAATTTTCAAGAGTCTACCTATTATGGTTCAAAACTTAGGCCTTATACATGTAAATCACTCCACTAGCGGAACACCCTTTAATTTTTATATTTATTTTTTTCTGACTTGTTTATATAGCGAACTAATTTTAATTTAGTGCTTGCATATTTGTAGTGAATTCCTCCTACAGTTCAAGAAATAAGCACATATTCGTGAATAACACCTCTCTATCGGAACACCCCATAAGTTTTAATATTTTTTGCTATAGCCGCCACAGTTATACCACTTGTGTGAAAATTTCAAGAGTCTTCCTGTTATGGTTCAAAACTTAGGCCTTATACATGCAAATCACGACACTATCGGAACACCCTTTAATTTTTAGGTTTATTTTTTTATAGTTGTTTATAAAGCGATCTAATTTTTAATTACACTTTGTAAATTTTTAGTGTATGCCTCCTACAGTTCAAAAAATAAACACATATTTGTGAATAACACCTCTCTATCGGAACACCCTATAAATTTTATTATTTGTTGCTATAGCGGCCAAAATTATACACCTTCTGTAAAAATTTCAAGATTCTACCTATTATGATTCAAAACTTAGGCCTTAAAAATCAAAATAACACCACTATCGGAACACCCTTTAATTTTTAGGTTTATTTTTTAGACTTGTATATAAGGTGAACTACGTTTTTATTACAGTTTGCAATATTTTAGTGTATGCCTCCTACAGTTCAAGAAAAAAACACATATTTGTGAATAACACCTCTCTATCGGAACACCCTATAAGTTTTAATTTTTGTTGTTATATCGGCCATAGCTATACACCTTCTGTGAAAATTTCAAGAGTCTACCTATTATGGTTCAAAACTTATGCCTTATACATGCATTTCACACCACTATAGGAACACCCTTTAATTTTTATTTTTATTTTTTTATACTTGTTTATATAGTGAACTAAGTTTTAATAACTGTTTGTAAATTTCAAGTGTATCCCTCCTACAGTTCAAGAAATAAACACATTTTCGTAAATAACACCTCTCTATTGGAACACCCTATAAGTTTTAGTATTTGTTGCTATAGCGGCAACAACTATACATCATCTGTGAAAATTTCAAGAGTCTACCTATTACGGTTCCAGAGATAAAAGGCGCTGACAGACGGACAGACGGACAGACATTGTAGCGAAAACAATAGGGTTTCGTTTTTACACTTTGTGTACGGAACCCTAAAAATATGTTGTTCTATATCAAGAGCCCCCACGAAAACCCCTAAGGGTCTGTGAGCACATACACAATCTCAACCAGAGTCTCACAAAGAGAACAAAACATGTAAAAATTTTAAATCAGTAGCATACCAGCTTTCAACAAGGTAGTTTTGTGTCACTTTGCTAAATATCTAGCAAACTAATGCATTTTCATTTTAACCACTTGTTTTGGTTGGGGGCCTTTGCTCTATATACAGACATATATCCTTAATATTAAAAATAGGTTATGTTACACTCATGATTTTCACTTTCATAGAAATATTGAATTTTCTTTTTAAATAGCTCTAAAGTTATTTGTAAAATTTTTGCAGAATATTTTTGTAAAAAAATTTTTTGGAAAATTTTCCAAAAATTTTTTTTTTAAATTTTGTTCGAAATTTTTTTTGTAAATTTTTTTGAAAAATTTTCTGTCAAAATATCTTTTTTAAAATGTTTTATAAATTTTTTTATAAAATACACAAAAAAATAAAAAATAATATTTTATAAGTTTTTTTTCAATATTTTTATTGATAACTAATTCGCTGATAATATCTTGTTTATTGTTAATATATTATGGTTATAAATATCATATACTTATAAAACTTTAGTTTCTGGATTCTTTCGTAAGGTAACCTCGAATCCACAGACAGCCAAAATAAGATCCTGACACGATCGTATGTCCTAGATCTCTAAAAAGATAGTAGTTATATGAAGGTGCTGAAGTTTTTCAATGAACAAACCTATAGATAGTAGTTATCGTAGTTATTTCTTCTTGCATTTGGTAATTTAGGAAAAAATATATAGGAAAATTCTTCGTGAGGAAAAAAGTTTCATTATAGCCTTTGTCTAAAATTTGCGATAAAATTTTACATACAATGAAATTTATAGTCAAGCTTAAGTTCGCTTTTATTATCTCTAAGAAAGAATTAATTAACCTTCCTGACTAGTTTCATTTTTCTGCGACACATTCACATTTCTCGGTCTCTCAGACCGATTTCAAGTATTTCTCGGTATCTCAAAACTATTCTAAAATTTTCAAAACCTGTGTAGTGGACATATTTAACAAACTAATCTGAAATAACTGAAGTAAGAAAAAAAACAAAATTAAGTTTTTTTTAGCTCACAGCATCAATTTATATTTCATCACAATAATTTGGCATTTTTGATCCCAGATCTAATATAAAAATAAAAAAAAAATTCATTCACAAAACACAACAATTATAAAATGTTGTTTTTCTATTAACATATATTTTAGAAGTAAACAAAAAAATAAAATGAATTCAAGAAAAAACAGGAACACTAAAAAAAATTAATTTCAAAATGCTTAAAATATATGCCTCATTATGAGGTTAGTCTTTGTAAATTTCAATCAGTCGTTAGAACTTGTGGCACGATCCAGCGTCCTGTAAATCTTCAACATCACTTTCCTCTGAGTCTTCTTGTTCAGTATCATTGTTGGCTTCATACACATCAATATTATCTTCGTATTCAGTACCACTTTCCATATCAGAATCTAGATCTGGATCGATTTCATTCAGAATAGCTCTTATGCGCTCAATATCTGCCATATCTAACGAAAATCTCACGATAATTAACTTTGAACATAATTCTTTTATTAAATAATATAAACTGATATCTAATTGTCCATTTTCATCTAAAAATTTCCAATTTAGCAAAACCAGCTTACCTGTCGAAAATGTGACACTTAACTTTAAGTCGGTCTCACAGACCGTCTGATTAGCAATCACCGGTACAACACTTTAACTCAAACTCACTTGTTACACTAAACGTTGTATAATGAGAAATAATGAAGATACTGAGAGCATGATGGTGTTGCAATTTTTTGTTTTCGCGAAATTAACACAAAAGTGATTTATCGGTCTCACAGACCGACGAAATGGTCAGGAAGGTTAAATTACAAATTAGGTGATAATATTAAAGAAAAATTGGGAAAATTTAATTTTTAGACACCAGCAAGAGCGGAATGAACATTTTCTAGTCAGCCACGTCCGTCATCAGCACTCTTGTATCTATCCACTTAGGGTAGTGTTTAGTTGTAAGCATCATCTATTTAACCAACCAAACCCAGATAAAGGAATGCGAGAAAACTTGTATTCAATTATCAAAAAAAAAAAAATTACTTTTGAAATTAATTATTCATAGTTTAGGAATTATAATTCATAGCTATAAATATACAACATTGTTTCTAATCTAACTAATTTGTTGTCTCTTAACCATATCGAAATTATCTGTCTTTACTTATTAACCAAAAACAAATTTTTTATCTTTATTTAAATTCACAAAAATTAAAAAAAATCAAATAAATGATCTTTTAAATGTCTGGCAAAATAACTTTCAATTTCTTATTTAATTTAAATAATTAACTTTCATTGACACTTTCTTTTTTATTTGTATGTATCTAGATTTACATTTGAATTTTATACGTGCAACACTTAATTCACCATTTCAACGGTGCAGCTTTGCAGTTGTACATACAAAAGCAATCATCGTACCATTCCACAATATGTATGTAAGTACTTATGTATGTATATGTGAGCTGGGTAAAGTTTCATGTTTTACTTTGTCCACTATTGAAGCCATATTTCATCTCTACATAAGAGCATGTATAGCACATGTGCAACACTTTTGCTGTAATTTCACTTGTTGTTTTGTACGGTGTCGATAAATACTGACTATACGACACTAGACGTCACTTGTCACAAAAAAAAAAACAATGTGTAAAGCTTGGAAAGAGAGCAGAAAATAAAAGAAGAAAATTCCTATGAAAATGTAAACTGGTATAAGCTCGCGAAATCTGAAAAGTAAAAACAAAATGTACGTGAATTTACAAATAACTGAAATTAACCAGATATTGGACAGAAGACTAAATATTATCTATAGACTACTGTATTGGTTCATATTTGGATTTGTAAATGTTTTTTTGCGTTTATGCCTTTATCTGTAATACGATCCACATCAATAGCATAGAAATTGTATCGGTACACGTATAAAAATATTAGATTTAATTTCAATTTTCCTTTATTATTCCATTTGTATGGATTTTTGCACTATTTTTTCTTAATCGTACATTAAGAATCTTAATATCTGTGTCTACTTGTTTGCCGTCTTTATATTCTTTCCATTTAAACATCTAGTTGTCTTTATAAATTTTTCTGAGCTTTTTTTAATCGCTTCGACCATATTACCAACTTTTTGTGGGATTAAACGATGTTGACTATTAAGACTTTATTGTAATTGTAATGTTTGTGTAATTGTCTGCCTTCCTTTTTGTCTAACTGTAAGTTTTTCCTTCATCTCTTTTCTATAAATTTTTCTTTATCTAATCACCATCATCAATAGGGGCGCCTAAATGTAAAATTAAGGCAATTTAAAATAGTAAACACAGTATTCTATTCGTTTCTATAGTAAATACTGCTAAGAAAGAAAAAAATGCAAACATTTTATCTTTCGAATGCGATACAGACGCCAAACCTGTCACGCCAACAAAATCGTATTCCACAAATGTTACATTTTCATGTTAAAGGTATTTTGTTCGAAATGCTAAAATATTTGTATAAAGTGCAAGTTTTGTTGAAGCACTTGGTTTTTTTCAGAAAACAAATACTAGTTTTAAAGATGTTCAGACACAATGTTTGCACCACTAAAACAAAGAAAAAACGTATTTGAGGTAACCATAATCTAAGAGCAACATAGTGTGGTTAAATTATTGTTATTATTATTAACATAAAGATAATATGGTTAAAATAGATTATTATAATATGGTTACGAACTATGAAATGTCATATTGGATGTGCCAGTTTTGTATATTTTTGACAATAAAATACACTATTATTTATTATTTTTCATTAATGCTTTTACATAAAATAAATGACGATTAATACATTCATACATACATTAATTATTAAACAATAATTAGTTGATGAATTAGCATTTTTTTCTTCCAAACCGTGTTATAAGGATATTAGGGCGGGCACACTTTGGCCATCGATTTCACGGTATTCGCACATGGCAGCCATACCATCGCAGTCCATGGATTGATTCAGCAGTAAAAGATTGTAAATCCTTAAAACGGCCCAAAATTTATTTCATTACCTTATTCATGTTGTCTTGAAGACATAAATCCGGGGATGTCTTTTGTAATTCAGGCAACACCTTTTTATGTAGTCTTTCAAGTAAAAAGTGAAGCCTTTCTTGTCTACGAAATCAAAGCAATAATGCAATAGTAAACGGTGATTGAGAAAAACATCAACGCCGCACAGTGATCCATTTCGCTAATCTAGATGACCAAACGACAAAAATTAATGGAGAGTAAAATAATCGAAATCATCATTTATCGTTTGTTATTCAGTTGCAGACGTGCCAGTTACAATTCTAACATTGATAATAACAATCCGAATAAAATTTTTGCTTGAAAAAATTAAACCAATGGCCTCGTTACTTAAAAGTAAGTAAAATATTATATTTAATTCCCAAACAGCTTCCATTTAAATGACACTTAATCAGAACTATGAATACTGCAAATATGTGTATTATTTACCTGCCTTAAAAGAACATTTATACTCAGGATCAATTTGAATCAATGAGTTTTTTTTTTTTTTTTTAATCAATATCCTTTCTTCAACATCCTTATTGATTTGATAGAATGACATTTATAGCTGCAACTATTTGCAACTTTTGCGTAAATAATTATTCTTGATTTTAAGCGTAACGTTCTTATTGGAAAGAAGGGTAGAAGTTGGCTGGAACGAATTAGCAAAGTATATTTCTTATACTTAGCAATAATTATAAGAAATGTATTTCAGAATGAAAATTCGAATCCAAGGACAAAACATCCAATGAAAAATTAATGATAGTTTAGAATAAGAATAAATAAATACAATTTCTTAAATAAGATAAAATTTATTTTTATCATACATAACAATCTTTCAGTCAAGAGGTTGTTCTAAATGATGACCGATCTGTCGCACACACAAAATTATATACTTAACTATATGTTTCTCAAAAATGAAAATTCAATTTAACATTAATTAAGTAATATTTGACATTAACGAAAATCCATCATCCAAAATTTATTACACAATATGGACGCGATTGCTTTTCCTCTACATGGATTTCTTAAAAAACCGAGAGTTTCTTTTAATAAAAGTTTCATAAATTAAAATATTTAGATAGTCATATCAAATAATTGGGATGTAGACTTATCACAGATAGTAGATACATTAACTCTGTATAAAACTTGTTTTTAGAAAACTTTTGTGTAATTTTTTCCTCAAACCAGAAAATAGTTATTCGGTGAACTGCATGCCCTTCGCGACATTGGTTATATTGCAGCAGTAAAAAAACAAAAACCTGCATTGTCGGAAAAACATGTAAAGGTACGGTTAAGTAGACCACTGGAAACGTGTGATCTGGTCCGACGAATTCAAATTCAACCGTTTCCAATCCGACGGTAAACAATATTGCTGGCGACGCACAGTAAACTGTCTAGTGGAAAAAAATCAAAAAAACTTTCGAATTTATCAATAATAATATATATGGGATGAAAGCGAAGACTCCCATGATTTCAGAGGTTGTTTAGTTTTTTATGTGCGTTACACCTTTAAAAAGTTACACGGTTTTAAAGTCCAATTATTTTGATAATTTTTTCATAATTTTTAAGTAACAAAAAATGGGTTTGGAAAAATAAATCTCAAAAATTAATTTTTCAATAAAAATGCATGCAAATTTATTTTTTTTTATTCAAAAATGTAGCAGAAACAATGAAAAAATCCTAAAATTAAAATATTTATAACAAAACTTTAAAAAAATTGTGAAGTTTTTAGCCAAAATATTTACTTAAAAAAAAACAGTCAGCTTCGATGGACCCGAAAAAATAGGCACATCAAAAAACTACCTTTATGAATTAATAATCTTATTTTCTGTTATATATACTAAAATATGTATACAAATATTTAGGTGTTTTCTATGCCAACTTTTGAAATATAATGATTTTAAAAATCTTCCATATTTGATATTATTATTAAAATTATCAGTTGATATTTTTAATATTTGAAAATGTATGATAACAGTAGGCTATGCTTTAAACCAGGGCAAACTAATACAAGGTGCGTGCACGCGCGAATTCTTTAGAATGCCTTCACAAAACAATTGAAAAGGAACAGACTTGTGCACACTCGAAAAAATAGCAGAGGAAATTGTAATCAAGATTTAATGAATAAGCTCCTAATTTCTTCTGATCCATTAATTTTAACTAATAGAAATACAATAATTACAAGAAGCTCTTTCAACAATAATCAAGCAATTAGTAATTACATAATAGTAGATAAATCTATTAGCACTGATTAAGACTCAGAAACTTATTTTAGTGATTAAGATTTTGTTTACAATTGTTATGTTTTTTGAATTTGTTTGTAACTTTATATAAATTTGTTTTTTTCTCTGTTTATCTTAAATAATAATTTAATTTTCAAATATTTAGTGTTGTCAATTTGGTAACCCTCTTCACATAATGTTATTTGAATACCAATGGTTGTGAGTATTTTCAAAACTTTAAAAAATAAAATACTAAAAAGTTTAAAATGATGTTATATAAAAAAGGGATACGGCAACCCTAAATAATTAGAGATTTTTTAAAAAAACTATCACGCTTTATCATTTTGTATGTGAAAGGATAGATTAAAATTCAAAAAAAGTAATAATTATTGAAATGGGCGAATTTTGGGTATTTAATTGTCCCCGCACCGCTAAAATAAAAGGATTTCTAAAAATGTTAATTCATTTTTGAAAATAGTAGGCCAAGAGAGATATGTGCCAAAAATTTCATTAAGCTACCATAACTCCTTCGATTTTTTTCCAGTTTTCCTATGGGGACCGTTCACTATGCGACGCCCTGGTGAAAAAATTCAAAGGCGCCATATGAAGCAAACTGTGAAGTACGGTGTAGGAAACGTCATGGTATGGGGTTGCTTTACGTGGTGGGACCTTGGACTACTGCCAAAAATTGATAATATAATGAAGAAAGAAGACTATTTGAAGATTTTGCAGACTCATCTTCCCGATTTTGTAGACAAAAGCGCCTATCCTGCAGAAGAAGTAATTTTTAAGCACGATGGTGATACAAAACACACGTCTAAAATCGTGAAAGAATGGCTTGGTGAGCAAAATTTTAAATTAATGCAGTGCCAGCACAAAGTCCCGACCTCAATTCGATTGAGAATTTGTGGTCAATCTTGTAAAGACAGTTGGGACAGTACCAATCAGCAACTACCAATTTGGACGAGCAGCGGCAGCGGATCCAAAAGAAATGAAAGAAAGACTGTGTACATAAATTGGTGGATAGTATGCAAAATCGCTTAAATGATGTCTTAGAAAATAAAGGGATTTGAATTAACTATTAAAAATATTGGTACTCCGCAAGATTTTTCAACGGTGCAAAATTAAGTACATTATAGCTGTTTTCGTTTTCGTTTTCTTCATGATATAATAATAGAAGGTAATTCCATTCTCTCTTATTGTCGCCATATTAACGTTCTGACATTTGCGGGAATTATTTCAATTTGTGCTACCATATCACATACTTTGTGAAATCCCATTTTGCGTTTTTTCACTTTATTCGAAATTTTAAAAATTAGAAACAGAAACAATCCTTAAGTTTACGTATGTAAGTAAACAAACGAAAATTGTTTTAGTTTAAATTAATAGTAATACAGTTTTGCAGGATTTCACAAATAAGATTTTTAATATCCCTATATCTGACAAATGTGTTTAAGTTCCCGTTTTCTTATTAAGTACAAGTTACCCAAGGCAAGGTATGTTCATTTAAGAAATTATTTTTTTAACTTAGATGGAAAGCTAATCTGCCAGGAGTAACAAGAAAAATTGAAAGTTGAACAATTATAGGAACTTAAAATTAAAAAATTTGGTTAATTTTATTGTGAATAAGGAGGCTGCATGCAAAATAACTCTATGCAAAATTGCTCAAAAGCAAAATTGAAAAATAACCTAAGAAATCCGAAATTTGGTAATATTTTGTCGTTTTTGAAAAATTTACAAATGGACAATTATCCAAAATGTTTTAACAACTATCACCATGAACTTCGTCACCACTTTGACGAGCCGACATCATTTTATATTGACGTCAACATCAATTTGATTACAATTTTGCATTCCCTAAAGCTCTTATGACGATTTCGACGGCTTATCCATAACACTGTTCTGTAGAAAAATATTCTTTTAAAAAAACTTTATATTGTGGAATGAAAGTGCTTAATAAGAATCTGTTCTAAGTTTTTTCTATCACGTCGAAATTTTCTATTTCTTCAACTAATTTTCCGAATTGGGTCAAACTTGTATTTAAATCTTTTCCATTTTGAATTTTATAAACCAAGGCGATGAAATCGTCGTCGATACAACAAAATTTTAACGTCACATATTCTTACAAATAACAAATAAAATTAAAAACTCATCGTTAAATGTTATGTCGACAAAGAGAATACCAACCTGTATTGTGTGGACGACGCCAAATGGAATAGGTTTGATTCTCAGGAACTGCATCAATAAGAGTGTAAAAACAACGGTTTGAAGTCCTAAAAACTAGCTAAGTAGTTACGTTGTTTACCATAAATTACAGAATTGTTAACATTAAAGATTTATTAGAATTAAAAAAAAATATAAAGTCACAACTAACTTTTTTACAATTTTTTTTTTTGCCAAATTTTCATTTTTTTATTTTTTACGTTAATTATTGATTCGGCGATTTTTTATTTTGTTGCGATTTCTCATAGCGTTAATTAGCATGCAGCTTAAATAAGGTTGAAATATAATTTTTTTTTCTCAGTACAAAAGTGTACCTATAAAAGTTTAAGGAAATCATAATCTATAACGAGATTTATTCCTCATAAGTTTTATTATTAAACCAAAGCACGTTTTTATTTTATGTTATTTTTATAAAATACACATTTTTTTAAAATAATTTCCAAAATAAATATTTCTTATTTCTATTAGTGGCAACGCTTTTTTTATTGTTTACATAAAAACATACTTCAATAATTCCGCCAAACTTCAAACATTTTTGAAATTGAACTACCTTGTATTATTATATCATGGTTTTCTTTATTTTTTTCTTAAGACATTGATCTTTTTACAAAAAAAAAAAAAGAAAAAATTTTTGAATTTGCTTTTTTAATTTTTTTTTTCTGACATAAAAAGTGTTCAAAGTACAAACTTGTACTCATTTGTTCACCTCACTGTAGGTAAAGTATGGTATTGGTAAAAAATCGATGTGCGGCTTTCAAAGGATTTATACGTTTTGAGGTCTCCTGAATCCATTTTACCTATTTTCGCGATGATATCTGTGGGTGGGTGGGTGGTTGGGTGTGTATGAAATTAAGTATGTGCCTTTGGTATATGGATATGAAGAATTGTATAGTTTTTGGACATAATCGAAAATAATAAACCGAACAAACGGAGAAACCGAAAATATTAAATTTTTCGATTTGAATATACACTGTACTTTTATTCTTTAATGTAATATATTCATAAAAATATCTGTTTCCTTGAGGTTGAGTAAAGTTGAGTGTAGACCACTCCAGATTTTTTCTTTACAACACAGTGAATTGGCAACTTAACACAAAAAAATTTATATGATCACAAATAATAATGAAACAATTGTTCAAGCTTTAGTTCATATGTAAATATTCATTTATTTTCAATATTTCGATATTCTTCGAATATCATCTTCAGGGATTTTTCTGTAATATTTTAAACAATAAAAACCAAAATAACATTAAGAATAACATAAGAACAATAACTAACAAAAAGCAATAACATAAAAAACCACAAAAACATAACAATTAATATTGATACAAAACTTATATTGAAGGTTTACATAAACATCTATTGTTGCACTAACTTTACTAAAACAAATTTATTGCACTTTGACTTTTCCCTTTTTACTAAATGTGGAGCATTTCATACATATAACGGCGTTTGTAATTATTTCCGCTCTGTAATATTTTAACGCTATTAAAATCCGGAGAGTGTAAGTTTTCTGCACAGTGGGTTGTCAATGCTGTTTTTTTTTTTATCAGACTTGTGACCTGCGATTCTAGTTTTAAGTTTGTTTTTGGTAGTTCCCACATAAATTTTGTCACATTCTTGCTCGCCATTTCCAATGCAAGGGATACTGTTAACTACATTAGATTTTTAAATTATGGGTATTTTGTCCTTGGTCTTACTGTACAATGTTTTTAAGTTGTTATAAGTTCTATGAGCTAATTGCACTTTTTCACCATCATATAGTCCAGCTTTTTCAAACCTTTCCGATATTTTTGGAACATATGTTAGGCATTTGTAAATTTTTGCCGTTGATGAAGTTTTTGATTTCATATTTATATTCTGCTTTTCGAAATTCTTGATAAGTTTGTTAATAACAGTTATAGGAAAATTGTTGCTGTAGTATTGCTTTGTTCTTTTGGTGAAATTCTAAATCGCTGACATTCAGTATGTTTTCAGAAGAAATTAATTTTTCGTCCCGAAGCTGTAGGTTTTTGATACCAATCTATTTTTAATATATTGCCTGATTTAATTACCATCGTATCTAGGTATGGGAGTTTGAAATTGCATTCATTTTCAACCGTAAATTTTATGTTCTGATGGAAACCGTTTAATTTAGACAGAATGTCTTCAGTTGCACTTTCCCGAACTATGCAAAATATATCATTCACATATTTAGTCATTAATTTTGTTTTTTCTAGTAGGGCAAAAATAACCGTGTCCAATAGATTTTCCATCACAATATCCGCTATAATAGGTGATGCGGTCGACCCCATGGGTAGACCCCTATTCTGTGAGTATATTTTGTTGTCATATACAAAATAGCGGTTGTCTTTAATGCAAAATTTTACTATTTTTAAAAATAATAATTTTTTCATGTTTAGCATGTTTCCTAATTTCGTCCCACTTTCCTTCTATGATCCTTAAGGCTAAATCTACAGGAACACTCGGGAATAAAGACACAACATCGAAAGAAATTAATCGTTCATCGTCATCTAAGGTCAACTTGTCTAATCTATTTAAAATTTAAAATTTCCAGAATCTGTAACGTTGTATACAGAATCTTCCGTAATTTTCCTTAGTATTCCGGTTATATATTTGCACAATTTATGCGAGGGGGCATTGATGCGTGAACAAATAGGTCTTAACGGATAGTTTTCCTTGTGGATCTTAGGAAGGCCATATATTCGTGGAGCTATAGCTGTCTCAGTTTTTAGTCTTTTCTTCTCTATTTCAGTTATAATGTTATTCTTAAAAAGCTCATCCACTAAATCGTTATTTTTCTTCTGTAATTCAGAATCTCATATTTGTTTTGCTTTCCATTCTGCTTAAAATACCTCTATGATATTTTCTAATAAATCCAAAATAGAATATTCTTTAATACTGTAAGTAGCTTTAAAAACTTCACACTCTTTTAAATTTCTAAATATAAAAGTTTTTGTATAATGACTTGTTAAAATCTATAAAATAAATACAATGTCTTGTTACCTGGCTGATCGTTGAACGGTCACAATTTTTTTTTTAAACAAAACCTAAACCAGTAAAGGCGTTTAAGTATACGTATTTTTCGGTTAATTGCACATCAAAATTTGCACAACTTTTTGTTCAATTAACCGGAAAACCAATTATCCGATACCCGTTTAATTGAACAATTTGTTCAATTATAGAAATCACGCATAATTGGAACTACATACATACTACAAAAATTAATAATAAGATAAAATTAATTTCCAATGTTATTGTCAAATACAAAATTAAACACTTACGCTTTCTCACGGTTTTTCCTTAGCAATAAACATATGTTTTCAATTAGTAGAGATGCCACCCAGTGTTTTTCACAAATGATGTCAAATATGTATGTGCAAAAATGCCAGATTATTTTTCAATAATACATAATGGAATTAACCGGGTAAAAGTAAGAGGAAATATATTTTTGATGACATGAATTTTGAACCAATTAAGCGGGAAAATCAATTAACCGGGTTCAATTATCCG
The DNA here is from genome assembly GCA_949628195.1 of Phasia obesa. NCBI lineage: Eukaryota > Metazoa > Arthropoda > Insecta > Diptera > Tachinidae > Phasia > Phasia obesa. The sequence goes on from OX451215.1 coordinate 88,765,366, forward strand.
AGGAATTTTACATGTGTTTTCGTATGCAATATTTTTTTGCCCGATCACGTGGTTCAATTAAGCGTGGAAACCAATTAACCGTAGGGTCAATTAACCGAAAAATACTGTAATTGGTTTTTTAATAGCTGTGTTTGTTAGGAAACATATCTTCTTGTTATATTGAAATTTCTCGATAGATTTTTAAGCTGTCAGGAACTGTAAACTCTATTTGAAGTATATAAAAATTCATTAATGACTCCATACAGGAAAAACTATTTTTAACACACTTTCAACTTAAATAACAAATTGTATAAAGCTAAACAAATGACGCACAATGAGCTAAAATTGTTGGAATAAATATATCCTTCGGCAATTTATTATTTTTAAATAATTTTCTTTGTTTAGTATTACATAAAATTACTTACATTTATAACTTATTTGATACAGTTTAGAAAATGTGTGCAATATTTAATAAAATTTAAAATAAGTAAAGCATTTTTTACACAATAAGGTAGATTTATTATAATTATTATTATTAAAAGTTTTTTAATATTAGGTTATTAAAGAAAAATTGGGAAAATTGAATTTTTAGATACTAGTAGAGCGGAATGCACATTTTCTACACAGCTACGTCCGTCATCAGCACTCTTCGTATCTATCTACTTTGGGTAGAGCTTAGTTGTAACCAACCAAACTCATATAAAGGAATGCGAGAAAACTGTATTCAATCATCAATTGTCAGTTGATGAGAACGAAGTCTACCCCTACCTAAAGCTTCCCTCTAGAAAATCGGTAATTGTTTTGCTATATTCAGTCATATGCTGCCGGATTTTGAATCATTTCAATTCCGAACGGAATTTGTGACATGCCTGAACATATTCATTTTCATATTTTAAGGTTTTAATGAAGATTTCTTTCTTTTATTATCCAGTTGGTACTTTTCAGTATGAAATTAAACAATACAAAAATTGTTTTAACATAAATTTTGATCCCACCATGTTTCCACTTTAAAATTTTTATGGTGTACCACATACATATGTAATGGGTGATTTTTTTGAGGTTAGGATTTTCATGCATTAGTATTTGACAGATCACGTGAGATTTCAGACATGGTGCCAAAGAGAAAGATGCTCAGTATGCTTTGACATTTCATCATGAATAGACTTACTAACGAGCAACGCTTGCAAATCATTGAATTTTATTACCAAAATCAGTGTTCGGTTCGAAATGTTCAAATGTGACAAATTTTGTTCAGCGATGAGGCTCATTTCTGGTTGAATGGCTACGTAAATAAGCAAAATTGCCGCATTTGGAGTGAAGAGCAACCAGAAGCCGTTCAAGAACTGCCCATGAATCCCGAAAAATGCACTGTTTGGTGTGGTTTGTACGCTGGTGGAATCATTGGACCGTATTTTTTCAAAGATGCTGTTGGACGCAACGTTACGGTGAATGGCGATCGCTATCGTTCGATGCTAACAAACTTTTTGTTGCCAAAAATGGAACAACTGAACTTGGTTGACATGTGGTTTCAACAAGATGGCGCTACATGCCACACAGCTCGCGATTCTATGGCCATTTTGAGGGAAAACTTCGGAGAACAATTCATCTCAAGAAATGGACCGGTAAGTTGGCCACCAAGATCATGCGATTTGACGCCTTTAGACTATTTTTTGTGGGGCTACGTCAAGTCTAAAGTCTACAGAAATAAGCCAGCAACTATTCCAGCTTTGGAAGACAACATTTCCGAAGAAATTCGGGATATTCCGGCCGAAATGCTCGAAAAAGTTGCCCAAAATTGGACTTTCCGAATGGACCACCTAAGACGCAGCCGCGGTCAACATTTAAATGAAATTATCTTCAAAAAGTAAATGTCATGGACCAATCTAACGTTTCAAATAAAGAACCGATGAGATTTTGCAAATTTTATGCGTTTTTTTTTAAAAAAAAATTTCTCAAGCTCTTAAAAAATCACTCGTTAGTTACAATGAAAACATACAAATGAACATTTAAAAAAAATTAAATGCTATATCAAGAATTAAAAAAAAAATTAATTTAAGAAAAAAAAAATGTTTAAAACATATTAAAGCTCATTTCAAAAGGGAATAAAATGAGCTTTTACTCAACTCTATAGGGATTATAGAAATGGAAAAGGGATATATTCAAGAATTAAAAAAAATTTTAATTTAAAAAAATGTTTAAAAACATTTGAAAAAAAATATTTCAGCCTCGAGAGCATATTTTTTTGTAGGGGGATACCGAACTAGACCCCTAACTTTTTGGGTCCCTATTCAACCCCCATCGTTCCTCAATGATATCTGGTAACCGACTAGAAAATATACGAATACCTTATATTAATTGGGTCTCTAGCCTTTTACTCTCGCTGTAGTGATTTCAGACTGGCGACTGTTACATATCGACATTCTTTCTCATCAAAGTCTATTGCAATTGCTAACAATTGCTTATGGCTAAAATAAAAATTCCAAAGTTTTTAGTAGGAATCGAACCCACAACCCAGGACTGATAGTCGAGCCCACTACCTACTAGCCTATCGAGTCACATCTCGAGGGCATATGCAAAATCGATATTTTTTTTTTTATAAATTTATAGCTAAAAAAAAACTGTAAGAGATTGAATTTTTTAAATATATTTGGATTCAGCGATTCATGGAATATAAATAAAAAAGTTTCAATAAAATCTGGAAGGGTAAATTTTAAAACAGTTTTTTTTTGGTTGATTCGACATGGAAAAGAAGAAAAAATTAAGAATATTTACTATATTATGGCGCATTCCTCCAAAGCGCTTTATGATTCTGAAACATGTTTATTTAATTAATTATTTTCGGTTTATTTAATTTAATTTAATTTGAATTATTTTTTTTTTGTTTTGCCAAATTTACCACTGTGCGCCACAAGTCTCAGTCTCAAGTCTCAGCTTAACCCGGTTTAAAACAAATTTCATTTACTCCTATACTTTAGGAAAAAAAAACTGTAAAATTTAAGTATTTTGTTCAACATACTTGTTACAGTTAATAGAAAAATATAAAATCAAGTTGAAATATACGATCAGTAACTTACTTTTATGGTCAATAATTAATTTATTTGTTTGTTGGTCTCCATACATTTATGTATATAAAGTACAAAAAATTTCCAAATAGTTTTATTATTGTCCAAATCATAAAATTTTATGTTCCGTAACAGGAAAAGAAAAATTAGCATGCGAATTGAAATAAATTAAGTTACTATAGCAAATTTATAGTTAAATAAACTATAAATATATAATACAAATCAATGGTTAAGTGAGTTCGTTTATTCTATGCAATACTGAATTATTATATAAAAAAAAAATAGGGATGCCAACACCCTTCATAAGTGTTTTGTATTTAGTTGTCTAAATTATTTGTCTACTAAATTGAAATAATCAATATAAATTGTATATAATTTCTTTGAACTTAATTTAAGAAAACTGATATGATATTCAAAGAAAAATTTATTAGTTTTTTTGTTTACCGCAGTTTAACAGGAAAAAAAAAATCGCTGTACCAAGCGATAAGTTGTAGGAACGCTAATTGCATTTCGAACATGAAAGAAATATCAAAATAGTCTTTGTGTCTGAATAATCGATTAAGGACTTTAAAAATAATATTTAACAACTTGGATATTTTGGTCTGAGCTAAGTTTTTCTATCATAAATTTTCCAAGTAAATTCTAAAAATAAAACGAAAAAATATGTTATTTCTGTGCCGAATTTAACTTGATACAGTACCACAGTCGCCGATAGAAATATCATAAAATATAATGTTTAATATTTATTTTTATTAAAAGTATGTTAAGACAAATATGTACAACAAACATTCTGGGCTATATCAAGCCAACCTTAGACAACCCTAACAGCATTCGGTTTGTCCGGGAATGCTTGAAATATATGTAATAATGTTAGTTTATACGAAATTCTACCAATATTTATACCATTAACCTTGTTATATAATTTAGTAGATACACCTAATTCTGTTTTTACACGGTAGATTGGTTCCAGAAAAATTCGTGTAAAAAAACCGTGTAAAAGAAAAGACATTGATCATTTACAAAAATAGGTGATTGGTTCCTTATCTCTAAAACCTATTAAAATTAGTAAAAAACGAGAATTTTTTTAAGAACAAGAAATCATGTTTATTTTACTAAATCATGTAGGTAATGTGTATTTGCACCGTTTATTTGCATTTTTAACCGACTTCAAAAAAAGAAAGAGGTTATCTATTCATCTGAATGTTGCTTTTTTTATGTTTGTGCCCGCATAACTCAGTCATTTCTGAACCGATTTTAAAAATTTCTTTATTAGAAAGTAAATGCTTACAGATTGGTCCCATTTTAAAAGAAGTTCAGAATTTTGGAAATTAAAGGGCGTCCCCATACAACATACGTGTTTTTTACGTGTATTATGAACCGTAAAGGGCACCCTTTTAAAATTTTAAAAAACTGCATATAACTATAGCTGCCAATAACAGAAATTAATAAAAAAAAACTTAAAAATTAAAGGGTGTCCCCATATGTGACGTCAATTTAAATATGTGAACCATTTGAACCATTGTAGACAATCACTTGAAAATTGGACAGAATGTCCAATATTTATAATCAGAAATTAAATATTTATAATTAAAAGTTAAAGGGTGTCCCAATAGTTGATGTAATTTGATGTATATTGCAAAACTTTTGAACCGTAACAGAGAGACGGTTGAAGTTTACAAAGAACCTGTATATCTAAGTCCTTTATAACATCAAGTATATAATTTAAATTTGGCAACTAAAGGGTGTCCCCATGCTTGATACAATTTTACCTATCTAGCCCTATTTTTTGAACCGTTATAGACAAACACTTGAAAAGTAGACAGAATCTCCACTACTATGTCCCGTATAATAACATTTATAAATATTTAAAGTTATAAAGGGTGTTTCAATAGTTGATGTAAATTGATGAATATGGCCAAACATTTGAACCGTTTTAGACAGACATTTGAAATTTACAAAGACTTTGTCCTTTAAAATAATTGTTTAATTTAAAATTTTACTTTAAAGGGTGTCCCCTAGGTGATATTGTTTAACTTATATGGCCATATCTTTGGAACCGTTACTTTTTATTGCTGTGTCAGTAATAATAAGTGTAAAAAAATAAAGGGTGTCCTCACATCTGATGTAATTTGTCGTATATGGCTTTATCTGCTGAACCGTTATGGATAGACATTTGAATGTACAGAACGTATATTACTATGTCCGTTAGAGCAACAAGTATAATAGAATTTGATTTTAGTACTATTTCTTACATATTACTTCCTTTTAAATTGTTAGTTAAGAATTGAAGCACATATATGTATTTGTTTTGAAGTTGGTTTTTTTTTTTGCAAGAAGTATTAGTGTATGATGAAGACTTACCAGATAGTTTCGTTCCAGAAATCAACGATTGCTTAATTGTATTTTAATTTTTTTATAGTTCTTACTGTGACTTCGTTTAAACCGAACATTATACCAAGAAATGTTGAGCCATCTCCATTTCGAAGGCGATATAAAATTTCAATTTTGTTTTCTAAAGAAACGGCTTTACACATTTCAATTGCTGTAACAAGTATGCACAAAAACGGAATTCCTCTAAATTTTTGATATGAAAATATTTCGCAAAAACTAAATCTTACAAATGAAATCTAAGCTCAAAAGATTTTGAATCGTGCTAAATGGAAGAAAATCGTGTAAAAAAAATATTTTTTTTTATTTTAAATCAAAACCATGTAAAAGAAGAATTAGGTATACTTTTAAATATAATAGACTTTAGTGAAGTTATTGGACGGTAACTATTTTGAAGAAGCTAAGCTGTTCGTATTTATTTAGTGTGAATTATAGGCCAGTTTAAGTTAAATTGCTTTTTTTGTTACGTGTTGTAGGTGAAATTTAGAAAAAAGATGTAAAAAACTTAAAAGTAGAAATTTTGATTTTTTCTTGCTTTTTAGAGTTAATAAACTTCTTATTTGGTTTATTAAATTTTGAGCATAAGAATCTGGGTTTTTGTGCAGAATGTTTGGAAAATTCACTGACGGTCAGTTAAGCACCAGTGAAATGGCTATATGGATATGTTTCCCCATAGTAATTTGTTTGGATTATTATATTTTTTTTGGAAAATAAATATTTTATGATTCTTTCATATAATATTTATTTAATATATTTTGAAGGAATTATTCGCGTTTAAAAATAAATAATATTATATCGTACAATTCCAAATATAAAATTTTAAAAATAAAAATAAAGGTTTGCAAATTATGAATTACCTCTAATATACTCCTACATACATCTTTATGTAAGATTTAATAATTATGAGGTCTTGAAAATGCATGCTGTTTGCAAAAAAAAATTTTTGAATTTAACCTGCTTGTCAGAATTTTCAGGCTATATCAATTCAATATCCTTGACAGAGTAACTAATGCATTCCTTTTATTGAAAGCGTCAGCAATCTCAAATCCTTTAAAATTTAAAATTCTTACGAGTGTTGCTTTACACTGCCACTCTATGGAATAAAATTTAATTAACGAAAAAAAAAACAATAAAACCTACAGACAGAAAACAAATATGGTTATGGTATGGTCACAAGAACCATCTAATGTTCTATGTAACAAAATATGATTGCGATCAACAACTTATATTTGTTTCAATCATTACTATCATTATTAATCGTGGCCCAATTCGTCGCGAAATTATCGGCGGCGGCGTCTGGGCATAAAAACATCGGCGCACAGTGGCTGAAAATCGTTTTTCGTTGGCCAAAATTCTGTAACTTTTGAACCGATCAAAATATTGAAATAATTTTTTTTTAATGGATAGATATTTAGCTCAGCTTGATTCAGTTTTAATTATATTAAAATTGATTGAGGACTTTTTAAGGAATTTGAGGTCAAAGTTGAACATTTTAATTTTTTTAACTTTCAGAGTGAAATATGGGTTTATTCTGTGTGTAACATAGTAAAATATCCCTCTAAGATCCAAAAAAGTATATATATTCTTGATCAGTGATGAAATCTAAGACGATGTAGAGCTAGACCCTTGAAATTTGGTACATATATATCTTGAAGGATAGGGCAGCTAAGTTCGTAAATGGGACAAATCGGACCAGGGGGAAAAAATTCCCCTAAGAAGAACTAAACCAACCCCTGAAAAACTACACATTTTTACAAGTTTTTTTGTAAATTTGTTAAGCAAATGAAACATTTTCTGTCAAAGAAGGTTCAAGGTCTTTACCCTGGAGCCAGAAAATCATAAAAATTTATTTTTGAACCCCGCCCCCTTTTTGTGGGCGTTTATATAGCATATTATATGAAAAATAGTGTCAATAATTAACAAATTGTATTACCTAAGCCTAGATTGCATAAAAAGTTAATTTTTAAGCTTTCATGACGAATGGAAAATGTACTCGGATCTTCTGCGCTACCTTCACCTCACCACCCCCCCCAAAAAAAATTTTTTTTTTGTTAAGCAACAAGAAAATATAATTTTTATTCATTTGACTTAAATATTAATTGCAAATATTCCATATTTTGTTCTGTGCTATTTCTGTGTTTAGTAGTTTTTTGGCTTCTTCATCTAAATCCCGATGGTGCACTTTCCATTGATTTCGAATACTGGATATGAACGGATCTGACGTTGCCAATAATATATTAAATAGATCTTCATTTGTTGAATTCCGTGAAATTTTCCTAGTATTGTGCTCTCTATAAAAAATGTAATCCTTGTTCCTTTTTTCCTGAGCCTCCTCTGATAGATCTCCAAGTGGCACCAAATGATATTTAATGACATCTTCACCATGATAAAGGATTTTGTGAACTGTTGCAGACATATTTCTCCATGGGTAGTTAGTTGCATATATTTTTGCAGTTTCCTTAGCATAATATCCAAATTTTCTACAGTCAATTTCTTCATTGCACGCAAGTACTTCTAGTATTATTTTAAATCTGAAAATAAGGTTGAAATCCACTCATGTTATTTCAGATGCTGTTTCTGGATCTGAAAAGAATCTTCTTGCGGTATTGCCATCATATGTATGGCCTGACCCTTGTTTTGGCTGATCTATAATCAGTCCACGTTTGCGGTATTCATCTTGAACATGTTTCTTTTTGAACTTCTTAACTCTTTGTTGGTCACGTTGTTTCTTATTGATCCTGAAGACCCGAAATCAAAATCATAACTGATTTTTAGTATGTGTTCCATAAGTCGTATTCTTGCGTGTAGTGGTGATAATCCAAATTCATATGCATCGGTATTATCTAATGATTTTGCTGGGACGTGGTTTAATTGGGTTGATGTTGCTTGGCATATAATGCAGCTGGATGCAGCCTTCGTGTTAGTCAAAGCCTGACCCACTTTTCCATCTACAATTGTCAGGACTAACTGGTAGCTTACTTCAATTTGCTGCCCATCTAACTGTAATTGTAATGGCTGTAGTGCTGTAATTTGGGCCTTGATATCACTAATTTCAATACTAATAACAGCATTTGTTTCTTTTTTGAATTGAAATTTGATTGGCCTGCAGTATTTCGTAGAAGATGGTGTCTCATTTTTCCAAATATCCATTGTTTGCGTTGTACTAGTCGAAGGCTCTGAATCTTCCAAAATCTTTTTCAATCGCAATGGTACAAATGATACCATGAACATATCTGAGTCAGAAATATTTTCACATACAGCTTGTTTATATTGTTTTTGTCCCGAAGAACTATCACATCCCCATTTACAAAAAAGAATTAACTTTGTGTTTCCGTATTTCTTCAACTCATTTCCTGTTATTGATTGCAGCAAGCGTGCGGCTGTGTGATCAAGTAGAGATTGTAGTTGTACCTCTGCCGAAATTGGTGTGATTGTAATAGTGTCCTTTGATGGCAAACAGTCCATTTTAGCAGCGGTTATGTGATGATATGCTGGATATATATTTGAGCCTTTTTCAGTCGCACGCTGTATGAGTTTAATATATTGCTGTTTTGTTAATTTCAAATCCAGAAATAATGCTAATGCCTCCTCATTTGTGTACTGTATTGCATCATTCGGAGTTGGTATACTTTTAAGAATCCGTTTTGTTCTCGGTGGACTAGCTTTAACAACTTTTTCAATGATATCCACTTTTGTAAATTGGTTCTGTGATCGTAATTGATGTAGGAAAGATTCTTTTATATTTGTAGAACCAAAGGCATCGTTAATATATTTAAGCTTCCGCCTCTTAGATCTATCGCTGCAATTGTCCACTAATGATTTGCGTGGTCTTCCAGCCTTATCTTGCTTTGCTGTTTCTGCAGCGACAGTAAGTTGACCTTCTAACCACTTTGCACTTTTTATATAAAATTTTTGTTTAATGTACATAACTTCTTTGTAGCGTTTTTTTAGTGCTTTGACGAAATTATATAATTGCTCTTGCATTTCGGTGCTACACGAATTTAAGTTTAATTTTATTTTAACGTAACTAAGAACATCTTCCTGATTTTTGTTTCTAAAATACACTTCGGCCAGTTCTTTATAACTGAAGCTCTCCATTTTCTTTTGAATATTTTTATTTGAGTTTGTTATGTTTTATCCGTACACTTAAAGGATTAAGTTATTACTGAGTAATCCCTTAACGAATCCGTACTTTTATAAATTTTTAGATACATGTTCTTCACACACTGATCTTTAATTTCATAGCAGGTAGCGCTTAAATTGAACAAAACTGCACTCATGCGTCAATATGGGGTTGTTTTTTAACTTTAGTGGTTTAATGTCGCAATTATTGTTATAAAATTGTTTATGATTTTGGTTGACCCTAACATTTGATAACAGGTAAATTTAGAAAGAGATCATATGCTTCCTGTAGAGCCCATTGTGATAATTTTATTACTTATTTTTTGCTGATCAAAACAAAGCCATTAAGCCCTTTCGAAGGTATTATATTTATTTTTTTAGTTATACGTAGCCTAAACTAAAAAAAATAAACTTTTAGGCAAAAAAGTGAAAATTTAATACACCATTGTATATGAATTTTTTTCGAGTAATTTCATTAAAATGAAAAGAAGTGTTCTACAGGCGGCTCGTGGCGGGTGCAAAAGTATATATAGCCTTAAGAAGGACACTTTCACCTTTCTCGTGGTTGTATACGTTTCTTGTTCCCTTTTGTTCCCTAGAAGTTCTATTCCACTAAAGTTTAAATTTGAGGAAAATATAGTAGTTTCATAAATATGTCATAACGCCCCTAATATTAAACGCTAGAGCTGTGTATACTTACAACAACTAAAGACAATAATCCTACCAACATTATAAAAAAAACCGCAGACCATTATCGATGATAGCTTGCGAGTATTTAATTTAATTTTGATAAAAAACCAAAGAAAAACACCTTTTTCTGAAATTAAAAAAAAAGTTGAGTTTGACAGCATGCCACGCCCACAATTATCAATATTTTAACATAATTTTTTGGCTACCTTAATTTGGATATATTAACTATAAAATGACGTAAAAATTTTAAAAATCGGTGGAAAAAAAAAATTTACTTTAGGCCAACGAAAAACGATTTTCAGCCACTGTGCGGCGCACCCTGTGGCCACTGCGGCAATAAATCAATTTAGACCTGCTCTCCGATTTTGATGATTTTTGCACAGATGGTTAACAACAATCTAGAGGTCATGTGTGAAAAATTTCATGCAAATATCTCCATTGGTTTTCTGTCCCGAGCAGCGCAAAGTTGAAGTATGTGAACAAGTCTCAAATGTGATAGTTTTCTATGTCATATTCAAAAGCCTGTTACTTATAAACTATACACCGAATGTACCTTATAAGTATTTTTTCAATTAAAATGGACATTAAGCATTATATGTAAATTAAAAAAAAAAATTTTAAAAATTGAAAAAAAAATTTCTTTTGACAATGTATATTAAACCAAAAATAAAAACATTTATGATTTTCCGTAAGACTTTTAGTTGTGTGCGAAGCAGATGTGTTCAAGGTTAACGTGGGCTCCTGCCACGATGGCTTTATCCCACGGTGCTCTTAACACCGAGTGAAATAAAGACGTAGACTAGCGCCCCCATTGTGTAGTATAACAACACTTTACGATTGCCACCAATCGCAATTTGTGTGCATACAGTCACAATGAGTAGCAATTTATACAATATGGCAAGCCTTTCCAAGGCAAGCCTAGATCCGTATTATAACCTCTTGCTTAGGGGTTTGGAGACTATCCAAACTCCGTCTGTTGAGAGTGCAACAGCACACTTGATCGACCGTGCACCACATCTGCTTTAATCGATCTTAAACCACAGCCACCACGTGTACCCCCGAAGGGGACCTCACCAATAACCGGTCACAGAGAGGATAGGCTCTCTGTGGGGCCACCGATTCCCGTGGTACCAGTCCTTTGGGCACTGGTCAGGCCTCGAAGAGGACCCGTGTTAAAACAACAGACCTTTTCTTCCAGATTCAGGCTCTAGGAACCCTAGCGTCTGGTGCCCCTATTTTCCCCGAGTGGACCGTGTCAAAGCATTTGCCATTACTGCAGTGACATTTGGAACCCCCGGGGGTATGTGTGCGAAGCAGTGCGACACATGGAGAACTACACCAAATTATAGCTGAGAGTCTCAGCTAACAGACTAAAAAAAAAAAACCTGCCCCAATTTGCCCGCCGCCGAAAAAACAATGAAAAACCAAAAAATTACAGTAAAAAATATGCGTTATGTGGTATTTTACGCGTGCAAAAACAACTGTGCATTCTTTCTTTCATTGCTACTCGTACACGAAGCCGGTGCCAATTTGGGATCGAGAAATACGAAAATTTCATTGCATGTGTACTATATAAAAAAAAACTTAAATTTGAGTCCCGATTAGAAAAACAAATGTACACAAAAGTATTTATCAAAGTAATATCGGTACATTGTTTACGTAGACTAAACAACAAAAAAATCTAAATGTAAATTTTATATAATAAATATAATAAATGTTGATTTGGTTAAACAAAGAATGGCTTCCAGAAACAATGGGAATATATCTCGACGATTTTTTGAAAACCCTGAAATTACAGCTGACATAGCCGGAGTAAATAATTAGTTGCAGTCAGGCAATAGACGCTGAGAAATTCCAAATATATTGTATAGACAAGGAAAAATTGTACATTGATTTGTATGGATGGTACTACATGCCCATCACAGTGCATAAAGTTTTGATACATGGTAGCAAAATTGTATCTGAGGCCATTCTACCTATAGGTAGGTTAAATATACAAATTGTTTCATACATTTTAAATTTATTAGATGAAACCAGGAACAAAGATTATAGACGTTATAGGCTATAGCACTCCCGCAAGACTGGGCGCTATTCTCCTAACGAAGACGTAATGCATCATTTGTTGATATCCTCCGACCCATACATCAATTCATTTAGAACGAAATTGAAGCTTAAACAATTAGATTATCACGAAGATGTGGAAAAGTTGTTAATAAATGAAATGGAGTGAAACTTACAAAATTTTTATATTGGGATTGTATGAGGGGTGGGTGTTACAGTGGGCGGATTTTATTCATATTTTCAAAACAGCATTTAATACATTTTATATGCATTTTTGCCAAAAATAAACATATTGCATTTTTGAAATATTGTTTGTATGGGAGGTGGGGGTAAAAGTGGGCGGATTAAATTCATATTTTCAGGAGGTCATTCTACTATTATAATATTAACGTTTTATGAAAATTTAGTTAATATATTTAAAATCATGGAAGTTATGCCACATTTTCTATTTAAGTTGTATGGGAGGTGGGCGTAAAAGTGGGCGTATTTTTGTAAAAAAAAACTAAAATTCTTAAAAAATTTAAAATAAATGTGTGCAAAATTTCATGAAGCTCCGCAACCTCCTTGATTTAAGACCATTAAATACACTACACGGCCACAATGTGCGGCGGCGGCTTAAGACGACTATTTCTAAGAAATTAATATCTTTAATAAAGGTAAAAACAATAAGAAGCAAGTTGATTTTATATCAGTATTGGGGACAGATTACAAGTAATATGAGAGTTTTGTCTGTTGTTGTCTTTATCCAAAAGTTAAAATGTTACTAGAAAATGGAAGGCTTTTATTAAAATTATGTTCTTCAGCGGAATCTGATAAATTATAATGCAGAGTATTTAGTTAAAAAATATATATTTTTTTTGGGTTTTGAAATTTAATGGCTAACACTTCTAGGTTATATTGTCAGTGTCTATAAACATATAGAAGCTTTCTTCCGGAAAATCCAGCCGACCTGCACCTTTGCACAGGATGTAGACTCACCAGAGTCCACTCCTAGAGATTTATTTGTCCCCACCAGTAGCAATCTCAGTTATTTTTGCTGGTACTGCACCACGTCAAAGAAGTGAGGTTACAATCCTGACTTGTGAGTTTTAATTTGGTTCTCCACCAGGTTATTTCATCCAATAAAATAGTTACTTCTTGTCACTTGAAATCATGTAATTTTTAAGTTTTTTCAAGTTCTGTCATCCACTTTTAAACAAATTATTACCTTCTCGCCAAGTTGTGGTTCTTAAATTTTGTGTATTGTTTTAATACATCCAGTAATTTGTTTTTTGTTTCTTTTTGTTAAGGTTTATTCTTTTGTTAAAATAGACAGTACAATTTAATACATATTTACAATTCACAGTTATAACAACTGCATGTGTTCAATGGAAAAAACCACCAAAAACTGTAACTCGATACAGTTAGTCGAGGCACATCATTAGCCAATGCGAGAGTGAGACGCAAAACTCTGGTGGTGAGTTAAACAGACTCAGGCCTGATCGCCGTTAAAAAATAATGACAACAACGCGAGAGTAGTTTATCAAACCGCTCCTGCTTTACGACTGAATATACCACCTAAATTGATCAAGTCGGCTGACAAATGTTAGCCAAAACAAACAACTCACTTCGGCAGCGGAACTCTGATCACGATAAACAAGTGTTTATAACCGTAACATATTATTAGTAACCAAATGATGATAAATTTGCTCCTATATAACCACAGTACAACATATTTTCAGTTTTGTGTTTTTAAAATTATTATGCACATATTCATAATAAATAAAACTTATTTGAAATGAATTTCAGAACAAATCTATATACATATAAAAATAAGCTCTCCTATGTTCGTAATTTTATAACTCGAGAACCACTCAACCAATTTTCAACGCGTACATGCGTTGGAAAGCTCTATTTTCACTGAGGGTTTATAAAAAAAACAGCGAAAAATTTCTACGAATATGCGAATAACTTATGAATTTAGTAATTCCAATATCAAATGTTACAAAAAATCTAACAATAATTTTTTCAATTCACCAAACCCTGTTATGATGTTATAGGGTTTATCGTCAACTTATTTTACAATAGTTTATGTTTGTTGTTGGTAATTTGCTTTGAAAACATTTTTATAAATATACAATTTCATTTCATATGTTTTGAAAATATTGTATCGAGACCATACCTGGGGCTAAGTTTTTTATTTCAATAAATTATGAAAATCTTCGTAAAATGTAATCATCGGTGCGTCTATTTTTTATATTTAATGTTATATATTTATAGTGCTTTTATACCGCAAATTTATTCAATCGATATTAAAATTACAAATTGTGTAAAAATTATTTTGTACTATATTTGTAATTACCTGCGTGTCCCACTATGTCGCTCGATGTCGATCGTTTGCACAAATACATTTGAAACAAATTCAAAAATTTTGTTGTTGTTTTAAATGTATTTGTGCAATCGATCGACATCGATCGACATCGTGGGACTGGCAGTACTACTTCCCATGCATGATTCAATTTCTTTTTATTATTCTAAACAATGTTGCCGTTTCTAAAATTTTTAATCTACCATTTTTATTAATCTACTGTAATACTTTACAACAAATTTGGTAGCTATCTGAATGCATATATGAATACATACACATGCAATTAGTAAAAGTATGATTTTATTATAAAAAATGGGAAGCAAAATTGTAAAGGTTACAAAATATTTAAACAAGGAACAATACAGTCAAACTTTCTGTAGAAAATACTATGGAAGACGTAATTATTTTTAAAAGTTTGCTATCTTCACACATAAAAGCGCATTAAGAGTAATTTTGGTGGTACTGTGAAATAACTCCCAAATGAAACAACTCCCAATGCAATAACTCCCAATGAAATAAGTCCCAACGAAAATGAAATAACTTCCAAATTAAAAAAACGAAATAACTCCCAACGCCAAAATAAAATAGGATCCAAAAACTTAACGTTTAATTCGAAACAATTATATTTTTACAAAAAAAAAATGAAATAACTCACAAATGAAATAAGTCCCAACAAAAATGAAATAACTCCCAATATAAATTATATTTGCACCCGGGCACTGTTTAACTGTTTTAACCTCTATGGTATAACAGGTACCTCCCGATGAAGGAGGTCCATAACTTTGATAGCATACCATATATCATAGATATATGACCAAAGGCAGGCTATACAGACAATATTTTGTTAGCGAAGCCGCTGTTCCAGATACCATAGAGAGATCATTGAGCCATCCCGGCCTGTGTAGCCGGCCTTCGGCCGTATGAAAGGGTTTAACCTCTATAGTATAACCAACACCGGCTTCGCTTACTAAAGTTTTCTGCATAGCCGGACCTTCGGCCGGGCGCAAGGATTTTCTCCTCTATGGTATAACCAACACCGGCTTGGCTTACTTAAGTTTTCCTGCATAGCCGCCCTTCGGCCAGGCGCAAGGATTTTCTCCTCTATGGTATAACCAACACCGGCTTCGCTTACTAAAGTTTTTCTGCATAGCCGCCCTTCGGCCGGGCGCAAGGATTTGCTCCTCTATGGTATAACCAACACCGGCTTCGCTTACTAAAGTTTTCCTGCATAGTTATTTCATTATGAAATAACTTCCAATTTGTATGGGATTTTTGAATTTTTTATTGGGAGTTATTTCATTTTTTTTTGGGATTTATTTCATTTGGGATATATTTCACGGTACCAACTTTGGTTAGTTAATACAAAACGAGGTTGAATATTTTTAATTTCATTCAAAAATTTCTTCGAATTAAAATTTTTATCAATGCATATTTTGGATTTTAAGCCAAAAGACATCTATGTGGCAATTTTCAATTTTTATCTATATATACATATAAAAATAAGTGTACACTTTGATGTTACCACTAACTGCGGAAACGGGTCGACTGATTTTAGGCAAAATTTCGGGGTATGTTGGGAATGGTCTGTAGATGGTTTGTGTGCAGTTTGCACGAAATCGGCGCAGTGGTATGACATTTATATTTTCCTCTATATTCCCTTACAAATACCTACAAAATATTATGATTTTTTGTTGTCAGTTGAAAAGTTACCAAACCATGTATCGTAATTTCTTATGTGTACAATGACATTCGGTCTTTCTAATTGGAATGTTGAGCTGAATCTTTTCAGTCATTTTATTTATGCGCTGACCATTTGATTTTTCACTTGCTATACACCTTCATTGTATCATAAGTATGTGTTAATTTTTTCTTTACGTTTCCTTAATCACCTCCTCGATTGGTTGAACCCGATATGTGATGCTGTTGTTGAGATGTATGCAAATGCTTTGTCGCGAAACTATAATTGTTTCTCCTCTGTTGAGAGTGAATCTACAGGGAGGACAAAACCGAAAAAGGTTAATCATTTCGCAAGCACTTAGAAGGGTTCTAAGGGTGGAACCAGGCAACGCCGGGTAAAATACACTAGTTTTTACTCAAATTGGTTAAAAAATCCAAAAATGGTAACGTTGGTTCTGAAAATATTTAGTATATTTTGAGTATTATTATTTTTTAGTACAAAACGAGACAATTCTACAATTTCAAAGCCTGCTCACAAGTGTATTTTAATCAAAAGTTATCAAATTTTTAATACATCCGGATTTCAAGCGATAAAATTTTTATATGCATGTAATTAAATTTTGCTACGATTATACAATTTAAAGACAATTTTACTCGTTTGTTTTTTGAAACACCAACTGTTTTAAATAAAATACTTTTTTATCTTCTAATCTTTAGAAGTTCTTGTGAAAACCCGCACTGCAAAAAATTTAATATAAACTCGCAATTATATGAATAAAAACCATGACCAGCACATAAACTGATGTTGCAAAGGAAATAAAATTCATAAATATACTTCTGTCCCTTGTACTCGTATTATAATTCTTAGCCAGTTTACGAGGGCAATTTCATAATTTTCCGACTTTTTGTGTCTTAAGTGCAGCAAATTTAAGAGCAATGATTTTTCAGTTAACTGTTATCTAGCATAAACTAATGTCGAATTTTCATCACTCTGCGTGTATTAGTTTGTTTTTGATAACCATTGAAAGCAGACAAGCTTGTTAATTTTAACAAAAACCATCAATGTCAATGGTTAAAAAGTGGTTCACGGTGTTTAGTTCAGAATTAGGTCACCCAAAAGATATTGTCACGACAAAAATAATCGATAAAATCCATGGACAGTCTGCGAATGAAATTGCAAGTGGTGGCTGATGCTGTAGGCAACTTAACACATCAGGGACATCATATTTTGCATAGAAATTTGGATATGAGAAAACTAACCCTCTTAGTGGGGTGATTGCTCAAACTATCAGGCCTGTCACAGAATTTGTTCGGAATGGTTTTGATTACGAATTTCCAATTCGATCGAATTTGTTTTGCCTTCTTCAGACTTTGATTGATTTGCTTCATTCCGATATATTCTAGTTTTCTTAGTTTTAAGTTAAATGTGGCAATATTGCTCACTAAATGTGGCTATATTGAGAAAACCAACACAAAAATATATGGTTATTAAAGAAGAAAATAAAGTTAAATAGAACAGACAAATTTTTATATTAATTTAAAAAAAAAAAAGTTTCAAACAAAAAAATGCCTGGAGTTTCAATCGTTGCGGTTTTGACTGCACAAACACGACAACACTCCGCCGAAAAACTGAGTCGTCATTTAAAAAATTCTTCAATTCCACCAATTATACAAGTGACGACCACACTGCGGTTTTTGGCCACAGGCTCGTTTCAAGTTATTATAGATAAGTATTGTGTACATTTGTCACAAGAACATAAATTATTAAATATATTACTTATAGCTAAGGACAATGATATTAATTTTGGGAGGAGTACGGTTTCAACGTTGATGTGGAGGGTAACAAAAAATAAAATAAAAAATTTAGCTAAAAGCTTAACAAATTTTTTTTTATTTTATTGAAAGAAGAAAGTTTTAAGTTTGTTTTGTACTATCACATACAAAAAATACGAATTCGATCATGAAATTAAACGTGGTTTCATTTCGAGGAAATTTGTCGATTTTGATTTTCTGAAGAAGCTTTTTCGGAATTGAAATAACTTTCGATCGAAATGAATTTCTGTGACAGGCCTGTATAAAGTAGCTTTTGGCGATGTGCGACTAAATCTAAACGAGATATTGTGGCGTTTTGTAAATATAGACAAAACATGGATCCATTAAAAGATACCAGAAATTAAAGAACAATCATAACAATGGTGACTATCAAGACAGTGTACGTAAGGACAATTATGTAGTCACTAAGATAAAAATTCATAAACTGGTCTACGAACTGCAACCCCATCCAGACTACTTTATAGGTTTTGCTCTTTGTAAGATATTTAAGAGGTCGTCATTTAGAACCTACTGCTGTTTTAAATTGAAAAAGAACTATTTTTTCTTAGCCGAAAAGGGACCTACTTAAGAAGTGGTCTGCTTCGATATTATCCCTACATTAATAAATGTTTCTTGCCGAAAAACATCTCTTATTTTATATTTTACAGAAATATCAAGCTTCCCTCCTATCTTAGCCAACGTGACCACCCAATGTTAATGTGAGCCTTTTTCAGCATATTAAAACCTAGCATAACAATAATTTTTATTACTTAAAAGGTAATAAAAAGCAAATAAAAACAGATCAATAGACTTATCGTTGCGCAAAACTTTTCATTAAATATTTATACCTTTAATTAACACCTGACAAAAATGGAGATGGAAAAAAATTATACAGCAGGAAATACCGCCAAATAAAGCTAATCAAGCAGACAGGCGCAAAGCCAAGCCAAAAGACATATTGAATAGTTTAATGAAAAGAAATGAAAAATCTTTACAACTCTCGGGATAATTAGACACACATGTGAGTTGAATGTGCAATATTCAAGAAATAATAACAAAATGTTTCTTCTATACATCCATATAAAGTTTTCAAACTGCATCTACTACTGCTACTGCTTTAGACATACCATCATCAGCTGAATGTAAAGAACAGGATATAATTACATAACTTTGCCAAAGCAGAAATAAAGTCCTACAGGGATTTTTATCGTTTTTTAGTCGATGCCACCATGTGAACTTAATTAGAAATATTTAAGTGAAACCCGTAAAAGAAGTTATAAAACCAGCAGCCACAATCGAATTAAAATGTGTGAAAAGCACATGAATGACTATTATCTCTTTTCAATTTACACAAACACTCCACAAGGGAAATATCTTCTGATAATAAAATTTTATTGTTTCAAGAATCTCGAAAAAAAATTTGTGAAAGGCCATAAAAAGCTGAAATTTTTTCTATACAGAAGAATTTATAAATTATATTTAACTTCTTTATTAGCTGAGAAAGGTTTAATTAGTATACATAATTGTAGTTATTTATGATTTTTTTAGAAGAGATATATTTGATTACCTAAAATTTTTAAAGTTTGTCTTAATTTTGTATTATTTTAACCATGAACGCTTTTGTTTTCTAGTGTGAAATATCACTGTCATATCTACTTTAAACAAAAGACTAAAGACAAAAACTTGATTTGACAAATTAACGAAAACGTAACGTAACAAATTCGCCACTTCGTCAGCGTCTTCGCCACTTCGTCAGCGTCCTTGCAATAGTTTGTTCGATTTTGATTTGAAAGCAATCCACACCAAAGACCATTACGTTTTTAGTTAAACTATGCTGCATATCAGTTTTTATATTTTTTTACTTTATAAAACATAAAGTATGCATATCCGCACGCAAAGAAAAAACATGGTTATTGTATGGTCACGGCAACCACACTATGTTCTCTGTAACAATAGATGTTTGCTGTGAACAAATTATAGTTATTTAAAACAATACTTTGGTCACGATAAACAAGTTTTTTGTTAACAGTTAATCATTCAGTGGTTATACGCACCAAAAAAGGCAACATGGTTGATTTGAAACATATTAAAATTCAAACTACAACCAAATTATTTTTAATATTTAAAACTTATAACCATAATATATTATTATTAAACATAGTATGTTAAGTTTGACTAAAAATAAATAAATAATAATCGGTTCATCTAAAACCGTAAAAACATTAAACACATATATTTGTAAAAAAATAAATTAGTTTTTTATTATAAATGATAGTTTTAAATTAATAATATCAAACATATAAAAAGGTAAGCAGAAAATATCAAAATATGTATGTAAGTCTAAATGGAAATATTGGTGTATTTGCTTTTTGTTATTTATAAATACATTCATACGTTGTCACATATAACCATTTACATGTTTCAAATTATACTATATTATGTTTATATTATAAACATAACTATGGTTGTATTTTACAATGTTATTTTTATGTAAAACAATAATATGTTCCAACGAAAACAATATTATTTTTATATATAACCATATAATTCAACCATAACATGTTGCTCTTAGATTATGGTTACCTCAACTATGTTTTTTCTTTGCGTGCGGTTAGATCAACTGCGTACTTTCACTGCTCTTTCTCCACTTTCTCTTGGAGACAAGATATTTTTGCGGAAAAAAGTATTTTATATTGGGATAAGTAACTTAGGTATCTCCTCACAAAATTTTGTTAAAGTCCATCCAGTAGAAAAGCAGACCGACGGAAATGATTTACTATTTTATTATATGTATAGATTACAATAATCTCATATGTTTGAATATTAGCATATTTTCAATAGAAACAACATTAGCATTAAACATATTTAGATATTGGTAGTCTATAGGAAGTATAACTTTTAATTTTAATTAAAGTTATAAAATTCAATTATATTGCAATGTGCTTTGAATAAACGGTTATTTATAAAAGCAGCCATTAATGATTATTTTTTGAATAAAGTTGCTACACGAAGTATTTTTAATTCCAATTTCTCAAATTCATATATACACCTACACATAGATTCATGTAAGTTTTGTATAGTGTGCGTGCAATACAAGTAAAGGAATACAGAGTCAATCCCTTTACATAAAACCTTGTTTTTAATTTCAATTCCAAATAAATTTTTAAAGCAATATAAAATCAAAAATTGTTAATTGTTGTCTAATTAATTTAAAAACTAAAAGTTATGATCTAAACAAGTACCTTGCACGTTTTTAAATTTCTACAATCTTTTATGCATATAATAAAATAGTAACTCATTTCCTTTTGTCTGTTTTACACAGGGCACCACGTAATCATGTTTACCCAACAGAGTTTAGTTTGATACTAGGTTAGTGTTAACTAAAAACGAATGTTGGAATAAAACAAATAAACAAAATTAGCTTTCATTGCTAACCGAAGGTTGGCTGGAGCAACAACAATTATAAGGTGGTAAATATTTAAGTAAAAATATTCAACAAAAAGGAAGCTTAAGGTAGTGGTATACTTCGTTCTCACCAACTGACGATTGATAATAAAAAACAAGTTTTCTCGTATTCCTTTATCTGGGTTTGGTTGGTTAAATAGATGATGCTTACAACTAAACACTACCCTATATAGATAGATACGAAGAGTGGTGATGACGGACGTAGTTGTCTAGAAAATGTGCATTCCGTTCTGCTGGTGTCTAAAAATTAAATTTTCCCAATTTTTCTTTAATACTATCACCTAATTTGTAATTTAAATTATTCTTTCTTAGAGAGAATAAAACGAACTGAAGCTTGACTACAAATTTCATATGTATGTAATATAAATAGTTCGACTAATAAAATTTAAATTTTTAAATTTTATATAAAGAGAATACTTATCTGAATGGATTTTAACAAAATTTTTACCAAAAATACCTTATTTTCACGAGATAATAAGGAGAAGAAGCAGTAAAAGTACGCCGACATTTTCTTTACTGATTTAAAGGTACTGCAAACTTTAAGGCATCTTTTAGTTTTAAAAGAGGTATATTTTAAAAATGGTTCCGATGGCTAAAAATAATGATAATATATTAATTACTTACTGTCAGATAACCAATTAAATAAAATGTGTAATTGATTGGTATTTTTACTTTGTGGAATTACTTTATTACTAAAATACTTTAAACATCTTTTACAGAACTTTACAATAATTTTTAGAATTTTACAATTTTTTCCAAATTTTTGAATTTTATCCAGGGATGGGTAGCTTTATATAAATTAAATAGATAAACCATAAGTGAAGCACTATAAAAGTAAGAGTCTTAGAACTGGTGTGCAATAGCTGCAAAGCAAAATCGAACAAAATATTGTCAGGATGCCACGACGTGGCGGGGACAGCTAGTAGCTAATAAAATAGAAAAAAATTTATAAGATATATCTATAGTTTTTTTTTTTCAAGAAGAAAGTCTTATTATTTTAATAAGGAAAAACTTTTTGAAAAAATCAAGAAGAAAACTTAGGGTTTTTATTACGTATTCTTCTTATTTTTTCAAAAAGGTTTTCTTCTTGATTTTAATAGGATATCCGGTTTCTCAAAATACAAAACTGAAAACAATTTAAAAACTTATTTATATTATAAGCTTTTTTTGGAAATTTTTGCTAATCAATCTTTGATTTTATTCTACGTTTTCTTTTTGCGGTGGCGGCTGCCTGACATTTGTCCATCGTATTATCCTCTACTTTTCCACGGGGTTGATGGTCCGGGAGGCTTTATCGGATGGATTGTCTAGAGGGGCTTGAAGCCACTTAATTTTTTCGTCCTCTGCCAAGGATCGAAACTGGTGTGCTTCGTTTTGTAGGCACGCACTTAATCACTACACAAAATGTATATTTAATATTGTATGTTTTTATAAACAGTTTCTATGTTGATTTATATAAACGAAATAACAAAAAGCTAATATTATTATTAAGAAAATTAAAAATATGATTTACACATAATCATAATATGGGAACCTAATGACATCAATAAGGAATACATTTTTGAAAAAACCATTTGTATACAATTTAGAATTAATCCTAATAGAATCGAAAAGTTTTTCTTCTTTTATTGTTTTTTTTTTTTGTGTCAAAAATTAGTATAAAAAATGTGAATAACAAGTTTTCTTATTGATTTAATGGAACTTCCATATTAATAAAATTAAAAAGATTTACCACATGAAAATAATAAGGAATCTCTTCAAAAAAAAACTTTCTTTCTTTCTGCTTGAATATCCCTTAGCCTAAAGATATTTCATAGAGAAAATCTTTTTGATTCTATAAGGCAGTTTTGGCTTTGCGTAGCCGATTTTTAGTTAGATTGCATCACATTGTAGTAGTAGTGTCGCACACTGGGGCGACAGCGGCCAAAAATGCAAAATATGAAGTATGCTAAAAATGAAAAATAAAACAGTTTTTCGGAAAGTAAATGCAGTATTTTGTAGTCGTCTTTTATTCGCATTCGTTATTTAGGTTGCAAGTACGAGCAAGGGCAGGCCTTCAAAACCATTTGAAGTGTCTTCACAACGAACGAAAAGACGAAGGACAGAAGAATTGGTTTCAACCAAGTCGCCGCAAAAAATAATCAAAGCTGCGGAAAGATGCCAACGAGGAGAACAAGATGACTACAAAACAAATAAGACCTTAGGTGTTATGGAAGCGTTGTCACTATTTCTTGAGTTAGATTTGACGAAAGAAATGTACAATATTTTAAGGTCAGTTGGTAACTCAATACACAGCGATTTTTATCCGAGCTACTACGCTTTAAAGAAGGCAAAGGAAAACTTGCTTCCACAACCTATTTCTATAACAGAAACTTCAGCTGAAGTACCGCTACAAAGTTAGCTCAATCGCACAACCTTGAGCTTACTTCAAATGTGTTCATTTGAAAGAACTGAGCAACAAAAATTAAATTTCATTTTAGAAAGCAAATGGGGCTTTGATGGTAGTTCGAGTCATAGCCGCTACAAACAAAAATTTTCAGATGCTCAAAGCACTGATGAATTTCTACTCGTATCTGCATTGGTACCTATTCGCATTACTTATCCAGAGAGTGGACAAGAACTGTGGTTGAATACACTTTGTTCCTCTCCTAAATTTTGCAGACCAATAAAAATAGCGTTTATAAGAGAATCAGCTCTCGTTATACGTGAATTAGATAATAAAATTCAAAACCAAATCTACAATCTCGTGCCATATATTTGCCACATTAAAAACTTAGATATTACGGTGAGGTTTAAACTAATGTTAACAATGGTAGATGGTGTTGTTATTAATGTTTTAATTGGAAACAGCAGTGGCTCTGTTTGCTATATATGTGGTGCAAAACCAACTGAAATGAATTCCCTTCATATTCGTGAAAGGCCTGTAAAAGAAGAATTGTTTAAATACGGTCTATCCACTTTGCACGCACATATAAAATTTTTTGAATGCCTTCTTCATATTGCTTACAGATTGCCATTAAAATGTTGGAGGGTTTCTGGTGAGAAGAATAGAGCTATATTTAATCAAACTAAAAAGAGAATGAAGAAAATGAATTTAGAGCAGAATTAGGTTTGCTCGTAGATATAGTTCGCCCGGGATATGGAACGAAAAATGACGGCAATTCTGCTGGACGTTTCTTTGCCAATGTTGAAGTATCTTCAAAAATTACTGGAATCGATTTAAACTTAATAAAGAAATTTGGCACAATTTTAAGCGTTATCTCTTGCGGAAGACTTGTCGATCAAAATAAAATACAAGAATTGCTTAATGAAACTGTAAATATATATATCACTTTATACCCTTGGTACTACATGCCCAGCACTGTTCACAAGGTACTCATTCATGGTTGCCAAGTATTCAACAATTTTCAAATACCTATAGGATATTTTTCCGAAGAACCGATTGCAAGCAAGCACAAAGAATTACGGAAGGTTCGGCAGTTCAACACCAGAAAAACATCACGACAAGCTAGTAATTACGATCTAATGGCAAACTTATTGCTGTCTTCAGCGCCTTCTACCAGAGGCAGATGTTGAAAAAATCGATAGCAATGAAGAAACAAGTGATGAAGAATAAGTTGTATGAAAATATTTATATGAAATAAATGCAAATATTTTTTACTCAACTATTTTTAAATTTTTCTTCCGCGTCTTATGGACGTTGTAGTAAAGCGATTACGATCATTTTTGGTGGAACATTGGATATATTTAGTTTAGTTTATCACGTATGCCGAATTTCATTAAAATATGTTGATTTTTTGCAGAGTTAGCATAGGATGTTATATTTTTTCATATGGGAGGTGTGCCTATCCGTCATCCGATTTTGATGATTTTTTGCCAAAAACTATATTTTCCTAAAATAATAGCGTGTGCCAAATTTGGTGATTCTAGCTCAACTCCTTCTTATTTTGGCCGCGGCTAGTACTGAGTCGTCCCAGTGTGTGTCGATCTGACAAAGGGTATTTTTTTATAGACATAAAACATTCAACATGTTATAGACAGAAAACATGCTTTGGATCCGTCATAAGACAACCGCCACACTGGCACATATTTAAAGAATAATTTTTTTATTGTTACCGAGTTGAAAGTCATTTAAAAGAAAATGCCAGTGTACTTTGGGAGCCAAGAAATTACTATTCCATTTCTTTTATATAATATATAGGGTGGTCCAAAATTATTGAACAAATTTAATTATAAAAGACTATAACTTTCATGTTTCAAAAGATCTTGGTGCATAGTAAATGAGGTAGAATTATGTTAGTTATAGCATATTAGCGCTAAAAACTACAGTAATTGTGTCTTTCAGAAATTTTTAATCTTTTTTTTTTTAAAAAAGGTGCTTATTGCCCTAGAAACTCTTATTTAATAGAGCATAAGTTGCCGTGAAACCACGTAAAAAAATCTTGCATTATTTTGTAGTCCGAACACTTCCCTACACTCCTATACCACATTAGAATTGCTCTTGGCCGAGTGTACCAAAACAATTTTTATGACCCATTTCATATTCATTAAAGTATTTCTAATACAACATGCCAAATAATAGAAAATTAGCTACTGTCTGAAGTAACAAATGGTTATATTTTTAATTTTAATTAAAGTTTTTTTTTTGTCCACCAACCATAAGATTAATGAATAAATGGAATATTTATAAAGGGTGATTTTTTTGAGGTTAGGATTTTCATGCATTAGTATTTGACAGATCACGTGAGATTTCAGACATGGTGCCAAAGAGAAAGATGCTCAGTATGCTTTGACATTTCATCATGAATAGACTTACTAACGAGCAACGCTTGCAAATCATTGAATTTTATTACCAAAATCAGTGTTCGGTTCGAAATGTGTTTTATCGACAAATTTTGTTCAGCGATGAGGCTCATTTCTGGTTGAATGGCTACGTAAATAAGCAAAATTGCCGCATTTGGAGTGAAGAGCAACCAGAAGCCGTTCAAGAACTGCCCATGCATCCCGAAAAATGCACTGTTTGGTGTGGTTTGTACACTGGTGGAATCATTGGACCGTATTTTTTCAAAGATGCTGTTGGACGCAACGTTACGGTGAATGGCGATCGCTATCGTTCGATGCTAACAAACTTTTTGTTGCCAAAAATGGAACAACTGAACTTGGTTGACATGTGGTTTCAACAAGATGGCGCTACATGCCACACAGCTCGCGATTCTATGGCCATTTTGAGGGAAAACTTCGGAGAACAATTCATCTCAAGAAATGGACCGGTAAGTTGGCCACCAAGATCATGCGATTTGACGCCTTTAGACTATTTTTTGTGGGGCTACGTCAAGTCTAAAGTCTACAGAAATAAGCCAGCAACTATTCCAGCTTTGGAAGACAACATTTCCGAAGAAATTCGGGCTATTCCGGCCGAAATGCTCGAAAAAGTTCCCCAAAATTGGACTTTCCGAATGGACCACCTAAGACGCAGCCGCGGTCAACATTTAAATGAAATTATCTTCAAAAAGTAAATGTCATGGACCAATCTAACGTTTCAAATAAAGAACCGATGAGATTTTGCAAATTGCGTTTTTTTTTAAAAAAAAGTTCTCAATCTCTTAAAAAATCACTCGTTACCTTATCTCTATAACAAAACCTTGTATTTCAAGATGAATAAAAAATAACAATAAAAATAAACCCAACTCTGAACATTTGGTTTAATGAAGTTTTTTTTTTCAAAAATAAAAAAAAATCATTTAAAATATTTTAATTCGGTATTAAAACTATATGGTTTTAAACATTACATGTGGTTGCAATTTAGTTATAGTGTGTGAATATTTATTAAGTATTGTATTGTTTGAAATAAATATAAATAAAAACTAACTACGAGTTACTTGACGCTTTTAAGTAGGAAAACAAGACCAAGTGACTTTTTCTAATTGTAATGTCAACGATATCATGGCTTGATATGATTATTTGTGAGAAAATAAATATAAAAGTATATTTAAATTATTATAAAATTGTATATAAATGGATTATGTTTCTTTAGTGATTTTTAACATATAATGTGTTCTCTCAGTGGTATATGTCTGTTACATGTCTGCATTTGTTTAACAACTAGTCGAAATTTTATATCGTTTTTTTAAATCTAGTTTAACGTTGCAGTTGTGTGACACCACAACAAAATCATTCTGTTTTAAGTGTTATGGGACGAGTGACAATGGACAAATAAACAGCTGGTTATTTTTATGCTGGTTAAATGGTTTTTAGTTTAATTGCCTATTTAAATACGTTCCCAAACTTAATATCATAATGAGGTAGTTTTTTAGTTGTGATCCGGATAAAATTCGAAACTACTTACTGAATTTGTAGACGATGTTTGGATTTGTTTGCTAGATAACATGTTTGATGTATATAACGAGAATAAAATTGACAGGATACTTTCTTATGGAGGTACAATATTTTCTTTCGTCATGTATGTATGTATGTCTTTTTTCGAAAGCGTTGTCTTTATGTTTTAATCAGAATTCTTAATTCGGAATTCACAACCAAAACATTTAAACCACTTGAAATAGTCCTGTTCAGTTACGAGCTAAGTAAGTAAGTATGTTAATATTGCCGTAATATGTGAGAGTGTTCGCGAAGTTGACTTAATCTCAGAATTTCATTATTTGATCATCGTATATCATTCCATGAATTTTGTAGGTGATTTCTGATCTCTTATGAAGCTTTTACTTGGTTTCGAGGATAGCTTTATAGGAAAATATTTTTTTTTAATTCTATTGAATATTAAAAGGTTGTCTGGTTCCAATGAGTATCATAAAAACACAAGCAAAAAGACGCAGATTGCTTAAAATTTTATAGTAGCGTATCAACACGACAATTATATCGATGTTTATAGGAAAGCAAATCGTAACAGAAACTTTACATCCCCAATTCGAGGCCATTGTAACGACTGAATATGCTAACCGTACAAGCGATACAAAATTATTGAACTGTGTCTAAAATATTTTTATTTTGCCCCTACCGTGCAGTAGACAATTGGATTTAAAAATAAATCATTCAAGTGGGAGTTAGACTCACACACGTAGGGTTCCGTCTATGTTTAGTATGACTTTAAAAATTCAAGTTGTTAATTTTTTATATCTTATGCACCTTTTAATTTTAAAAATTAAGACATATTCGCGAAAATTGAATCATTATTGGGTTAATTTGGATAGGAGTGCAATATTTCTTACTAGCACAAGTCCCTTAAGATTTATCATTCCGCATTATAGTAGTCCTTATTTTTTATCTACTCAAGATAACCGCCATAAAATAGGGGAAAATGATGCTTTTCCTACTTTATCTCTCTTCATTATTAAGTGCTGCTTATTATGATTTATTAAGGCAGCTTTAACTACTTCCTTTGTGAACGCGATGCATTATTTAATATACGATAAACGTCAAACTGATTTAAGCCAAGACACACACCCAGGTAGATTAGCACACCATCTACTAGCCTACCAGGCCATGATATTTCTGACCAATATAAATAAAAACTAACTACGAGTTACTTGACGCTTTTAAGTAGGAAAACAAGACCAAGTGACTTTTTCTAATTGTAATGTCAACGATATCATGGCTTGATATGATTATTTGTGAGAAAATAAATATAAAAGTATATTTAAATTATTATAAAATTGTATATAAATGGATTATGTTTCTTTAGTGATTTTTAACATATAATGTGTTCTCTCAGTGGTATATGTCTGTTACATGTCTGCATTTGTTTAACAACTAGTCGAAATTAAATAAATAAATAAATAAATAAATAAATAGATAAATTACCCCCTGCGAGGGCTATTTTTGTTTGTTTTTAGATGGGAGGGTTTTTCTGCTTTGATTTGTATTAGAGACCTTAATAGAAA
The DNA here is from genome assembly GCA_949628195.1 of Phasia obesa. Lineage (NCBI taxonomy): Eukaryota > Metazoa > Arthropoda > Insecta > Diptera > Tachinidae > Phasia > Phasia obesa. The sequence goes on from OX451215.1 coordinate 88,794,864, forward strand.
GCAATACGCATAGAGGTAGCCAATGGACCCACAGGGTACCCACTGACAAATAGGAGCAGTTAAAAGGACCCCCCATGTGTCAATATGATGAAATTTTTTATTTTTTTGTTCTAGTTTGACCATTCTAACTCAATATAGATTGGAGAAAGGTCCAAAATTTAACAAAAAAATTTCAATCAAGTTTAAAAAAAAAAAAATTTTAAAAAATTTTTACAAAAAAAAATTTTTAAATTTTTTTTCAAAAAAATTTACAAAGCATTTTCAAAAAGATATTTTACAGAAAAATATTCGAAAAAATTTTTTTAAAAAATTTTCCAAAAAATTTTCGAATAAAATTTTACAAAAAATTTTAAAAAAAATATTTTTACAAAAAATTATTACACACAGTTTTCGAAAAATTAAAACAAAAATTTCAATATTTCTTTGAAAATGAAAATCATGACTGTAATGTAACATATATTTAATATTAAGAATATACATATGTATGTGTGTATATAGAGTAACATATTTTTTTAAATGCGTTTGATTTTTAAATAGATGATATCTCTGTTTTAAAACCTAGATGCATTAAACACATAGACATCATCAGAATACCGACTACAAACTGTCAAAAATGAAACGTTGTGGCTGTCGTCAACTTAGGCTAATTTCTATTTTATTCAACAAAAGAAAATGTCACAAAATTGCAAATTAAAAATTCATATGCAAAAAAAAAGTTTTGGAGGAAATATTTATAATTTTTTGAAAAAGTTTTTTAATTTTATAAAAGCAAAATAAGTATTTCTACAACAATGTCAGAGTTTACGATGTAGCTGTCGTCTTCAATATCATTAAGTAGCTGACAACACGGCGACAATTGTAGCAAACGGAATTTGTTTTCATTTGTCTTCTATTTTTTTAACTCATGAATAATGATTTTTTCTCATACGAATTTATTTAAGTAAAGAGTCAACAATATGGATAATGCTGTACATGTCTGTATAAATCAAATCACCGTGGTGAAGGGTATAGAAGATTCGGCACGGCCGAATATAGCACTTTTACTTGTTTTATATATATAGATTTGTTAAAACTATTTACCCTTCGGAATTATATTTTTTTTAATTGGAGACAAGTCAAGCTTACTACAAAAACATCATTACTTGTTTTAATTCTATTGAATATTAATAGGTTGTCTGGTTCCAATGAGTATCATAAAAAACGCAAACAAGAAGACGAAGATTGCTTAAAATTTTATAGTAGCGTATCAACACGACAATTGTATCGATGTTTATAGGAAAGCAAATCGTAACAAAAACTTTACATCCCCAATTCGAGGCCCTTGTAACGACTGAATATGCTAACCGTACAAGCGATACAAAATTATTGAACTGTGTCTAAAATATTTTTATTTTGCCCCTACCATGCAGTAGACAATTAGATTTAAAAATAAATCAGTCAAGTGGGAGTTAGTCTCAAACACGTAGGGTTCCGTCTATGTTTAGTACGACTTTAAAAATTCAAGTTGTTAATTTTTTATATCTTATGCACCTTTTAATTTTAAAAATTAAGACATATTCGCGAAAATTGCATCATTATTGGGTTAATTTGGATAGGAGTGCAGGTGCAATATTTCTTCCTAGCACAAAGTCCCTTAAGATTTATCATTCCGCATTATAGTAGTCCTTATTTTTTATCTACTCAAGATAACAGCCATAAAATAGGGGAATATGATACTTTTCCTACCCTATCTCTCTTCGTTATTAAGTGCTGCTTATTATGATTTATTAAGGCAGCTTTAACTACTTCCTTTGTGATCGCGATGCATTATTTAATATACGATAAACGTAAAAAAGATTTAAGCCAAGACACACACGCAGGTAGATTAGCACACCATCCGGGCCATGATATTTCTGACCAAATATAAAAACGTATTTTTTTATAAAAAAAATATATCTTATTTCCTAAATATAAATCTGGGTATCTCGAAGATTTGCTTGCTTTAATGATTTATAGTGTGAAAAACCCTGTTTTTACTGCCTGGGTCATTACATGTAAAATTAACATGGCACTCAAAATGACTACTTCAGATTTCATTGAAACTTTTTTTATTTATATTCCTTGACTCGCTGAATCCTAATATAATTTTAAATAAATTTTGTCTCTTAGAGTATTTTAGCTATAAATTTATAAAAATAGAAAATATCGTTTTTTTCACATAGGCGCTCCAGGCTGAAATATATTCTAATTTCAGTTCTATAAGCTTCGGAACGTTGAGTAAAAACTTAATACATATCATTAAAAAAAATTAAACATGTTTATTACTCAATTTTTTTTTAAATTTTGAGATGTCGTTTTATTATTTTTTTTACTTGTTTACTTGTTTTTTAATGTGGCTTAGTGGGTACACCATAAAAATTTGAAAGTAACTGGGTAATGAATATTACCCAGTTTATTTTATTATCCTGTTTACTAGCAAATTGCTGATATGCAAAAAAAAAACGATATTAATCTATTTTTAAACATTGATAGCAAAAAAACTGTAAGATAAAGAATGTTTTTTTAAAATTATATTTGGATTCTTGGAGTCAATAAAAATTTCAATAAAATCAGGAATGATAAATTTGAAACCATTTTTTTTTTGTTTCTTGATTTGACATGGAATAAAATGACTCTCCTGCAGGTATATACATAATTTGTACTAATTTATTAGTAACAGCCAAATTATAGCAGACAAATAACTTGAAATCATTATTTTGGTGAAAAGTTTGTGATACCATTACTGACGCGATAGAGAATTTTTATTATGAATCCTTAAACATAGGGAGCCGATTAAACTTTGTATGTCTGTCCTTCTGTATTGGTGTTGAAATGAATCTCGTGAAGATCAATCTAAATAAAGACTATCCAACCCAACCCGCTCCCACTTGGCAAATTATAGACACTCCGGTCGATAACCTGTGTCAGACAACCTGCCCTCCCATGGCAGCACCTTCTTAGTTTTTATTTTCTCTAGTCTATATCTATCTAATTCTGTTCTATATTTTATCAATGCTTTATTTCTTTCTTTTCTACTTCTTTCCTTCCCTCTTTTCGTTTTCCTTTCTCCTTCATGCAGGTAACACAAGGGGACCAACATCTGGACCCAAGTGAGCTGCACTGAAGCTGCATGCCTTAGCCTAACCTAACCTAACGTAAATAGAAACTATTCTGGAAGAAGTCAAACTCAGCATCATGCAATGGACAGAAATGGGCTTCAGTGGGCCTATAGGGTTGACAGGAGCCTTTTATTAAGGTTTTTATCCTTGTTTGATTTGGTCTGACCACTCTATGACTAATAATTGCAGAGCTGGTGCATAGCCTCCAGAGTGGAGGGCAATGAACCGTTTTTGAGAAAGGAAATGAAGCGTTCGGGATTTTAGATTTAGATATTTTATATTATATCGTTATTTGATTTATAATTATTGAAATTTTAAATTTGAGATATGTCACTATGTCTGTAATCGAAATAAATTTTTTGAGATTACAAAAAAGCCAGCTTATAATTAAGTACACCGATTAAGTACAACAATTTCTTATACGAATATTGCAAAATTGGTGTAGATATGGTTAAAAAAGATTAATATATATATATATATATATATATATATATACTATATATATATATATATATATATATATATATATACTATATATATATATATAATATACATATATATATATATATATATATATATATATATATGCGTTAACGAAGTCAAACATCAAAGGGACATATATATATATATATTTCACTCCTCGAGGGATCATAGGGCAATAACAAGGTGATGTTTGACTTCCTTCCACTTCAAACGCAATATGGAAAGTTCTATTTTGTCAGTTGCCGCTTCCACGTATGCGCTGTTCTCCCGACTCGTCTGCTTCCCTGTGGGTTCCAATCTAGACATTTCTTGACAATATCATCGTGTGGTTTACGGAGGATGTGACCTATCCAGCTCCATTTCATTTTACTTATTTCCGTGCTAATAGGCTGCTGGTTTGTCCTCATGCAGTTTTAGCTATTGTATATTGTTACAGGCCAGAAAATGGGCAAGATTTCCCGGAGGCATTTGTTTATAAACACCTGAAGGCATTGTATGTTGTGTGGCGCCATGTTCAATGTCTTGCATCCATATAATAGTGTAGATTTTATGTTGGAGTTAAAAAAGATAAGCGCCTGTTCTTATATTTCATTGGGCACTTTCATATGACGTAACTGGTGAACTCAACTGCTATTAAACTGTTGGCAACTGTCGAGCTCAACGGCTTGTAATTGTTGAAAAAATATAAAATGAATTAGTCAAGTGCGAGTTACACTCACACACGTAGGGTTCCGTACTATGTTCAGTATAATTTAAAAATTCCAGTTGTTTATTTCTTTATGTCTTATGGGACACCCTTAAATTTTAAAATTAAAGTAATATTCGCGAAAATTGCATCATAATTAGAACACCCTTTAAATTTTAATATGTAATTGATTTTATAGCGGCCATGGTAATACACTTTCTATTAATATATCAGGAACCTACCTATTGCGGTTAAAAAAATAAGGTAATATTCGTGAAAAACACGTTACTAATGGACACACTTCAATTTTAAGTATTTGTTATAGCGGCCGAAGTAACACATCTACTGTAAACATTTCAAGAGGGTATCTATTACGGTTTATAAAATCTTGTCACTGTCGGAACACCCTTTAATTTTATTATTCATTATAGTGCCCATGGCAACTTCCTTTCTATAAATATATTAAGAGTCTACTTATTGCGATTAAAAAATAAGTCACTATAAGTGAAAAACATGTCACTGTCGGAACACCCTTTAATTTTTAGTAATTGTCATATCGGCCGTGGCAACACATCTTCTGTACAAAATTTCAAGAGTCTACGGTTCAAGAAATAAGGCTTTATACATTCAAATCACGTCACTGGCGGAAAACCTTTTAATTTTTATTATTTGTTATAGTGGACATAGTTATACACCTCCTGTAAAAATTTCAAGATTCCACCTATTCAAAACTTAGGATATATACATGCAAATCACGTCACTATTGGAACACCCTTTAATATTTAAGTTCAATTTTGTATACTTGTTTATAAAACAAACATAGTTTTAATTACAGTCTGCAAATTGTAAGTCGTTTCCTCTTACAGCTCAAAAAAAAGACATAAACGTAAATAACACGTCACTTTTGGAACACCCTACGTTTTAGTATTTGTTGCTATTGTGGCCGCAGTAATACACTTTTGGTAAAATTTTCAAGCGCCTACCTATTACGGTTCAAAAATTAGGCCTTATACATGCAAATCACACTACTATCGGAACACCCTTTAATTTTTAGGTTTATTTTTTTATACTTGTTTATATAACGAACTAAGTTTTAATTACTGCTTACATATTTTTTGTGTATGCCTCCTTCAGCTCAAAAAATAAACACATATTTGTGAATAACACCTCTCTATCGGAACACCCTATAAATTTTATTATTTTTTGCTATAGCGGCCAAAATTATACACCTTCTGTAAAAATTTCAAGATTCTGCCTATTATGATTCAAAACTTAGGCCTTATAAATCAAAATAACACCACTATCGGAACACCCTTTTATTTTTAGGTTTATTTTTTAGACTTGTATATAAGGCGAACTACGTTTTTATTACAGTTTGTAAATTTTTAGTGTATGCCTCCTACAGTTCAAGAAATAAACACATATTCGTGAATAACACCGCTCTATAGGAACACCCTATAAGTTTTAATTTTTGTTATTATAGCGGCCATCGCTATACACCTTCTGTGAAAATTTCAAGAGTCTACCTATTATGGTTCAAAACTTATGCCTTATACATGCATTTCACACCACTATCGGAACACTCTTTAATTTTTAGTTTTATTTTTTTATACTTGTTTATATAGTGAACTAAGTTTTAATAACTGTTTGTAAATTTCAAGTGTATCCCTCCTACAGTTCAAGAAATAAATACATTTTTGTAAATAACACCTCTCTATTGGAACACCCTATAAGTTTTAGTATTTGTTGCTATAGCGGCAACAACTATACATCATTTCTGCAAATTTCAAGAGTCTACCTATTACGTTTCCAGAGATAAAAGGCGCTGACAGACGGACAGACGGACAGACATTGTAGCGAAAACAATAGGGTTTCGTTTTTACACTTTGTGTACGGAACCCTAAAAAGACAGAAAAGAAATAATTTTAAATAACTAAATTTATAAGCTAAAAATTTGAAGAAGAAACGACACAACATGTTTCATTTGGGTAGCTAAAAAAATTTATGATAGGAAAAATACCCATCCTTTGAGTTGAGCGAAACTACTCAACAATCCGTTTTTGAGACAAACACTCAATCGTTGCTCAACAGTTACGTCTTATTAACGTGACCATTAAAATCCGAAAGTGCACAAAAAAAAGACTATATAAGGACTATTCTTCTCCGAAAAACAAAACATGTGAACATGTGAAATTGTAAACATCACGTAAAAGGTATATCGAATTCGGTACTAACCAATATTCTACTCTTACTTGTCTCCAATGCATTCGATTTTACACTTAATCAAACAAAACTACGTGAAGTCATTAATATTTATTTGTGATTATTGTTGTGAACACGTTATGTAATTTGAGAAATAGAAACTCAAAGCAAAGGAGGAAAAAATCAATTTACAAAATACGCCAACACTAATAAAAATAAAGAAGGCAAATCATAGGAGTTGTGGTTACAAACGAATTGATATTGCAAAAAAGCTGAAAGAAAAAATAAATAAACCAAAGTTTCTACTGCACTTGTCAGTAAATCGAAATCGTAAATTAGTCTGGTTATTTCAATAGTTGGGATATACTGAAATCGTAAGCTAACAGAAAAATAAAAATACAAACATGAAGCGGTAATGGCACTGGAATCTCAAATTGAATCAGTCTTCATAACATAAGCTATTAATCAAAATTAATAATTATTAAATTAAAAATCAATTTAAACCTTTTCTCACTGTTACAAAAAAGTATATAATTTAAATTAGGAATTGTAAATATTTCTTAAACAGGACATGTATTGTTCATGTTATTGAACAATATTTCGAATAATTCAATGTTATCTCGTAATTGCTAACATTTGACTAGGACTAAGTTCCTCTTTAGCATTTACATTTAATATTTGTATATCCTTGGTCCTTAGCCTAATGCTAGCCAGTGCTGTTTACACACACATAATATATGATGCTCTCCCAGACTTTTTGAGACACAGTCAGTAATTGTAATTTTTTTCGATTTTTTCCTTGGCCGGATGGTACTTAAAGCTTCCATGACCTACAGGTATCCAGCTTAAGGTAAATTTATTATATCCTACTAACTTTCTGGCCTTTATGAAAAGCAACTATTGCTTTGTATGTATAATTTTTTTGGGAGTTTAAATATTATTATTATTATTATTATTATTATTATTATTATTATTAGTTTATTTGTTTTCATTTCCTGCACAACAAGACAGAGTCTTATATTTACAGTACAGAAACGCATTACGTTATAAAAGATTCATGTTTAAAATAACAAAATTCTTAAAAGTATATTACATTTGAAATAAATTATCTAAAAAAAGTCAAATAAAAATGTTTTGAAACTATTAGCAATGCTGTTTAGTTGTTGAATATGTGGAAGATATTTCCAAAGACGGGCAGCATGTACGTAAAATTGCCATTCAGATACTAGGCACTGATGCAGAGGAATTATAATGTTTCTATTCCGTGGAGATTGGAAAAAGCGTAATTTATCAAATAAATATTTTGGTGTTTTCGTGTTTTTTATTTTATATAAATATATTAGTGTACGAATTTTTAACAAGTTTCCAAATGAAATTCCGTAAAGGTTATTAGAATCATTAAACCTTTTCAATCCATAAACATATCTAACAATATTGTTAAAAAGAATATTAAGCTTCCTGTTACTAATTGAATCACATCTTGCAAACAATTCGCACCCATACATTAGGCTAGGGATCAGGTATGTCTTGGCAAGTAAAGTTCTTATGTTTATTGGAGTGAAATATTGTGTTGACCACAGAGATCGTAACTTTATATAAGTTTGACCAACTAAATAGTTCATGTGATTATTCCAAGTCAAATTGCTATTGAAAATTATACCAAGATTTTTTACTGTATTGACAATTTCAATTTTCTCACCATTTATAACTATATTTTCTGATATAGAGGGATTTAATGATCTTTTACATATAACTATGTACTTGGACTTGCTTGGATTTAAACATAGCCCGTTTGCCCTTGCCCATAGATAGATTTTGTTTAACTCTTCATTTAAAGTATATATACCAGATGATATGTTTTGAGCTGAGCAACTTAACGTAACTTGCACATCGTCCGCATACAAGTTGATTTTGCACTTGGAGAGTTGGCTTGGTAAGTCATTTGCATATAGAGAAAACAGGAGTGGTCATAAAATAGAACCTTGGGGAACTCCCTTAATAATGGATAAGATATTTGATCATACACCATTTAGAAATACTGATTGTCTGCGATTTGAGAGGTATGAAAATATGAGTCTGGTTGATGTGCCGGCAAATCTAAAAAGTATTTCAGTTTTTGAATTAGTATGCCATAGTCTACCGTGTCAAAAGCCTTCGAATGATCGAGTAACACTAGAAAATTTATATCTCCATTTTCCAGTCCTTGCCTTATAACTTCAGTAATTTCAACCAGAGATGTAACGCAGCTATGATTATGGCAAAAACCAGACTGTGCATCGGTAAGCAAATTATTGGTACTGATATATTGAAGCATTTTTCTTTACAGAAGTTTTTCTAGAACTTTTGACAAAAAACATAATATGGTTATTGGCCTGTATTCTCCATTCGATTTTGGTAAGGGCACAATTTTAGCGTGCTTCCAGTTTGACGGGTACACACATGTCATAATAATACTATTAAACAAATGAGTAACGTACGGAAAAATCAAAGGCATTAACAATTTTATAAATTTTGGATGAATACTATCAATTCCCACTGTGTTCGATTTTATCGAAATGCTGGTTGAAATAATATCGTACTGAGTAATCCGTGAAAATTGAAACTGTTCGCCCACTATTTCGATGTTTGTATCTAATGCAGATGAGGAAAAGTTGAAATATTCAGGATTTGGTTGGATCACGGGAATGTTTGTAAACATTCTGTTGAGTATGTTTGGATCCACTTGGCACTCAATATTGTTGTCAGTCTTGCCGATACCGATTTCACGTTTGTTTAGAACTAGTTGCAGAACTAAAGCGTTTAAAATAGTATTCGGTCTTTGCATGTTTGATTTGCTTATTAACATTTTTTCTGGCCATATTCATAAAAAATATTTTTGGGTTATAAAAGTTTATTGAACAAATTTTGTATGAACTTTGTATGAATTTTGTATTTAATATTATGCTAATTAACCATAACGTTTTATAATAAAAATGCAATTTATTTGTTGGAGGAAAAACAGCTAGTTCTTGTACGTATTTCACTGGTTGCTCAGGCCTGATCATTAGGAAACCTTTTTTCTAATTTTAGGGAAGCCAAAAATACTCTATAAGTGATAAAATTCTACAAAACACAATGCGATGTATATATAGGTTAATAGAATAATATTACAGAATATTAAAGCTTTAACAAAACACCTACAAACAAACTACATTTTTGTAGATCCTATTGAGATTAAGCCGTCCACCCTTTGCATGACATTCGTGTCCATCTCTTCTATTATCACAAACAGATGAGTTCCTGTAGAGAGCTTCCTTCCTTCTTGTTTATTTTCAACAAATTAAGAATTCATAAATTTTCCTGAAGTATTGGAGACATGTCCTACCAAACAAAGATCCATACGCAGAGTTAAGTCAATATTAAAACTAAAGACCGACAAACATCCAGATTTTTTTGATACTAGCATCTATGTTTCTGGCTTGGCTGTCGAAATATATTTGGAGTCTTTGGAGAGAGTCGACCTTCAGGGTTCTAGGTAGCGGACTAACAATCAGTCTACAAAGGTACATACTTGCCAATACCAATCAGCATCATGGACAAGCATCTCTGCCTTATGCATTTTAACTGTAGATTAAATTAGCTTTTCGCTGTGTGTGCCACTTCTCTTTGCTCGAAATAATTTAGATTTCCTTACAGCAGTGACAACGCCTAACTAGAATCTATTACTGTGGCGAGCAGGATAAGTCGAACTTCTAATTATATACTACATCACGGAGAAGCTTACTCTATGAATTAATTTTCAAAAGACAAGATCGGATGGACAGAAAAAACAGATACTTACTGCTATTCCGGTGGGCTAGTATGTAGTGTGCTAGTATATCAGTCTGGGAGTTGTCAGTCGATTTCCACCAAATACTCTGGGTGTTTCAGTACAAAGAATACAGGTCTGCGTTACTTTGCTAGGCTGTAAATTAAGTTAGAATATAATTTGAAATTGTATTGTATTGTAAAAATACGTTTTCCTTTTTATTCTTTTAACACTACAACTTGAGTGTTGTGTTTCATATTCGTTGCCAGAAAAAATAATTTGTTTGGTTTAAGTAAATAATTTGCGTTATCAAAAAATTTTTTGGTTGAAAACGCTACTGTCAACAAAGTTGTAAATTCAAGCAAATATTTTTGAAATTATGTTGATAAAACAAAAAAAAAAAAAAAAATTCAAACAAATGATTTGTTAAAACTGAACAAAAAGTTTAATGAAATTATAAAAAAATAATTTAGTTGCATCAAACAAAAAATTTAATTCAATGCACAAAAAATTAATCCAAAATAAACACAATTTTTTGTGTAGGCCTTTAAAGCAAAAGCTTTAAAGTAAAGCAACTTACCAGGTTATAAGTTGGTAATGTACTAGCTATCCCCGGTGCGTTTCGCTACATCCATTCACAAAACATACAATAAACACTTGGAAGAAAAATATGGCCAAGCTTTAACTCAAAAGCGCAGCCTATTCTCACGTCAAAAATGTTTTAGTTTATATGCAAGCTAAGACGCCCACTATTCCCATCTAATCTGTATATATACGTATTAACACTATAATAATTTTTACTTTTTATGGGAGGTACAACTCCCACTATCCTAATCCACTCTGTATTTTGCTGGACTATGCTTATAGGTATGAGGTTTACAAGTTTTAAGACTCTACCAATTGTAATTTCAAGACTCTACCAATTGTAGTTCTCTAGGTAGACGATAATATTTTTTCACTTTATATGGGAGGTACTATGCCCTCTGCCACAATCCAGTTTGTATTTTGCTAGACTATGAAGATTAGTATAAAGTATTGCAGTTTTCTAGGTACACGATAATAATTTTTCACTTTATTTAGGAGCTACCTTATAAAGTACGGCTGGAAAACTCTAAGGCGCTACCTACACGCAAAGAAAAAACATGGTTACGGTATGGTCACAGGAATCACATTATGTTCTCTGTAACAATGTATGGTTGCGATGAACAAATTTTAGTTGTTTGTAACATTACTTTGGTCACGATAAACAAGTTTTGGTTATGATTTTATCATTAAATGGTTACTACATCCAAAAAATTTAATATGGTTGGTTTTTATTCTACAAATTTTGATAAACTTCAAACGACAACCAAAGTTTTATAAATATTCAAAAATAATATATTTAAAAGTAACCAAAAATTGTTTTTATCAGTCATCGGGTTTGACAACAGAAAACAAAATGTTTTCTTAAAAAAAATAAAAACAGTAAAAATTTATTTTTGGAAAATTTTTTGAAAAATGTAAATATGTATTTAATTAATCTTTACAATATAAAGTAAGTATTAAATTTTGCTAATTTATGTAACAATGAAAACGACATGATCATTTCATTGATACAAAAATTAGCAAATTTGAAATCATTGTGATAATAATAAATATTCTTTTAGAAATATCATCATGATCAACGTTGGGCTGACAAAGACTATATTGTATACAAGACGCAAGGCTAATCCATTTGGTGGTGCTTCCCATACCAAAGCAATTGCACTTAAAAAAGTTGGTTTTGAATATAAACAACAAAATTCCGCTATTCGTAAAGGTATGCGAGTCCAATTGCTTAAAAAGGAAAAATACTGAGGGTTCTTTACCCCTTGACTCTGGCTTGTCCCATGTTCATTGAATAAAACAGTGAAATTTTAGTTCCGGGTTCGATCATAAAGCTTATGCCGTCGGTGATATTGCTTTCGTTGTTGGTTTAGGAAAAAGAAGACTCGTTCAAACTCTTAAAAAATTTGTGTTTTATTTCAAAATTATAATTATGTATGTACTTGTATGTATAATAAAATGTGTCAAAATAAATTAAAGAAAGCAAATAAACAATATAAAAATAAATTTCTAATTGACAATTAATTTTTTTAACCATACTATAATATTTAATTTAACCATAATATTATAATGTTCAACAATAATATGGTTTAACTACAACCATATAATTTAACCATACTATGTTGCTCTTGGTTTATGGTTACCTCAACCATGGATACCACGATAGCTGTCCGAATCTAGCCTATGTTTGTCTAGAATATTCGCATGGGTATGAGGGTTACTTTTACCTATTATCTACTTTCAAGATCGTACCTATTATAGTACTCTAAGCAAACGATAATAATTTTTCACTTTGAATGGTAGGTACCACACCCATTGTCTCAATTTTGTAGATAAGTGTCAGCACGCTCACTATTCCAATTAATTCTGTATCTACTTAGACTATGCGCATTACCATAGGAGTTATTCGTACAAAGCTTCAAGGCTCTATCTATTGTAGTTAGCCAGGAACGAGATAATATTTTTTCACTTTGTATGGGAGGTACCTCGCCCATTATTCCAAGCCAGTCCATCTTTCTTTAAACTATGTATGTTTGTATAGAGGTTATAGGTGCAAAATATCAAGACGCTTCACGGTCATAATTATTTACTTTGTTTGGGGGGTGCCACATTCACGTCGAATATCCAAAAGTAAGTACTCTATTTTACCAACCGTATATCAAATAAGAAACTTCAGAAAGAACGGTTCACTGGTGTAGGCAGCTATAGCTATAGCAGCGACAAACAAACAAACATACATACAAACAACCACTTTTTGTGCTTCCTGTGCGCTGCAAAATAAAAATTAACCTTTAACTATTGAGGTGGTGATAAATTGTACCCTATCTGTTACTGATTTGTTTGTTACCTATAGCTTTTAGAAAACTGGTCAGTAACTACATCCAAATATTTCACCTCAGTAGTTAAAGGCTAAACAAAAATAATATTAGATCAAAAAATAAATAAAAAAATATACCAAACAACCATTTGTTTGAAAAATAATTGCTAAAGCTTAAGCTAAATAACCCATATTAAATGTACGTATTCATAATTTTTTTGAGTAAAAAATTGCATTTAATATAAAATTAAAATACTCGTTTCAAGATTTGAGTTTTTATTTGTTTGTATCCAAAGCAGAGCATTTAAAAAGCTATAAAATCATAGCCGTAAGGCAAATAAATTAAAAATTTTTTTATTCAAAATATGTAACTATGAAACAAAGTAATAAAAAGCAACAGCCACAAGAATTCAAGTTGCACTAAAAGTATTTTAATGGAATTGAAGTAGGCGTTTATTAGCATTGTTGCTATTATTTTATGGTTAAAAAAAATATAATACAAAAAATGCTTTTAATTTTATATTCAAAGAAGGATGTGTTTTGTGCAACTTAAGTTGTCACAATATTAAATTTTAAAGCATTTATCTCAAAACTTAAATTAAAATAAAGTTAAGTAAGATTGTTATAAATTTAAATAGATATAACCTTTAGATTTTAAAGACACTGAGAGGATTTATTACTGACTAGCTGTGCCCGTCACCTCGTCAGCGTCCTTGCAATATTTTGTTCGATTTTTTTTTTAAGCAATCCACACCAAAGACCCTTACTTTTTGGTGATTCAGTTATGGTTTATGTATTTACTTTATATAAAGGTTCTAGTCCCTACTAAAACAAGAAAATATATAAACCATAACTGAAGCACTACTGCTTAAACTATGCATATTTATATAAAGGATCTCATCCTTACTAAAATAACTGCATGCCTTCACTGCTTTTTCTCCACTTTCTATTGGAAAAAAAATATTTTTGAAAAAAAAAAGTATCCTACAGTGGAATCAGGACACTAGCTTTGTTTAAATCCATCCAATAGTTTTTACGTGATGCGAACACAAAGAGAGAGACAGACAGGAAATGAGTAAGTATTTTATAATATGTATAGATTCTTGTGTCAAATCTAGCCAGTGAGCCGGTGGCTTTATTTGAAAGATACACTCAGATCTCTTCTCTCTATTATAAAGAACACACTTTTCTGAGTTATAATTGTATAAAAAATTTTGCAACCAAAGCTAAAATACCAGGTTCCCTTAAACTAACACTGTAACGTTATGTAATTATAAATATGATATTTTTTTGACACTTTCTCTAACAGAGAAAGAGTAATGAGTTTGTCTTAAATATTTTATTGATAGAGTTTCATTAAAATAACGTACAGTTTTGCTATAGTGCATTATATTGTTGTAGATTTTTGTAGTAAGTAAAGTTAGGACATTCTGGACAACGCAACTACTATAGCAATGGACCAATGAGAATGCCTTCTTATGTTTGTTAGAAAAACTACAAAGACCCCACACTTTGGATAAGGTACACTATCCGTCACTATAGCAATAGTTTTCTATAACAAATCTCAACGTTTTTTCAAGCCTATACTTTGAGATATCGACTAATACACCTTAGAATGATATGTCTAACTGGCTTAGTCTTTAACTTTAAACTCTAAGACAATGACAGCTTAGGTATGCAACTGTCTGTTTAGCCTTTTTACTTTATTTTAAAATTATATATTTGAATTTAAATTTTTATTATAAACTTCTTGAATTGAATTGCAAATATTTAACGTCTTTGAAATGATTGTGAATTAAGTTTAACTGCATTAAGTCATACTAAAAGCTTTTTATTATGTCATTGAATTACCAGTATTTCTTTTAAGTCAAAAACAATTGTCAGAATTTGCGCCCTAAGAGCTAGGGAAATTTATTAAAAAGAACAGCTAATTAAAAACCATTTTGGAAATAAAAGATTATTCTTCTCGAAAACGTATCCGAACAAAGAAGTTTAACAGTTTCAATTTTAACTTATTATTTGCCCATTCTTTAAGAAATTTTAAATTTTAAAATCTTAAAAAAGCTTAAGATTATTCATTGGCGCCCGAGCAGGGACTAATAAGTTAAAAAACCGATTTTATTTTTGCTGTTTGGTATTTCTTCAAAGATATTGAAGAAATTCTTCCTTAAAACTAATAAGGAAGATAATCCTCTAATCCCGAAGAAATTCGCCCTTAAACCTAATAAGGAAGACAATCCTCAAATCTAAAAGGAAGTCACAAAGACGTTTTCATCATACATTGGATATTCTTACATTCTTGGAGAAGTCAACAATCTTGGAGAAGTCAACTACTGTTCTATTTTCTACAAGTACGCATTAATATCACTACAACTCGTATCTACAATGCCCAGATGCAATTGCTGTCTATGCAAAAAGGAAAGTGCTTTACATACTAACAGCTGGAACCAGGTATTTTAAGTGCGAATAAATAATTGTGTATGAGAATTACAAATTTTTCCTGATAACTTAATTTATAAAGTTTTCTCTCCATACATATTCGCCCTTAATTTGTATCTTATATTATGTATTATCATTAAAAGCTCGAAAAGTGAAACATACAAATTTATAAAAAAAAAGGCCATTAACTTAAAGCTTTATAAACACATCACAAATTCGCCGAAAAAATTGTCGTATCAATATCCTCTTTTTTAAACTTCAATCGCTTAAAATAAGAAGAAATCTGATTTTTAATTAATTTCTTGTTTGGCTTCTCTTCGTCTTCAAAAAAAAATCATTCCAACACAACGTTGGACCAATTTCGTATCTTGCTTTTCCTTTCTACTTCTTAATTATTAGTGGTGCCAATTTTGTAACAACTAGTTGCCATAAGGAAAACAACAATAATAATAAACGCCTATCATTTACTTGCAAGAATTCAATTTATTTGGAATATATAATTTAAATAATTAATTAATTTTATGTTTACACATTCACTAAAGTAAAAAGAGAAATAGTTCAAATATAATTCAAACTTATATTTCGATTTTGGAACACTCCCACTAGAATTTATGACAGTGTATAACAGAATCGTGTAAAATCGGCCTTCAAGTTTGAAAGATACTAAGCTGATCTGAATTAAAATTAAGGAAAAAGAAGCATAGTCATAAGAAAACAGAATTAAAAGTGAAGTGAAAATTAATTAATTAATTTAAAGTTAAAGAAACTAAATAGAAATTGAAACAAAATAAAATAAAATAGAAAGAGTAATTAAAAATAAATTGAAAGTAAATTATGAAAGTTAAACTACTCAGTGGAAAAAGCTAATGAAAATTTGTATTGTGAACAGCCACAGCTGAAGTGAAAAAAGCAATTTGTGGAAACACATCAGAAGCCAACCAATATATTATGAGAAAGGCTTGTATCAAGGTACATAATAGAATTATTTTTTAAACCAGAATTTTGTAAAAAAGTTTCAATTGTTTATAAAAATTGCAAATTGTTTAGCAATAAGCTGATATCCCAGTGAGCATTTTTACATTGAATAAAACAAGGCAGATTTAAAGTTTATTTCTGTGAAAATACAAATTGAAATTAAGTTTTGCTTGAAAACCTGATATAAATAAACAAAATTTAGCAAAATTATAGAAACCTAATATTGGTAATAATAAAGTTTAAAGGATAAACTAATACCTATTTAAATATTACTTAATTCAATTTGTTAGCTAATAAAATTAAACTTTCGAAGTAATTTACAGAAATTACATTAAGTTTTGATTTAGTTTCATTCTCAATTTTATAAAACTTTATACATAAGAGGAGCAGGGAAAATGGCTGGTGGAAAGAAACATCAATCTTCCCTAGGCAGGCAACATAGCATTGAAATGTTATACCAGCAAAAGAATAGTGTTGTAACTAATATTGCCAGAATACGGCGCAGCATTAAGGAAAAAACTATTTCTTTAAAATCAAATGAAATAAAATGCCGTATAGAAATACTTGACCAATACATTGATCAGGCAATGGTCTTTCAATCAAAGATTGATTTACTTGATCCCTCCAATAATGAGAGAGAGGATCTAGAGAATCTATGTGTCACTACGAAGTGCTTACTTATTGATCTCTTGCCTTCAAACAAGCAAAGCTTAAGTGACCCAGCGTTCAGTTGTCAAGGTCACCATAACAGAATACCTAACATGAAACTTCCAAAATTTAGCGGCAAGTATTCAGATT
Source organism: Phasia obesa (assembly GCA_949628195.1). Taxonomy (NCBI): domain Eukaryota; kingdom Metazoa; phylum Arthropoda; class Insecta; order Diptera; family Tachinidae; genus Phasia; species Phasia obesa. The sequence goes on from OX451215.1 coordinate 88,812,272, forward strand.
ATAAAAACTTCATGAGTTTATTCGAAAATTTAATAGATAATGACCCAACCCTTACAAATATAGAGAAATTTAACCATCTTCTATCATGTCTCTCGGACGAAGCTCTCGGTACGCTTAAAGCATATCAAATAACGGATCAAAATTATCCTAAAGCTATTGCCAGTTTAAAAAAAAGTTTATGATAATCCATGCTTGATATTTTTTGAGAACATTTCGAAATTATTCGATCTTCCTGAATTGTCAAAACCTTCTGCCTTAGCTTTAAGGAGCATGATAGACACTGTTCCAGCAATATATGATTCGCTTCTGTCGATTGGCGATGACAAAAGCATATCAAACGCAATTATAATTCATCTTGTAATGCAAAAAGTAGATCCAATCACGAAATCTAAATGGGAAGAGCAGCTAAATTTTGAAAAGTTGCCCTTATGGAGTGATTGCGAGGCGGCTTTGAACAAACGTTATCAACATATTTCAGTTGATGAAGCTTCAACTTCTAGTTCAAAGCCAAAGCCTTTTACTAACAAGATGAATGAAACTAAGTCTAAAAGAGCGAAATCAATATTATGCCAATCTAAGCCTCAGCATGTGGTTCCGAAATGCATATTTTGCAGATCAGATCAGCATTTCATATCTACCTGCCCAAATTTTGTCGCAATACCATTTAAAGAAAGATTTGATTTTATAAAAAACGTACCAGCATGCATAAATTGCCTTAGGAAAGGGCACACAGTATCAAAATGTAAAACTTCAAAGTGCCGAATATGCAATCGTTCGCACCATACACTCTTACATCAGTATACTACCCTTGATACTCAAAGTACAAATAGTAATCCTAACTCTGATATAGATCCTAATCAGGCATCCACCTCACGTGCCTTTGTCAACCATTCATCTTTAGGTGAAGACAATGTTCTATTAGCTACTGCCGTAGTCAAAATAAAAAACAAATACGGGCAGTACATATTGGCGAGGACATTGTTAGACTCTGGCTCACAAGTTAATTGCATTACAGATGAACTTTCACAACGGCTGCAATTAAGAAAAGAACAACAACAACTTAATCTGATAGGTATTGGCAAATCCAATTCATCAGCTAAATATAAATTACAAGCTACGGTGAAATCGAGAGTAAATAATCATGAGTTTTCTTCAGATTTTTGGGTACTCAGGTCAATTTCAACATATCAACCAGATCACGTTATTTCAACAACAGACTGGAACGTACCTAATAATGTAGAGCTGGCTGATCCACACTTCTATAAGCCCCAAAAGATTGATTTGTTGATTGGCGCTGAAATATTTTTCGAATTACTGTGTATTGGTCAAATTAAAAAGAGTATTGGTCTACCTACTCTTCAAAAAACTTTGCTTGGCTGGATAGTTTCTGGTAAATATAGCCAGCAAAACAGTGTTCAATCCAATTCTTGCCACTTAGTAAATAGTATTGAAAATGAATCATCCCTTGATTCTCTTATACAAAGATTTTGGGAATTAGAAGAAGTCCCAAAAGAAGACAAAATATTTTCAATAGAAGAACAACAATGCGAGGAGAATTTTGTTAAGTCTGTTCAACGTTCGGCTTCTGGAAGATTTAAAGTGACTCTGCCTTTCAGAGATGATGCAAACAAGCTAGGCCTATCTTATGAAACTGCCAAACGACGATTCATTTCTTTAGAGCGTAGATTATTAAAAGATGCGACTATAAAAGAAATGTACAACAGTTTCATGAAAGAGTACATTAGCTTAGGTCACATGTCTATAGCAGATAACAAAATTCCTGATTTTCCGCATTATATTATACCGCATCAATGTGTACTTCGACCTCAAAGTAGCTCAACAAAACTTCGCGTAGTTTTCGATGCATCATGTAGAACATCTACACAACTCTCATTAAATGATTTGTTAATGGTTGGCCCAACAATACAGGAGGAGTTGTATTCTACATTAATTCGTTTTCGAACACATAAATATGCAATTACGGCTGACATTGAGAAAATGTACCGTCAGGTTATGATTGACGAGGCCGATAGGAATTTTCAGATGATTTTGTGGCGAGAAAAAATGTCTGATCCCTTGAAACTATATCATTTAAATACTGTCACATATGGTATATCGTCAGCGCCATTTTTAGCGATACGATGTTTATTCTATCTAAGTGACTTATATAAAGATACTTATCCAATTGGATCTGAGATCATTCGAAAAGATTTTTACGTTGATGATTTGCTAACTGGCGCTGATTCTATTGAGGAAGTCGAAAACATTCGAACACAAGTTTGTGAGATATTGCGCTCGGCAGGGTTTAATTTAACTAAATGGGTTTCAAATTACAGCGATTATTCAGATTCTAGTGTAACAGAAAAAAATTTCCAAATAAATGATTGTGATTCGATAAAGGCGTTAGGTACTTATTGGTTACCTAAAACTGATATTTTTAAGTATCATTTAAATGAATCTTTTCACGAATTAAAAGCCACCAAGCGTAATATTCTATCAGTATCAGCTAGACTTTTCGATCCTCTTGGACTTCTGTGTCCTGTGGTAACTAAGGCAAAAATTTTGCTGCAAGAGCTTTGGCTTCAGAAGCTTGACTGGGATGAGTCAATTCCAAATCAATTACATACGTCATGGGAGGAATTTAAGCATAACTTGTCGAAAATTAATATGATTGAGGTTCCTAGATACGTTAATACTAATAAAAACTCTAGTTGCCAAATACATGGGTTCTCTGACGCCTCTTTAAGAGCATATGGTTGCTGTATATATGTCAGAAGTGAAAGTCATGGACTAACCACAGTAAGACTTTTGACAGCCAAATCCAAAGTAGCCCCTATTAAGACTAAATCTTTGCCAAGACTAGAGCTTTGTGCAACACATCTGTTGGCCAAGTTATGGTCAAAAGTCAAAAAAATGTTAGATGTCGATATTAAAAGCGTAATATTCTGGACAGATTCAGAAATCACTCTCCATTGGGTTCATACTCACCCATCTACGTTGAAAACGTTTGTATCTAATAGAGTCTCAGAAATTCAAGAGCTGACAGACAAAGTAACCTGGAGGCATGTACCTTCCAAACTAAATCCGGCGGACATAGTTTCAAGAGGTTGCAACGTGAATGAGCTTGCTGACTCTATTTGGTTTGAAGGTCCTTCATTTTTATTGGAAATAAGTGAAGAGTGGCCTATAAATAAGCATTTCGCTCTCACGGAGGAGCAGGAATCATTAGAAAGAGTTAAAACGAAAACCGTACATCTCACCGTAGATGAAAGCGAGGAAAATGATCCATTTGTTAAGCTTATTGAAAAATATTCTTCTTATCGAAAGCTTATTCAGTCATTTGCATACATTTTCCGTTTCATAGACATCTGCAAGGGTAATAAAGAAAATTTAGAAAAACCTCTCTCAGCTATAGAGATAAAGTTTTCATTTCTTCACATAATTGAGATAATACAGGCTAGAACGTATACAGAAGAAATCAAAAAATTAAAGAATAATGCAACTCTGCCTTCAAATTTACAAAAATTAAACCCATTTATCCACGAATTAGAAGAACAATCCCAAAAGTTTTCACTTATTAGAGTAGGCGGGCGATTGGTAAATGCACCTCTTTCGTATGACGCCAAATTTCCTTTACTAATGCCAAATCGATCACATTTTGTAACTATATACTTGCGTCATTTGCATGTTACAAATTGCCATGCTGGAGTAAAAGCTTTGATTGCTCTTCTTCGACAGCAAATATGGCTAATAAATGCAAAGGAGGCATGTACCAAAATAGTAAGAAATTGTACACACTGCTTTCATTATAAACCAAAGTTAATGAAACAAATTATGGGAAATTTGCCTGCAGATAGGGTGAGAGCTCTGCGCCCATTTAAAGTATGTGGCGTAGATTTTTGCGGTCCAGTAAACGTAACACTTAAGATTCGAGGACGACCACCAGTTAAAATGTACATCGCAGTTTTTGTATGTTTCACTTCGAAGGCTGTTCATTTGGAACTAGTGTCGGACCTAACATCTAATTGTTTTATTTTATGTCTTAAAAGGTTCGTAGGAAGAAGAGGCTATCCCGACAAGATCTACAGCGACAACGCTACCAATTTTGTCGGTGCTGCCAAAGAACTGAAGGAGTTCGCAGAGGCGTTCCAGAAGGACATTCCCAAAATCGCATTGTTCGCTGCCAACAAGGGGGTGGACTTCATTTGCATACCACCCCGAGCTCCACACTTCGGTGGTCTTTGGGAGGCCGCCGTCAAGTCTGCCAAAGGACTACTTCTGCGGACCGTGAGGAACGCGCTTCTCACAGCCGAAGAACTTCAAACTGTGTTGATAGAAGTGGAGGCCGTACTCAACTCTCGGCCGATCGCCCCACTCAGCAGCGATCCCAACGACGGGGAAGCATTGACCCCAGCTCATCTGCTTGTAGGAGAAAGCCTACGAGCGCTGCCGCTAGAATCGCACAAAGAAGAAGAAGGCAGGCTAACGTACTTGAAGAGATGGCAACTTTTATGCGGACTCAGGCAACGGTTCTGGCAAAAACTGGGTGAAAGATTACGTCCACAGCCTTCAACTTCGAAACAAGTGGTCAGAAGAAGAATCCAATCTCGACGTAGGCAAGCTCGTGCTTATACAAGACGAAAATCTTCCGCCTCTGCAATGGATGACAGGCCGAATACAAGCGGTAATGCCAGGAAGCGACCGGAAGGTGCGAGTAGCGGAAGTAAAAACGACAACAGGCGTATATAAACGGCCAATTCATAAGTTGGCTTTAATACCAATTAATTGAAGACCTGCGGTCCTTCAATGGGGCCGGCATGTTTAGCCTTTTTACTTTATTTTAAAATTATATATTTGAATTTAAATTTTTATTATAAACTTCTTGAATTGAATTGCAAATATTTAACGTCTTTGAAATGATTGTGAATTAAGTTTAACTGCATTAAGTCATACTAAAAGCTTTTTATTATGTCATTGAATTACCAGTATTTCTTTTAAGTCAAAAACAATTGTCAGAATTTGCGCCCTAAGAGCTAGGGAAATTTATTAAAAAGAATAGCTAATTAAAAACCATTTTGGAAATAAAAGATTATTCTTCTCGAAAACGTATCCGAACAAAGAAGTTTAACAGTTTCAATTTTAACTTATTATTTGCCCATTCTTTAAGAAATTTTAAATTTTAAAATCTTAAAAAAGCTTAAGATTATTCACTGTCGTTCGAACCTAAGCTGCTTCATCGCAGAAACTAACCTTGCCCGTTTTCCACTGAGCTCATTCTTCCCGATTTTTGAATGTACTACTTTATGGCTGCACAGCTGGAAATTAACAAGTGTAATTGCAAATCGTCATCAAACTTTTATTAACAATTGTGTAATTGGTGAGTCTCAAATGAATTGCTCTTTGAGATGCGTAAACAGTTTCATTTTTAAAATGTCTAATATTTGTGAGTTTTTACGCTGGTAATTATTTGACGATTTTAAAAAGATATTTTTGCACATTTTTGATTTTGAAATTTCATGTAATTTAAATCATGTAATTATAATCACAATTTTAAATTCATAAATTTTGTTTGTAAAACTATAAAAATAGATTTTTTGGGTGCCCCGGTAGTGTGCTAATCTATTAGTCTGGGATTGCGGGTTCGATGCAGTACAAAGAGTGCAAGTCTTCATTTCTATGATTGATAATTTAAGTTAGAATATAATTTGTAATTGTAACATTTGTATTGTATTTGTATTGTAACATTTAGGCCCATTATTATAACTTGCCTTTGGCTAAAGTTAGGATTTTTTGGAGCGATAAGTAGTTTTTCGCTATAATAATGAGGATAATGCTCATTGGTATAACTTGTCCTTATAGCACGTGATAGTTAAAAGTGGTTTTTAGCTTACTTTTAATAACGAAAAACTATTTATCGCTCCAACAAAATCCTAACTTTAGCTAAAGGCAAGTTATAATAATGGGCCTTAATAAATAAATAAATAATATATTTTGCAATTTTCTTTTAAAAAATAAAGACCTCGGTAGATTTCCTGTAATATTTATTTATTTATTTTTGTACATAAAATCGACTTCAAAATGGTCTTTATTAAAAATATAAATAATGACATATTTTTACTTCTAGCGCCTCTAGTTTCCCCTCAAAAAACGTGTACTTGAAAATTGTTTTTTAATGAAAAATATATGTGAACAGTTTTTTTTTCACATGCGTCTCTAGCTTCCCTGTAAAAATCATTTTAAATTTTCTGTATAAAGTCGACTTGGCAATTGTTTTCTTAGTGAAAAATGAAAAGTGAACATTTATTTTGTACTTTTTATATTAGCGCCTCTGTCGGCAATATTTTAAATTTTATGGACATTTTCATATTCGCAAACGAAAAAAGCCACATCGCTTAGAAAAGTTCTATTTGATAATTTTGACCCCCAAACGCTATTATTTGAATAACCAATCAGTGTATATTATACGCATTTATAGTCAGGTATAGGTAAAGGTAAATGTCCCACAATACGGTAGATAGGTTCCTAAGAAGAAATCGCGTTATAGGAGAAATTAACTTCATACAAAAAACAGAGTTTGGTTTCAAATCGAAAATAGTTTTTTATAAGGTACTAGTGCTCTTCGCTAAAAAAATTAAAAATGACCATACTTTTCTTTCGTTTGAGTCGAAAGCGCACGCTATTCTCACGTCAAAACTGTTTTAATTTTTATGCAAGTTACGACGCCCACTGTTCCCATCCAATCCCTTTCCTGCTAGACTATACGTAATAACATTATGCTAGACTATGCACATTACTCTGAGGATTACTTGTGCAAAGTTGCAAGATCCTACCTATTGTAGTTCTTTAGGTAAACGATAATATTTTTTCACTTTATAAAGGATGTACCATGCCCACTGCTCCAATTTAGTTTGTATTTTGCTAGACTGTGAAAATTAGTATAAGGGATACTCGTGGAACGTTTCAAGGCTCTAGCTATTGTAACGAGTGATTTTTTAAGAGCTTGAGAACTTTTTTTAAAAAAAAAACGCATAAAATTTGCAAAATCTCATCGGTTCTTTATTTGAAACGTTAGATTGGTCCATGACATTTACTTTTTGAAGATAATTTCATTTAAATGTTGACCGCGGCTGCGTCTTAGGTGGTCCATTCGGAAAGTCCAATTTTGGGCAACTTTTTCGAGCATTTCGGCCGGAATAGCCCGAATTTCTTCGGAAATGTTGTCTTCCAAAGCTGGAATAGTTGCTGGCTTATTTCTGTAGACTTTAGACTTGACGTAGCCCCACAAAAAATAGTCTAAAGGCGTCAAATCGCATGATCTTGGTGGCCAACTTACCGGTCCATTTCTTGAGATGAATTGTTCTCCGAAGTTTTTCCTCAAAATGGCCATAGAATCGCGAGCTGTGTGGCATGTAGCGCCATCTTGTTGAAACCACATGTCAACCAAGTTCAGTTGTTCCATTTTTGGCAACAAAAAGTTTGTTAGCATCGAACGATAGCGATCGCCATTCACCGTAACGTTGCGTCCAACAGCATCTTTGAAAAAATACGGTCCAATGATTCCACCAGCGTACAAACCACACCAAACAGTGCATTTTTCGGGATGCATGGGCAGTTCTTGAACGGCTTCTGGTTGCTCTTCCCTCCAAATGCGGCAATTTTGCTTATTTACGTAGCCATTCAACCAGAAATGAGCCTCATCGCTGAACAAAATTTGTCACATTTGAACATTTCGAACCGAACACTGATTTTGGTTATAAAATTCAATGATTTGCAAGCGTTGCTCGTTAGTAAGTCTATTCATGATGAAATGTCAAAGCATACTGAGCATCTTTCTCTTTGGCACCATGTCTGAAATCTCACGTGATCTGTCAAATACTAATGCATGAAAATCCTAACCTCAAAAAAATCACCCATTAGTTTTCTAGCCACACGATTATAATTTTTTACTTTGTATTCCAATACAGTCCCTGTATCTCTACACAATATATCTTAATATGGAGGTTACTAATGCAAAACTACAAGGCGCTACCTAGTTTTTCACTTGGAGGTACCCCGCCTACCATACGAATCCAGTCTGTGTATAGGATAATAATTTTTTACTTTGTATATAACTTACCACGCTCACTGTCCCAATTTAGCCTATGTTTTCTTAAAGTATACACATGGATATGGAGGTTACTTGTACCCACTTTAAAGACCATGCCTATTATAGTTCTCTATGTACACGATAATAGTTCTTCACTTTGTATGGGAGGTAACATGCCTACTGTCCCAATTCACAGGAGTTACTCCTGCAAAGCTTCAAGGCTCTATTGTAGTTCGCCAGGAATACGATAATAGTTTTTCACTTTCTATGGGAGGTACCACGCCCACTATACCAATTCAGTCTGTATTTGGCTTTGACTTGATGTACGTTAATATCGGGGTTACTGGTGCGAAATTCCAAGGTGCTACCTATTGCAGTTCCCTAGATACAGGATAATATTTTACCACTTTGTATGCTTACCTATATTGAAATTTTATATACTTTTTATTTCCGAATTTTGCGAACCGCGTTATCCGGATTTGAAATTAACAAAATTATTGCGTAAGTGGACTTCTATGCTACTAAGCACTTCTATGTGCTACTAAGATGGATTTTGCCATTGTCCTATTATAGAATATTTTTTCTAATTATTTGCTCTCAAGAAGCTAAGGACAGTAATGCAATCTGCATTGTTTATTTGTGTAGATTGAAACTGCAGTTCTAGGCAACCACTTGCAAAAATAGCACTCTTAAGTATGAGCCCCTGCCTTTTCCGAAATTTGTGTTAGCAAAATAATATCGTGCTTTTCACGCTAGTAGTTTCGATAGTCTTGAAGCTGGTCCACCTATGTTCCGCATTTGTTTTATCGCTAAAATATGACCTTATGACACAAGCTTCGTTACATATTAATTGTAGTGAAAAAAAAATATTTTTATATTGTCGCAACCATATAAAGTTTATCGCATTCCTTTTTTTGCGGGGGAAAACTCTTAATTTTTTGATATTGGGATTATGTTATGTTATGCCATTCTGTTGAAATGCAGCTAGATTGATAAAATGTTTCCAAGTTTCACGGCAAATTTTTGATATAAGTAAATTTTACGTTTGCTGGCTGTCGAAAGCTTTTTTAACAGCCTGTGAATTTTGCCTTACCACAATCGTTAAAGTGTCTCAGAAAATTCAAGACCAAAATGTGAGAAATGTTATCGCAAGTAAAATGAGAGTTGTATTTTTACAACTTAACTTAATACATAATTTGAAAAATAAGTTTTAGATTGTTCATATATTTTTAATATAATCCCGCTTAAATTCGTATCATTTACAATCTCTTTTAAGTTTTAGTTACAAGCAAATTTTGCGTAATAGTATAAGCACGCATCACTAAATCATAAAAAACTTTTATGGCCTCAGGTATAAGTGATGTAATATATGCACACCAGCATCCCAAAGCCCAAACAAAGTCTGATTACATATGTGATTTTATCTTACTCTTTACTATTGAAAATAACTAAGCAATAAGTTGTTACTGCGGTAGGTCATGAGAAATATAAAAATCCCATTAAAACATACTTATACAATATTCAATTACTTTTCTGATGTCAATAAAATTCAATTTCGAAACAACCGTCATGTCACAAAAGAATACCGAACATGAAAACACATTAAAAGTAAAAAATATTGATTTAATTTAACTTTTTATAATCAGTTGTATTAATTTATTGACGATAAAATATGTAAGCAATTAAAAAGGGCTTAATAAATAATTAAAAAAAGTTAAGTTAAAAACAGAATATGTAGTGTCCGTTTGTGCTTGTTGAGCTTATGTCATTTTTATAAAAGCTTTTGCTCGCTCAACGACTTGCTGTAGGACATGTGCACTGTTCAATATTGGGCTTTTGGGAAATTAAAGTCAAAAATAGGCAAGTTTATAGGGAATTGTTATATTCTTTTTAAAGTTATGTATACGATTGTCATTATCACCTAATTTCTATTATTTTTATTATTTCTATTATTTCTATTATTTTTAAATATTTATAAAACTTTGGTTGTTTTTTGAAGTTTACCAAAAATTGTTTATCGAGAACAAAGTAATGTTACAAACAACTAAAATTTGTTCATCGCAATGATACACTGTTACAGAGAACTAGCAAGCAAACAATTTAAGACAATTAAAAAAAGATACAATTCAAAAAAATTTACTGGTGAGGATTGCCAGACAACGGCATTATAAATCCATATATCTTTCGAAATTCCGTAGAAGCTGCCATTATATTGGTAGGAAGGGCTCAATGAACTTTTGTTTCCAAAAATTATTGAGATAAATATCGACGAATTGAGGTTTCAACACGAAGGTGTTATGTGCCATTCATCTCACGAGTGACATCATATATTTATTATAATGTTTATTATAAATAAAATAATATGAAATAATATGATTTTATTACGGGGGATTTTTTTAACAGGTTTACCTATTTGCTGTGTATTCAACTGGGTTAACTTGATATGCATATATGTGTACTTACACACTGTGTAATTTTTTAAGTCATGGCAAAATAACTATATACGGACACCACTACGTCATAAAAGACCAAAAAAAAGACCCCTGTCTCCCAGTTTTGCCCAAAGTCCTCTAGGTTTTTTTTATGGGCCCTCAAAGATGTGGGGCCTCGATATTATTTTTGTAAAAAAATGATCATTTCCTCAAGCTCATATTTTGCAAACCGTTTGAAATATTGATATACTCTCTGAGGCAAAGTTGTAGCTCTTGTCATAAAGAACAAAAATTGTTAACATATAAAATCAAAAAAAAAACTTCATCTTCAAGGTCAAAATCGAAAAAAATTTAAAAAATTAAATTTTTTTTACTTTTTTCCCCTGTTCAGGTCCATAGGTAGCAAACCGTTCGAAATTCAAGGAAACAATCAACTACAAAAATGAACCCAAGATCTGAATAAACAACTTTCTAGAACATATTAACTTCCTAGGAATGATTCTTAACACCGTTTAGGTAGTTTATTACTTTTGCGGCTATCTAAACGGTAGTGGTGTCCGTATATGGTTCTTTTTTTCCGTGTTGCACTGTGTTATTAAGAAATTATAAAAAATTTAAATTATAAAAAATTAAAAACTAAAATTATAAATATTCCACAAAAAAAATACAATACAACAAGGGATGTTATAATTCTTTAGCAAGGAATTGGAAAAGAATTCAGGCGTGCTTCCTGATCGATAAGTAATAAATCTGGAGTGGCCTACACTTAAATTTACCATACCCAATGGAAACAGAATATAAGTGCAAAGTATATTCGAATCTAGAAATTAATTATTTTTGCTTTGGGATGTTAAGTAAACTACCCCATACCCCTTACCGTTTATGCCAAAATTTATACAGCTCTTTATCTTATATGTAATATATCCATAAAAGTATCTGTCTCTATTGGGTATGATAAAGTTGAGTGTAGACCACTCCATATTTTTTTCTTTAAAATTAATCAATTAATTTGTAATTAATATTCTTTCAACTTAGAACGAACTTGAGCCTGACGTCAAAAATTCATTTGGATTTTTTATTTTTTTTCAAACTTTAGTATGCCTTAAAAACATAGTAGTAAAACCTTTTAGTTGTTTTTAAACTCCTACTTGTACTTAAGAAATCAATAAATATTGTTTGTGCTACTGCATTTTCTTTTGTTTTTTGTTACTATAAAATGGTTTTTTGTTGTTCTTCGTTTTTGATTGGTTTAGCAAACAAAAGACTTAAGAAACGAACCTTTTTTTTAGCATTAAATCATAAAATCAATTTTTATACCATGGTATTGTGTTTATATAAATATAATGTAACTATAATGTTTTTTTATACATCATAGTAGAATACATGAATTGTTTTACTACAAACAACATCAGGCTGCATAGAACACCTGCGTTTTAATTTTGTTCACTCTTTTAGTTGTTAAATAATATTTTTATTAAAGGCACTTTGGTAACTAGATTTATATTACATTAAAGAAACTAACTAAGACTAACTAACTAAGAAACTAACTAATTACAAACAGCATATTAAAGACAACAACCAGTTTGAATTTATAATAACAACCACAAAATGGTTTGCTACTGTTCATACGAATAGTGGTGGAAAGGAATTTGAATTGAAAAGGTCAGAGTAAAAACGACGAGCGAAAATTTTTACAATGAAAATTATTTATATCTATATTGGACTACACTAGCCTAAAAATATATATAAATGTCTGTTTTGTCTATTAGCGATTTCTAAAACAGTTAAAAATTTCTGAATATTAAAAATTCCACTGTCGTCTAAAAAGGAAATTTTCCCAATTTTTCTTTAATTATAATTTTTGTAATTTGTAATTTAATTTATTCTTTCTTAGAGAGAATAAAACGAACTTAAGCTTGACTTTAAATTTAATCTTAGAAAAAATCTTGTTTAAATATTGAAAATAAAAGGCCATATCTTTTTTCTTTCTACTGCCATTTTTAAATTTTCCTAAGCTCACTTTCACACTAAACGCAACTAATAAAGCATAGTTTGTGGTCAAACGTTGACATTGTATTTTCCTATCAATATAAATAATAGATTATTTTATTTTTAAATGCCCATTTATATAACATTTTCATTTAAGCATCGTTTAAGCTCATTGTGCATGAGTGTGCTGTATCTTCTGTTCGTTGTAGTTTTTGATATTACGATATTACGTCACTACCATTTTTGGCGTCTATTTGTCTCTTATTTATTTCAATACAAGTTTGTGCATTATCAAGTTGGTAGTAGTTGTTGTCTTGGCTTTAAAAAAATATTTGTTTTTTGTTGTTAAACAAAGCAGTGATTATAAATTTTTACAACTAAAAAAATCGTACAAAAATTATTCAAATATTATTTTAACAATTTGGAAACAAACGTATAAAAAAAATTAACTAATTAATATCTTGTTTTCTTACATTGTAGCTTACTTCAGGTATGGGAGGCGTATTCCTAGCATTTGTGATAAGGGGATGTTAGTTACTATATTTATCTACATTTTTAGATTTAATGATTATTTCCTTATTAAACGTATATAGGCTGGTAGCGAAAACGTATTACCAAGGAGATCAAACCATTCAAGTTTGAGTTTTATTGTGTAATTATATACTGTAATATTTATCAGCACCTGAAGTTATATGTATGTATGTAACTCACACTTTTAATTATGGTGCTTTTTTTTATACAACTTAATTATTACTCTGTTAGTTTTTACTTGTATGAGATATTATTTAAATAATGTTTTGGATGGTTTTCATTCTTTGTGATATCTATTAATTATTTGTGTGTGATTGTTATAAAAAAAAATTGTAAAAACTAAGAATTTAAATAATAACACTGTACTTGAAGTTTAAACTTTTTTAACAAGCTGTCTACCCTACTGGTAAAGCTAATTCGTGTACGCTGAATTCAATAGCATTTGCCATTTTTAGAAGTTAGCGCTCGTATTTGCGATATTCACGATTTAAAATTTGTAAGCTAAAGTACAAAAAAATTGTATTTTTATACTTTTGGGATAATTTTTAAATTTAAATCAATTAAAATCTGTTGAATAATAATAATTAGACGTGATTATATAGCGAACTAAGTTTTAATTACTGTTTTTAAATCTTGAGTCTATGACTCCTACAGTTCAAGAAAGAAACACATATTCGTGAACCTCTCCATCGGAACACCCTATAAGTTTTAGTATTTGCTATAGCGGCCACAGTTATACATTTTCTGTGAAAATTTCAAGCGTCTACCTATTACGGTTACAGAGATAAAAGGCGCTGACAGACAGACAGACAATGTAGCGAAAACAATAGGGTTACGTTTTTACCCTTTGGGTACGGAACCCTAAAAAATACAAAACACAAAGGTGTCTTTTAGCTAGCCCACCTTTAATCCCAAAGCCGTTAGTTAACAAACAAAAAATATATTTTTTTTTTTTTCATTTTATTTATTGTATCTTCAATGTCTTTAAACTAACAATAAGTACTCATACCTATGTTAAGCGAAATACATAAATCAGTCAAGTGCGAGTTAGACTCACGCACGTGGGGTTTCGTACTATGTTCAGTACAACTTTAAAAATTCAAGTTTTTAATTTTTTATGTCTTATGTGGCACCCTTTAATTCTAAAATTAAAGTCATATTCGCGAAAATTGCATCATTATTGGAACACCCTTCAAATTTAAGTAATTGTTGTTATAGCGGCTATAATACACTTTCTATAAAAATATCAGGAGCCACCCTATTGCGGTACAAAAAAGAAAGTAATTATTCATGAAAAACATGTCACTAATGGAAACCCTAAAATTTTAAGTAATTGTTATAGAGGCCGAAGTAACACATCTACTGTAAAAATTTCAAGAGTCTACCTATTGTGATTTATAAAATAAGGCTATTAAAGTAAAAATCATGTCACTGGCATTTCCCTTATTATAAATATATCAAGAGTCTACCTATTACGGTTCAAAAAATAAGGCGTTATACATGCACGTCACTGTCGGAAACCCCTTTAATTTTCACTGTTTTTATAGGGGCCATAGTAATACACAATTTGTGAAAATTTCAAGAGTCTATCTATTATGTTTAAAAAATTAGGCCTTATACATGCAAATCACACCACTATCGGAACACCCTTTAATTTTTAGGTTTATTTTTTTAGACTTGTTTATAAAACAAACTAAATTTGAAATACTGTTTGTAAATTATTAGTGTATGATTCCTACAGTTCAAGAAATAAACACATATTCGTGAATAACACCTTCCTATCGGAACACCCCATAAGTTTTAAGATTTGGTGCCATAGCGGCCACAGTTATACACCTTCTGTAAAAATTTCAAGAGTTTACCTATTATGGTTCAAAACTTAGGCCTTATACATGCAAATCGCGCCACTATCGGAACACCCTTTAATTTTTAAATTTATGTTTAGTCTATGTCTCCTACAGTTCATTTTTTTTCAAAAATCTATTTTTTTCGCGAAAAATCAATACAAAATTATAAAAACACTGTTTGAGCAAAATAATTTATTTGCAAACTTTTTTTATTGTTTTTTTTTTATTTTGCTATTAATTTATCAAATGTGCTTTATTGTCACGTCGTTTAATCATTTCTTTATGTTTCTTCTGTTTCAAGCAATTCTTCTTGTAAGTTCCAGCAAATTTTACCTAACAGCGAATCCAATTTTTTACCACTGTACCAGGGTTCAAGTCTAGCCGTCACTTGATGGAATTGCTCTCCATGCTCCTCAGACTCAGCTGGTAAATGTTCAGCAAACTTTTTGGTATGAAAATGCAAAAAATTATTCTTTAAAAACATTTTAACTTAATACGATGAAAAGCTGTAACTATTTTTTCTATATGAATGCGCCAGTTGTCAGACCCATTAATTCCTAAAACGTTGTTAAGAACCGCTTTTACAGAGTTCCATGCCTCAAGGTCAGCCCTATTGATGGCATCTTCAAATAACTTATCCTTCATCAAGCGACGGATATCCGGCCCATTAAGTAACCCTATAAAAACGAAATATGAATTCAAATTTTCAACATATTAGTTTAAGATAAATTAATACGAACCTTCTTCTATTTTCATACTACTTAATCTTGGAAAAATATGACATAATTCGTTTAAAGAATTTCCAACCGGATTAAGTACTTTATTAAACTTTATCACAATGTCTAGGTTTATATGTAGCGGCAGGAAACAAAACTTTATCAATTGATACAAGTGGATTTTCAACAATGTTATTTCTTCGCAATTTAACTGTTTCACGTTGAGACCAACCATTTTTGTTGTACTAATCACCACAGACACATAAAACACATAGTTTTAGTGTAACCCGTTTGCATACTTCTTAAAAGACTTATAACTTTTAAATCAGCACAATTATGATTCCAATTATGATCGTTGTATTTCACTACATCGAGGATTTTTTTTAATGATAAATAAGTCTCTTTTGTGTTAGTTCTTAGCTGCTTTTAGATGCATCGATGAACAATCGCCAATCTTCGGGTTTATACTCATGATGTATTGTTAAAATTAAACCGCGGATGTCAACACCAAATGCAAATGAGTTATTACCAATTGCTTTAAACAAAATTGTAAAATGACGATGGCGACCGATTGCTCCATACATGCGAACATCAGGTACTAGAATATTAGCATGTTTCAATTTCTTAGCCAAAAGAATTGACTGCCGCTGTGAAAGTTTAACCCTAGTCCTTGTACCCAACTTTTATTACGTGGACGTATACCCAACTACATGTGTGGCCAGTAGTAACTACTCGCTTCTTTCGTTATAACTTCTAAACAAAATATTTATTTTTTTTTGTTAATAAAATTTTGATCTTTAATATATTAACTAACATGTTGACCGTCCAGGTTGGTTAGAATAAGTTTGATTACATAGCAAGCTAAATAAAAAAAATAAAAGGACAATAATAGATGATATCTGTAACTACTTTTATAATTTAGTAATAATTAACGCTCTGGCAACGTTTCGCTTTTCGTATTATTATAAAAATATGGCATTTTCACAGGAATCGTTACAAAATATGGTCGAATTTATGGGAAGTCCCTTTTTCAACATCAAAAATAAGGTATACTTATCGCAGTAATTTCATTGTAATCCTAGCTGTATGCGACGTGACGCTGTCTTGTTGATACTATATGTTATTCAAGCCTAAATCATACAGTAGGGGCTTTAACAAGTTTTCAATCATATCACGATATCGCTCCCCATTCACAGTTACCGTTACGCCGTTTTCGTTTTCAAAGAAACAAGGTCCAATGATTCCTCCTGACCAAATTGTACACCAGACTGTCACTTTTAATGGATGCAAAGGTGACTGAAGAATAATTTGAGGGTTTTTCATTGCCCAGAACCGACTATTCTGTTTATTCACATGTCCATTAAAATGAAAATGATTTTTTCAAGAAAATCGGGGTAGTCAGGGGCGAGCTGTAACATCCTATTGGCATATGTACGGCGGCGTAAATGGTCTTGTGGAAGAAGCTCTTG
The DNA here is from genome assembly GCA_949628195.1 of Phasia obesa. NCBI lineage: Eukaryota > Metazoa > Arthropoda > Insecta > Diptera > Tachinidae > Phasia > Phasia obesa. The sequence goes on from OX451215.1 coordinate 88,829,342, forward strand.
AGTCAACTGAATCTTAAACAAGTGGAAGTCAAATCAAATCAAAATTGTGGCCAAAGTTGTTCTTTGAAGACCAAGCTCCTGATGCCGGCGTCGAATTGAGGTAGATGGAGTGTCTAGAACATTATCTTGAGCAGCAGTAATGTTTTCAGCCATTCTTGCATTACCTTATGGTCCATGATTGGGCCTATCATCTACAGACCCTCTTTCTTCGAAATCATTCACTACACGATAAATAGTGCGTTTTGTAATCGATGACTGATTTTGATAAAATGTTTTAACGATTAAAACACGTTGGTTTATCGAATATTTTACCATAATGAATTTGCCGTGTCAACTTCACGACTACCAAATATTAACTGTCAAGCCTAATGTTTACCAAAATGGCGGTAGTATACCTTCCCCGCGGACACCCGGTATTTAAATACATACAATATTTATATTAAAGGTAAATAAATTTTCAGTTATACAAAGTACCTTTATATCTTTAGTCATTTCTACAGGAAATTAATCAAAATAGTTTATAAAATCATTAGCTAAAATGCAAAAAGGCGCTACTTATAAAAAATTCCCAATCCAGTTTTTAATTAATTATTATGAATCCCATTAGCCTACAAAATTCTACATTTCTGGGATAAAAAAAAAATACTTTTATTAACAGAAAACAAAGGGGATGAATTACATCATCACATCAATTGAAACAATTCAATATACAGTAAAAGCATTTTATATTTTAAGAAATTATATATTGTTGTTTGTTTAGTACAGATAATAACAGATTTTAATCGTGGAAGCTTCATATCTGTACTTAATGCTTTCGCCGTCTCATATAACTTTTTTGATGATTTAGCATGATTTATGGGATAGTGCCAAGCTTCGTTGAAGTATAAAATAAATCAAACGAATCTTTAGAAGAAGAAATATCAAACAGGAAAAATTTCGGAAGTGGATGACTGAAAAAACCTTTGTAAAATATCGCCATTGTATTAAACTTTAGGAGCTATAACACGAAAGAAATATAATGATCTGATGGGTTTACTACCTCATATATAACGTACTTAACATTAATACTTCATCATGCGAACTGTAAAGGAGAGATATAAGTTCAAAATTAAAAACAGGTGGTCTAAATACAAAATTTTTTTTTTGGATGATAATAGCATAATCGATCGTTTCTGGATTATTTACAAAGCCTTGGTCGTTAACGGCACCTGATTGCCGAACATAGTAAAGAGTAAATTACATTTGTTATAAATATTACATTTAGTAAATTAAATTTGTTATAAATAATAATAAAAATTTAATTGTTGACTTTACTATCATAAGTACCGACAAGTTGGTGACACCAACTGTACAGTGCCACACTCTCCGTAAAAGGGCAGTTTTAAAATCTGCTTTGAAAACCCTGCATTTTTAGCTTTAGGGCCTGAACCGCAATGCATTATGGTTCCATACCATCATGTTATCAACAGAGTATAATTTTCTCGAAAAGGTTAAAGAATCGCCAGCCACGAATTTTTAAAAGTCTTGATATTCTTTTGACAAAAGTGGAGTTGTCAGATAGGAAATCTGATCAAAATCTTAATCATCGGTGATGAAGGGTTGCTGATACGAGCTTTGTCTCCTGACAAATAATAAATATGTTTTTGCAAAAATCTATAAATACGTTAACATCACGGGCAGCATGAAACAAATGGCTACAGAATAACAGAAAGAACCATAAGAGAATTTAATAGCTGAGTATTGAGATTACTGTTATTTTTTTATGACTATCAGCAATAATGTTGAGCAATTCATGTAGTTACATATTATTTTAGGAGTAATTTTTGTTGGATTTTTAAATTATAATAGTATATTATGGTGGAGAAAATTTTTATAAAATTAAAATTAAATCCAAGATAGGTGGCCTATCTTTCCAACTCGCTTTTAAAAGCTTTTCCCTGGCTTGAGATGTAGTTAATAATAAAATAAATTTTTATTCTGTAAATTAATCAATGTGGAAATATATTTAGCTTTTATTAAGTCTACGTAGCAACGCTTTTGTTTGGTGTGTGGTGGTGGTGTACTTGTATCTGTTTTTATTTGTCGTAAGTTATAAAAAAAAACTTAAAATTTGCGTGTTTATACGACATCATGGAATATTTATAACATAAACAAACATGTTTCAACTTAAACACTTGTCATAAGTGCTTTTGTAAAAATAACACCAACTTACCAGCTAACAATCTGAAATGGTATCAATAAATTAATTGTTTATTTTTTTTTTCTCATAACACTTTAATAGTTATTTTTCTAAGTTACCTTTGTTGTTTGGTAAACCTGAAACAAAACAACAGTCAACAAAAGTACTATAAACAACCCACATATAACAAGAATTAACATAAAAATACTTTAAAGGCAAAATAAGTGTATGTTAATGTTAATAAAACACACTGCAAAAAATTTAAAATTGCATAAATTAAGTGTAAAAGAAAAATGAAAAATTAGATCATTAGAATTGATAATAATGTGCAAACAAAAGACTTAAGCGACATACCTTTAACTACCTGACAATAATTGATGATCGAATAGCACATGCGGGAGTTTTACAGGTTTTACAAAAATTGTTTAAATTTGAGTAAAATCTAATAATGGGTGATTTTTTTGAGGTTAGGATTTTCATGCATTAGTATTTGACAGATCACGTGAGATTTCAGACATGGTGCCAAAGAGAAAGATGCTCAGTATGCTTTGACATTTCATCATGAATAGACTTACTAACGAGCAACGCTTGCAAATCATTGAATTTTATTACCAAAATCAGTGTTCGGTTCGAAATGTGTTTTATCGACAAATTTTGTTCAGCGATGAGGCTCATTTCTGGTTGAATGGCTACGTAAATAAGCAAAATTGCCGCATTTGGAGTGAAGAGCAACCAGAAGCCGTTCAAGAACTGCCCATGCATCCCGAAAAATGCACTGTTTGGTGTGGTTTGTACGCTGGTGGAATCATTGGACCGTATTTTTTCAAAGATGCTGTTGGACGCAACGTTACGGTGAATGGCGATCGCTATCGTTCGATGCTAACAAACTTTTTGTTGCCAAAAATGGAACAACTGAACTTGGTTGACATGTGGTTTCAACAAGATGGCGCTACATGCCACACAGCTCGCGATTCTACGGCCATTTTGAGGGAAAACTTCGGAGAACAATTCATCTCAAGAAATGGACCGGTAAGTTGGCCACCAAGATCATGCGATTTGACGCCTTTAGACTATTTTTTGTGGGGCTACGTCAAGTCTAAAGTCTACAGAAATAAGCCAGCAACTATTCCAGCTTTGGAAGACAACATTTCCGAAGAAATTCGGGCTATTCCGGCCGAAATGCTCGAAAAAGTTGACCAAAATTGGACTTTCCGAATGGACCACCTAAGACGCAGCCGCGGTCAACATTTAAATGAAATTATCTTCAAAAAGTAAATGTCATGGACCAATCTAACGTTTCAAATAAAGAACCGATGAGATTTTGCAAATTTTATGCGTTTTTTTTAAAAAAAAAGTTCTCCAGCTCTTAAAAAATCACTCGTTACAATCTCACGTTTAAAATTTCTTAATATGATATCTTAACCGAAATATAGATTCAAGTTTACATTCTCTAAAATAAAACTGAGCACTGCAACATATTATGAAAAAACTTTCGTAGTTACTTTTTTGTGTGTTAAATATACGTAACTTTCGTAAATATTGCGAAATAAATTACAACAGAATTTTATGAAAGCTAAATAACCATAAAAGAAATTTAACAACCTGTATCTCCTTTCAGCGACCTAATTTTACATTGCTGGAATACAAAGTGACACAAAATAAATTAGTCATGTGCAATTCAGACTCACGCACGCGTAAAAATACAAGATGTTATATTTTCCACGTCTTATGGGGCATCCTTTAATTTTTATTCATTTTTTATACAAGAGCATAGCACTAAATAGCCTGTGTAGAGGCATCTAGCGAACTCCTTTTTATTTTTGTTAAACTTATTTTCATTTCTTGTTGTTACAGTAGATATTGCAAAATATAATCTGTGTAAATTTTAAGTGTCGTCCTATTACTGTTCTAATAAAAGGACCTCCTATGAAAATATCAGGAACCTACCTAGGAGCGGTTCAAATAATTAATATAATAGAAAATTTAAATTTTACAAATAAAATCTAAGCTTAAAAGATTTTGAATCGTGTTAAATGGAATAAAATCGTGTAAAAAAAATAATTTTTTTATATTCAAACCGTGTTAAATCAAAAGCGTGTAAAAAAAGACCGTGTAAAAACAGAATTAGGTGTATATCTATTTCGGTTCCAGAGAGAAAAGGCGGTGACAGACATTTTAGCGAAAGCAATAGGGTCACATTTTTAGCCTTTGGTTATGAAACCCTAAAAATACCAAGGCTTAGAATATTTTTTAACAAAATTCGTATAATTCGTATGTTTTACAAGATATTTTGTTTATTAAACAAAAATTGTCTGCCATATGTCGCATGTTTTGCCACAATGCCACTTTGAGAATGTTTGGTTTTTTAATATAATAGGGAGCGACTAAGAAGCCGGACCTCTTTACACTATAATTGTTTAAAGATCATACTGTGGGTTAATACGAACAAACTTATCATAATTGTTCACTCATAATATATTTGATTATAAATGCAATATTATTTTAGATTTCTAATAAATATTTGAATGCGGTTTGAAAATTATATAGTTCAAACTAACCATGATGCATTTTTTTGGTGTAATAACCATTTAATAATTAAATAGTAAGAAAAACTTGCTTTTCGTGACCATAGTTATGATTGAAACAACTATTAGTTTTTTATCGCAACCATATATTGTTACAGAGAACATAGGATTGTTCTTGTGACCATACCATAACCATGTTTTTTCTGTACGTGTACCGTTCAGCAATGTGTAACAATGGAAATCTGGAAATAGTTGTCTTGTTTTTTTTTAACTGATTTTTTATTGCCGGTTCAAGGAGCTGAAAATGCACATAAAAGAATTGATTTAATTTTAAATGCAGTTGTAATATATAAAATTTTTAGCAACTAGCAGTTATTATAAAATGAAGAATGAAGTGCTTAACAATCAGGCAGAAGTTAAAAGACCATGTCCTTACAATATACCCCGCAGTTATGGTATTATATATTATAGGAAATTTGTAGGCTACTAGCATGATATGACAATGATCACTCAGTACTTGCAGCAGCCAAAAGATGATTTTCCTGTTGCTATTCACCAGTAGTGCGCAATGCAAGCCTTTATAATACTGCCACATTTATTCCAACCTTGTAATTTTAATTTGGTTCTCTAAAAATAGTCTAAAAAAGCATTATTCCTTAAACTACCAAGCGGCATAGCGAGCGATACAGAATTAGAGGTGTCTAAGGCAGATCGAGCCCTAGCCATTCTATTCATTCCCAAAAGATTTTACTATTTGTAAGGCAGACATCAGCACTTCCTGTGTTTGAACTTTATATTATTGTTAGAAGTAATTATAGATTTTTATCTTTATATTTTGCGTTTGTAAAAATTATTTAATTTAGTTTAAATTGCTTATTTTATAAAATGCGCACATAAAGGAGCTGTGAAGAAAAAATGAGGAATCAAAAGTTGCATAAATTATTAAAACTCGTATAATAAATTATACACAATTAATTATAAAACTCAAATTGTATTATCTAGGATGCTGTAAACTTCTAGAATATGCAAAAAAAAAAAAAATCTGTCACAGTAGCCATTCGATTCACCTAATAAAACCAGCTAAACTTTTAATTTAAAATAACAACGAGATCTGCAGAAAATTACCCGGTTATTTTAAAGATAGTAAAGCAAATGCTTTCGGCATTTAAGAAAACGAGCGATGTTTAACATTGTAAAGACGACCCTAGAATTAAATCACATCGATAGCTTGTGAGTGTAGAGTTAAAAGTAAATTTTCAATAGCTGCCTTTGCCATGTTTCTTAAAGTGTTGAAGGGGCAATTATTATGCCATTTAGATGATTCTTTTAGCCAAGACAAGACTATTAAACTATAGTGTAACGTTTAGAAACTTATAGACAGACACTTGCCACAAATTCTTCTTTGAGTTAAAAGTATGATAAATTTTTTAATACCGAATACTAATCATATTTTCTTCACTCACTACTATCAAGTACTAGAAGAGACCAAAGCGATTTGTCGCAACAAAAATACATTAATTGTAAATGAAGTACACACTATAAAAGTGTTGAATTCTATCGTTAAAAGATAGCATTGAAATAATGAAATATGTATGTATATAAATTATTAAAATATTAAGAATTTTTTTTATATTTTGTATTAACAGAATTAATATTATAATAAAAAAACAAAGCTGGGAATGCTTATAATAAATCAATTAGGATTCTAAAGTTACAAAAGCATAAATCATATTTTCAGGTATAAGAATCTAAATCTTATTTATTATATTTAAAATTTTTTTTTTATAAACATTTTTGTTTTTCCTGCAGTAATATATGTATGTATATGTTTATATATATGTTAAATTTTAATGCAACATCGATACGAAATTGAAGCGTTAATTCGTTTTAGACAATTTCTTTTTAAAATTCATATTTTAATAAAAGAATTTTGCTCTGAACTATAATGAATTTTATGGACAGCTAACATTAAGGCAATGGCCACCATCGTGAGATTTGAATTGACGTCAAGGTCAAGTTCGAGTCTCAAACAAAATTCTGGTTTTTGAGAAAAAAAAAAAAAAAAAAAATTACAACTAAATTTGTTTTATAAAATATTGTGTTATAGTGAGTTAGAAAACCTATAAATACATATCTTTAAATTAATTGGAAACAGTGTACAAATATTTTCTATGTTGGGTTATGAATTTGAAATAAAAGAATCTGCGAAATACTCTTACACCCTACAGCATGATGATGATTAGTAGTTAAATATTTTGTTGAGATGAAATACAATTTTTTAGAAGATTAGCAACTATTTTTTTATTTTAGTTCAAAATTAAAAAGGAAGCCATTTGACTTAAATTATTTGGTTTAAGCTTTGAGATAATTCCAAGTTCGTTTGTTTACGTGTTGAAACTCTGACAAAAAAAAATATTTAATTGACGGAGAGATTGAAGTAGCGTATAAAGAAAATTATACAAATATATACATATATTTTCCTTATTAGCATTTAATTTATGAACGCCTTTTCTTGTAACAGGAAACTATAAAATATCTTTATTTAGCGATTTACTATAAAAAATAATACAATTGAAAAGTACAGGCTTTTTCTACTCTGTTAAAGTAGCAATCAACATGGTAGGCAATATACCCGTTTGTAAAACAAAAATAAATTTATAAAAACATAACTCCTCGTGTACTTTTTTACTGACATCTTGTTTGGTTGGTAGAAGTTAGTTTGAAGCGCAAGTTTTATATATGTTTTATTTTTTTTTTACTTTCAATGATATTTTGCTTGTGCAATTGTAATTCCTAATGATAAATTTTCATTGAATTCGGGAATGGTAAAAAAATTAAATTTTTACCAAAAATATCTACACTAAAACATCATGTTATTTTTTTAATTTTTAACTAAAAATAAAGGGTGTTTCTTCAATTTGTCTAAAAAAATTTAAGCAGATAGATACGGATATTTATGTAGATATATTTTTTAATATTTTTGCTCCATATAAAATAGTTGTATAATTATTTTATAAAAATTGTGTGACCTGTTGATTATGGACTACTTCAAGGCGAGCTTTACAATGCTGGTTTTACGATTTGTTATTCTGGAGTAATATTTATATAATATTTATAATACTGAACAAGTCGTTACGGTTGCACTGTTAAGAAGAATCAAGTTACTCCCACCATGTTAAAGTGGCAGGTTCTTTCTCATACAAAGTTCGGAACCAGAATCGATCGCTACTACTCACTAAGACCTATTATATATTTTTTCTTTTCCCTATAATATTTTTTGTGTTATTTTAAAAATCATTTAAAATTGATCATTTAAAAAACTTATTTACTCCAATTGTCTCGACTGATATAGCTGAGCTGCCACCTATCGATATTAGTCCGGAAGTTACCCTAAGGTTTAAGTTTCGAGATATTCAAAACGCATTAACTGATGTAAACTTCAAAAAAGCTCCTGGCATTGATAAAATCAGTAACTAAATGTTATTTGAATTGCCCCGTATAGCCCAACAAATTATTCTTTTTGTTTTTAATGCCATTTTACGTCTTAAGTACTTTCTTACAAAGTAAAAGATTTCTTTGATTATTACGATACCTAAGCTCGGAAAAGACTACACCAAGTTTGAATCATAAAGACCTATAACCCTTTTATCAAACATATCAAAGCTGTTTTAAAAAATATTAATAATTAAGTTAAACCTAATTCTGAGCGTGAAAGAATATGTTCCGAACCATAAGTTTGGCTTCAGAAAACAACACAGTACGATCCAACAAACACACAGATTAGTAAATACAATTAAAAAGACCTTTGAAGAAACAAAATACTTTTCTGCTTTTTTTATCGACGTTTCTCAAGCATTCGACAAGGTATGGCACGAAGGCCTTATATACAATTTAAAACTGAACTTGCCCAAAAACTTCTATAAGCTCATAAAAAAATTACTGATCTAAAGTTTATACTAAAAGAAGGAGTTTTCTTAAGCTCCCCTCAGCCCATTAAGGCCGGAGTTCCACAAGGTAGTATTTTGGGACCCATTGCTGTACACATCCGATATCCCAACTAGCAATCAAGTGCACACATCAACTTTTGTTAATGACACAGCTTTTTTATGTATTCATGAAATCGGCCAAGTAGCATTTCAACAATTACAAGACCACATAATAAAGTTAGAAAAATGGTTGAAGAAATGTAGAATAATTATGAATGAACAAATATGCACTCATATAACTTTCACACTGCGTAGAGACTCATGCCCCTATTCGCATAAAGAACCAAATGATACCTCAGCTTTCAAACGGCAAATACCTCGGTATACATCTTGGACGTCGCCTTACTTGGAAAAGCCACATAGAATCCAAGTTAACACAAATGACGTTAAAAGCAGTCCAACTAAACTCGCTTATTGGCAGAAACTCTACCCTCAGCTTAGATTGCAAACTTCTACTGTACATGTCGATCCTTAAATCAATTTGGTACTATTGGATTCAATTATGGGGCACTGCCTCAGCTAGCAATGTTAAAAAAATTCAGAGGCGCCAAAATAAGATTTTCCGAATGATCACAGTTGCTCCCTGGTATATCAAAAACTCTAATATCCACATAAATCTAAACGTGCCAGAAGCTTAACACCCATCCAATTCTATTGGCTATCTAATCTAAACAAAATATAAAAATTCATCTAAAATATAGAAACCATACGAAAATACATATATCAGAATTTATTAGTGTAACTAATATTTTGGAAAAAAAAATATTTTGTAATTTAAGAAATTCAGTAAAAAAAGAATTTTTAAAAATGAAGAATTTTTAAAAAAATCTGAAAGTAATTGCACTCAAACACGTGGCGGTGAATTTCCACAAGTGGCGAAGCCGTTTGATACAAAAATTAAGAAATAATAACACATTAAAAAAAAAATAATGATAAATAATTTTTTACTAAAATTCGTTCAGTAATTATTTTGAATCTCTAACTTAATTCCAACCCAATAGAAAACTTCTATAAGTTCTCTATAAATAAAATTAACTCAATTTCATTTATACACCAATATTCTTCTCCTGCTGCATTGTATGCAATAAACATAAAAACTGCAACACCAACGATGGCAATTTGACAACTAACAATGTTTCGCTTGTTGCTTGGAATGTACGTGTTTAAATTTTATTTAACAAGATGCGTAGATAACAAAAGAGAAAAATAGACGTGTCTTCACGTTTTAAAGGAACATGATTTTGAAATGAATTTAAAGCAAAAAAATAAATAAATAAAACAACAAATTAAAAGCATTCAATACAAATCTTCCTTGTGGTGTTTTCGTTACCGGAATAATAAAAGCCAACAGCAAATTATTGACTGTGGTGGCTTTTCTGTTGAAGAAGGAAAAAAGAAATTTGCTCATAAATAAGAATCCATTATATACAACCACTTTTTAGGTTCCCGCCATATTATAATACGTCAGCCTTATTTCAATTTGATTTAGTTTTGGGTAAAGGAGGAAAGAGACATGTTTTTTTGAACTAAAAGCCTACAACTCTTGAAAGATATTATTATTATCCATCACTTCCGAGTTACTAAAATCTCAGATCATTCGAAGCTAAGATTTATTTCCATTTTTAAGTTCGGTGTACCATATACTGAACCAAATATCGTCGATAATATTAATATCAAACAAATTAATTTTACTAAAATCAAGAGAAGTTCATTTGTTAATTTGAATAACAATTAGTCAAAAAGTAAAATAAAATTCTGCTAAATAAACAAAGATTCCTTTAAAACAATAGTTACACAACAGATACAAAAGCTTAAATTTACATCCCTAAGACATCTGTCTGCTTTTCTTATGCGTTCGTATCACGTAAAAGCTACTAGATGGATTTTAACAGAATTTTGTGACGAGTTGCCTTAGTATCATGATCCCAATGTAGGACACTTTTTTTCCGCAAATATATCTTATTTCAAAGACAAAGTGGAGAAAAAAGCAGTGAAAAGGCAATTTCCGATTTAAAGGCACTGAAATTTTCGGTTTAGAACTGGGAGATTTTCAACACAGTTATATTTTCAATACACCTTTTTATTTTTGAAAATTATTACGCAACAGATGGCGCCAGTTGAATAAAATTTGTATTTGATTTTTATTTTTACTTTGTGGAATTGCTTTATTATTAAAATACTTTTAACACCTCTTACAGAGGTTTACAATAATTTTTAGAGTTTTAGGATTTTTTAAAAAATTTAGAATTTTATCCAGGGATGGGTATCTTTATATAAAGTGGTGTGGAACACTTTCCAAGCAAAATCGAGCAAAATATTGTCAAGACGCCCACGACGTGGGGGCACATCTAGTAATTGAATAAAATTCTTTAAACTGCTTAAAGGCACATAAAATTTAAAAAACGAGCTGTAAACCAGAAGAAATTTTGTTAAATTTAACTTCAACAATTTTTGCGTTAACATGCAAAATAAAATTTTTAATTTAAAGCCTTTGTAACAATAACTAAAATATTTTTGCGATCAATTTCAAAGTTGTGTTAAAAATTGAAACTAAATCAAAAAGTTTTATTCAAAAATATTTATCGAATATCACGTCAAAGTGTAAGATGAATTTATTTCTTTTCTGACAATAAGCTATATACACCCAATTCTGTTTTTACACGGTCTTTTTTTTACAAGGTTTTGATAATTGATTTGATTTTTTTACACGATTTTATTCCATTTAGCACGAATCAAAATCTTTTGGGCTTAGATTTTATTTGTAAAATTTAAATTTGCGAAATACGTTAATATCAAAAATTTAGAGGAATTTCCGTTTCGTGCATACAAGTATTTTTACTTGTTAGATCCATTGAAATGTCTTAGTATTTTGTGACTAATCAATGCATCTATACAAGAAGACCTCAAATACTACAAATAAAAAACTACAACGTAAAACCATTTCATATTGAATATTTGAAATTTGTATTAGTCGAACTATTTAATTTACATACAGATGAAATTTTAAATCAAGCTTTTTAATTAGCTTCTAGACGGTTTCGTTCGTCATCAGCACTCTTCGTATCTATCTCCTTAGGGTAGTGTTTGGTTGTAGGCATCATCTATTTAACCAACCAAACTCAGATAAAGGAATACGAGAAAACTATATTCAATCATCAATCGTCAGTTGGTGAGAACGAAGTCTACCACTACCTAAAGCTTTCCCTTTTGTTTATTATTATTTTTACTTTAATACTTACCACCTTATATCTGTTGTTGCCTCAGCCAACCTTTGGTTAGCAATGCTTTCAGTTTTATTTGTTTTTATTTGCTTTCTTCTTAATTTAATTTATTCTTTCTTAGAGAGAATAAAAACGAACTTAAGCTTGATTTAAAATTTTATCTGTATGTAAAATAAATAGTTCGACTAATACAAATTTCAAGTATTCAATATTGAAAATCACAAAGCACCGCTCAGTCATGTTTACTCAACAAAGTTAGGTTCGATACTAGATGAGTATTAACTAAATAAAAACGAATGTTGGAAGAAAACAAATAAAAACAAAAAGTAGCTTTCAGTTAAGGTATTAATTTGTGTATATTGCCACCGGAATTGGTTCTGAATAAGTTCTGAGCAATAAACAATCTTATTATATAAAACCAACCAGAATGGCACACCCGCAGAATTCAAAATTAATAAGAAAATAATTAATAACTGGTTGGCTTATTTATAAAAACTCTATTCCTAGATAAGCTTAGTTTATTTTACTTTATAACATGGTCTTACAATAATTATGAAATTCTTTACATATAAAAAAAAACAGTAACTCTTTTCTGTCTGTGTACGTATCACGTAAAAACTACTGAATGGATTTCAATAAAATTTTGAAAGGAGTACCCTGGTATCTTGGTTCAAATATAGGATTCTTTTTTTTTTCGTAAAAATTTCTTAATTCCAAGAGAAAGTGGAGAGGAGCAGTTAGAGTGCGCGATTTTAGCGATATGCAAATTTCAAGGCACCTTTTATTTTTCAATGCAGGATATTTAAAACACCTTTTACTGACCTTTATATTAATTTTTAGAATTTTATATAAATTTTAGAATTTTATCCAGGGATGGGTAGCTTTATATAAAGATAATACGTATAAGTAAAGCACCATAAAAGTAAGTCTTAAAATTTGGTGTGGAATACTTTTACAGCACAAACTATTGCCTTTTGTTTTAAATGTAATCTACTTCAAATTTAATAACCTTTAATACCCATACTTTTATGGTGCTTCAGATATAATTTAATATACAGGTAACCAGCACTAGTTAATTACTAATAATATTTATTTATGCAAATCTTTATATGTTTAAATTTTTGAGAAATTTTTTGGGAAATTATTTCTTTAACAAAAGCCAACATTGTTGCAGTGTATGCCACATTGCCCTGCAACTTTAGTCAGCACTGCGTCTTTACCTGTGCTTCTAAGATTGTAAATGTAATTATATCAAGATCATGAAAAAAGAAATAGTTCTGTTTTAGATCACATTACAATATCGTAAGATATTTTTATAAACACCTAGTTTTTATCGCTACACCTAACACTGCTTCACCATTTTGAGTTAAGAACCGATAGTAAAACATGTCATGTTTTTTGTATACATTAAGTGCCTGAGAAACAAAACTCTGACGTTCAAACACACAAGCCAGTCAGAAAAACATCTAGTCTGCACTTCACTATCTTTGAAAGAAAACATGCCAGTAAAGTGCGTTGGTTTTTCGTACATGCAACAGCTAATCAGCAAAACAACAAACGAATTAACAAAAAAGAAATAAACGAAAATATTAAAATACAAAAAAATGCAAACGGTCTTATCTAATGTCATGTGATTTTAGAAGTAAAATTATAGAAAAAGCTGTACCACAACGAAAAAATATCTCGGTTTATAATGGGCATGAAACTTTCAGTTTTAAATTCAAAAGAATTGTTTCGATATACGAGAAAAATTCGTAACACCTATATATGTATGTATGTATATTCTGAATAGTAAAAGAATAAGTGACAATTTTAATGAAATATATTTATAAATATGCCAAAATCACATTTTTGCGAAAAACAACTTTTTTATTGATGAAAATGTTTCTTTGGGGCTTAAGTAGCAACTTTTGTTCATTGACTTTTTCATAATTCGGTTATTTACAAAAATACCGTTATTTTTAGGTTATTGAAGAAAATCAAAATTTTGACCTTTAAATTTCCAGAATTCGACCAAATTATGTTTAGCAAACTTGTACAAAATCCTTTGGCGAGTATTTTTGTTGAATATATGAACTCATAGTGTTTGCAAATACAGGGTGTTTTGATACATTTTTCAATAAAAATCAGTTTTGCGCCGTCTAGCGGCAATAATTTGTACTAACTATATTCAGCAATTTGAAAGGTAATTTGAATATCTTTTCATAAAAAAATCGGTTGAATAATAACCGAATGAGAAAGAGAAGAGCTATTAGATATTTAATAGTTTCAAACTTTTTATTAAAATATGTATGTAAATTCGTCATTACAATTTTGTACGTAATTACATTTTTAGTTTTACAAATAAAATTTAAGTTATTTTAATAGAAATGTATTTAACAGAATCTTTATTTTTTATCAGGGACCGAAAATAACAGTTATTTTTAAAATTTAAAATCAAAAAGTCAGGTGGATATAATTTTTCTATCAGATATTTGAATACAGCATATTGATGGTGTTATGCTAAGGAATAATAAACTTAAAAGACTTTAATTTTTTTGACTTTTATCAAAAAGTCACTTTATAATAATTATTTTTTGACCGATATTTTTTTGGTCAAAAATAAAAGTTAAAATTTGACTTTTATTTTTTAAGTCAAAAATAAAAGTTAAAATTTGACTTTTATTTTTTAAGTAAAAAATATAAGTTAAAATTTGACTTTTATTTTTTAAGTCAGAAATAAAAGTTAAAATTTGACTTTTGTTCCTATTGAAAGCAGATGTTAAAAAAGTTAAATAAAATTTTAATTGAATATTAACACAGTTTTTATTTTTAGAATTAGAAGTACATGTTGTATTTGTATTAAAACAAAAAGAAAAAAATTATAATAGAGTACATATGTATACAAAAACGTTTATTGGCTAGAAAGTTAAGGAGTTGGTGTTTTGCATATTTTTCTCTGAAAATACAAATTACATTTAATTTCCTTTATTTCAATATTAAGTTGTTCACTCTTTCATTGCAATGAATCAAAAAATTTCAGAGGCCGTGCTTCGGTGGTGATCATATCAATGCAAGCATCTACGACCTCCTTTCTGGACATTTCATCATTCATTACTTACATGCTTGTTTGAAAGTTTGCTCAATTTTTCGTAGTCCGTATACATGTCTGCATCGCAGTTTTGCAAATGTCTTCTTAAATTGGTTATGCTTCCAGCATTATGACTTTCTTACATATTTTACACGTAGTTTCTCCACCACTCTCAAAGTATTATTCGCGGATTAAAATATTCCGTTATAATTAATGAGTTAAGAAATCACGTTGTCAAATATTTGTCAACTGCATTAAAATGAAAAAGAAGAGTTGATAACAATGATATAACAATTCTACTGTGCTATCACAGTAGTTGATTCTTCTTAAATTAGTAAAGTATAAATAACGGTAAAATAATATTGTCATCAGTGTTGCCGCGGCCTTTAAATTTTTGTAACCAAATTTTAGTAAAAAAGGAAGTACTGCAGAAAGGGTATCATTTTGTGCCTAATCAATGAACAATGCTTTTACTTCTTCATTCATCTATTAAAAATGTTGTTGAAAAGCTTTTAGATCTATTATTAGAATTCCAATGAAAGAAATATCTTTTTTTTTCTCTTTGGAGAAAAATGTAACCAATATGAAACCATGTAACCAATTTTGGTTAGCAATAACCAAAACAACAACACTGATTGTCATCGATCTTATTTTTCTTATAATTCCATTACATTGTTATTATTATGGCATAGTCAATTTTTTTTCTTACTTAAAAAATAAAAGTCAAATTTTAACTTTTATTTTTGACCGAAAAAATAAAAGTCAGATTTTAATTTTTATTTTTGACTTAAAAAATAAAAGTCAAATTTTAACTTTTATTTTTGACCAAAAAAATTTAAGTCACATTTTAACTTTTATTTTTGACTTAAAAAATAAAAGCCAAATTTTAACTTTTATTTTGGACCGAAAAAATAAAAGTCAAATTTTAACTTTTATTTCTGACCGAAAGAATAAAAGTCAAAAAATAACTATTATATTTTGACTTTTTTGAAAAAAGTCGTAACTGTTACGGTCCCTGTTTTTTATACTTTTAAAAACATCAAGTTATTTAATATTAATAAAAATTTTATTATTTAAATTTTCAGAGGTCTACATAAGATTGTAAATTCTTTAGTTTTTCTATGAGTTGAGGATTAGAGTCTCCTCAACTCAAAATTTTCACCGTGATATTTATAATTTAAACCTCTCAAAAGGTTTATTTGCTTTTTTAAAAATTTTTTCCGATTACATCGACATAAGGTAGTTCATGTAATAAATTAAATAATTCCATAGGCTCATCCATTTGAATCAAATTTAGAAATAGGACTTTACTTTCCTTTTTCGTTCCTCAGCATTCCATTTTTTATTTTCCTGAAAAACCTTTTTCATTATTTTTACACCATTTTCCATATCTTACTTCGTTGGATGGAACTGCAGAATGTCGAAAAGGAAGTTAAGTGACATCTGGTGTATATTTCTTTATGAGGTGCCATATTCTCGTTCCTCTCCGCCATCGCAAACACTCTTTCCACATTGACATTACTGTGGAATGAGTATACATCTACAGGTCTATCGATATATCTTTTTAACATTGAATCTTTCGCAGCCGCTAAAACTATTTGAAAAATGTCAACATATTTTTTTTTTAATTTGCAGTAAGCAAATTAAGCTTGTCTGTGTTAAAAGCAAATTGAAATTTGTGGGGAACTAAGAACGATGTTTTATTTTTATCTTTGAACTCTAAATATTGGAATATTTGATACAGCACATCCTTAAAAGTAAGATGATCTGATTTTTACGTACTTTTTCATACAAAAAGTTTTTTTATGAGAGTAATTTGTTCAATTTACCAGACTTGGGGAATATCAATTACATTTGGTAATAAATTACACATTCAATTACTAATTACATGTAATTGTAATTGGAAATTTTCCATTACAATTACATTCAAATTTTGTAATCGTAATTAGAATTACTTGTAATTAGTAATGGAAAATTTTCAATTAGACATTACCTGTAATTGTAATTTAAATGTAATTGAATTTCCCCATGTCTGTAAGTTACTCAGCTACCAAACTTTACGGAAAAAGTACAAACGGACATATTAATAACACTAAGATAACACTAAGAGAGATGCTCTTATCAATTATTCGCATATACTAAGAGATTAAATAACAGTTAATGAGAAAAAAAATGTTCTAAACAAAAAAAAATGTTCTAAACAAAAACATTGATACAAAGAAAAACAATAACATTATAAATGTAAAAACTTTACCTATGAATGAATGAATGAATGAATAAAATTTGCCGAAAATACGCTTTAATGTTTTTTGTACGGCACAAATTGTGCTGAATATTATGCCTTTAAATTCAACACAGTTTTTGACAACTATAATATCTAAAATTCTGCGGTGGTGCTTAAAGATTACATTCCCACTTCAAAAGTTATATGAAGGCGAAAAAACGAATTTTTTCAATTTTTTCGCTTTTTTTACACATTTTCCAAATTTTCTTGTAAACGAAAAATGCGATCGTCACGCACCACCGCAGAATTTTAGAACTTGAAACCATTAACAACTGTGTTGAATGGCAAGACAATTTGTGTGTAGCAGTAGTCTTTTCTTGCTTTCAAGTTTTGTTGTTGCCATTTTTTTCAGTGTATATATGTAACAATAATAAAAATAAAAATAAAAAAAATGAAAGAAAACTACCCAAACTAACTATGCAAAAAATGAAAACATTGATTTTGTAGCTATTAACATAAATATTGCGTTAAATTCGTAAAAAGTTAAAAAATCCAAGTTTTAATGGACACTCTAAATTTCCGTTTCAGGACAAGTGAGGGACAGTTTAATTACCAATTAAGGTAGCTGACTCTATCCCCGAAGCAATAAAAATCATTCGGCATTCATAGTCTGAAAATTAAAAAGTACATTTTTGTGCCATATATAAATATATTATTTCATTTTAACTCTTAGTTTAAATATTATTAAAGGAAAATTTTTAATTTTTCTAAGCGATAAAATTTTTTTTATTTTCATATATTTCAACTTAAGAATTTTTCTTTTATTTAAGACAGTCTCAATTCAGTCTAGTTTATAATGAATGTAAAAACTTTATAAGTGTGTGTGAATTAAGAGAAATTGAATATGCAAATCTGACAAGAGCATTAGAGTTAACACAAACACACCCACATTTGAAATAACTGTATGTATAGTTTATTAATATATTATTATAATTTTATTTTTCCCCTTTCTTTTAATTGGCTTCATGATTTTGTGATACAAATAAAATATTTTAATTTATGTGAATTTAAAATTGTAACAATTAGCGCTATTATGACAGTGACAAATAAATATCAATAAAAACCTACACAAACAAATCATTAAAAATAAATTAAAAGTATAATACAATATTCATAATTACATTATTTTTTTTTGTAAACAGATTTGAACGGAGGCCGTTCAATACCATTTTAAGAGCATATAATGCTCTTTCCAAGCTTACCTGGGTTGCAGGAACACACTGTTGACTTTTTTGACAATTTATTCCTTATCCATAAATTTATAATGTATTTTTTTCCTCCCAGATAAAAAATTATTAATTTCCAAGTAATTTTATTCGCTTTCTTGTTCTGCTCGAATGAAAATGGGAAAATGGAAGATTGTTAACCAATCAATAACGATTTCTTCAGTTGAAATGCAAGATCACTGTATTTACATAAAATTAGTTTTATTTTCTGACGGAAAAAATAAAACTCCAAAAAAAGTTTAATTTTTTTATTTAAAAATAAAACTCTTTTTTTTTAAACTTTCATTTGAGTTTTTATTTTTATTTTAAAAATAAGTATTATAAATGGGGGGTAATTCCACGTCAAATCAACACGGCACTCAAAATGACTACTTCATATTTTACTGACACTTTTGTTGTTTATATTCCTTGACTCTCTGAATCTAAATATAATTTCAAAAAAATTTAATCTCTTATAGTTTTTTAGCTATACAGTTATAAAAGTCGGAAAATATCGCTTTTTTGCGTATGCGCTCGAGGATTAAATATTTTCTAATTCCAGTTCTATAAGCGCTAGGAAGTTGAATAATAGCTCATTTTAAAGGGGATTTCGTACGCTTTAATTTGGTATTAATCATGAAAAAAAAACTTAACAAATTTGTTTCTCTTATTTAAAAAAAATGTATAAAAATCTTTGAAATAGTGTCGTTTAATTTTTTCAAAATTTACATATGTTTTTAAATTTTTTATAAAATTTTTTTTAAATAAATATTGAGTTTTCTTTTAATTTTATAGAAAATTTGTTTGGTTAAAATTTAAAATTTTATCAAAATTATTTTTTTAAAATTTTGTCGAAAATTTTTTGTTAAAATTAAAAAAAAAAATGTTGTAAGAAAATTATTATTTTTATTATTGAAAAACTTTCTAAAACGTTTTTTGTTAAAATTATATCGAAAGTTTTTTGTAAATTTTTATTCTGGGGGGTCAATGTGCCTATTGGCTGCTGCTAGTTCTCACCCTGTGGATCTATCGGCTACCTCTATGTGTATTGCTTTCTACAAAGGCCTTTAATACAAATCAATGCAGAAAAATGCTACAAACATATTGATTCCCCGAGATGTGTATGCACTTCATGCGATCCAATGGTCGCAGTCTAATTTTTATTTAACACTACCTATGCCCGCTACGTCGTGGTCATCCTAACAATATTTTGCGCGATTTGGCTTTGAAAGTATTCAACACCAATTGTAAGACTCTTACTTTATAGTGCTTCAGTTATGATTTATGTTTATACTTTATATAAAGGTACCCATCCCTGGATAAAATTCTAAAATTTATAAAAAATTCTAAAAACCATTGTAAAGCTCTGTGAAAATTGTTTAAAATATTTAAAAAAATAATGCAATTCCACAAAGTACAAATGCAAATCAAATACAAATTTTATTCAATTGGCGCCTAATACTGCGCAATAGCTTTTAAAATATCCCAGTTTTAAACCGAAAATTTTAGTACCTTTCAACCGGAAATTGCGTTTTTATATGCTTTTACTCCACTTTCCCTTGGAAATAAGATATTTTTTCGGAAAAAAGTATCCTATATTGGAATCAGGATGCTTGGTATCTCCTCACAAAATTTTGCAAAATCCATCCAGTCTTTTCTACGTGATGCGAACACAAATGAAAAGCATACACACAGACGGATTGAGTTACTATTTTATTATATGTATAGACAAAAAAACAAAAGGGAATAATTACAACTAAAAAATATAAACAACTTGAAAAAAGCGTGAAAGCGTGGTTTTTTTCCCACAGCCACAAATGAAATGGTTCGATGTTGCTGAATTCTATTAGCGAAATTTTTTAAATTATGCATGGCAGATTAGTGGGCTTAAATTTTCTGTATCTCTTCTGGTGTCTTGGCAAAGTTGATTTCAATCTGAATACAGACGGATATCGCTTATTCAATTCGCTATGTATAAGGATTCAGAATATATATACTTTTTAGGGTCGGAAATTAATATTGTAAAAATTGCACACGGACTGACAAACTTATATATATCCTTTTCCCCTTGTGGTGAATAAAGAGAACGTGTTGGGTTGGTAGTTTTGTGTAAAACTATTTTACAAATTAAATAATTTTAAAAAATAGTTCAAATAAATACAATTATATACTGCTAGTATCTAATTTTTATTTATCTCTTTGTTTTATTTTTTTATTTATTAAAGGCATATGGATAATTCTTTACAGACTATTATATAAAATAATTTAGGTACTTTATATATAAATATAAATATATAAATATATTATTACAGATTGATACACAAAATAAATAATTTAAGTAGTTGAACAAAAGATCTAGAATTATTTAAGTACAAAATAATATTTCGTTTTAAAGTCATAACATTAGAAGACAAATCATTAAAATTAGACATTTCATTAAAACAACAACACAGTTTTTTAAAAAGGATCTGCCATAGCAAAATTAGTACGATAGTTTTATATATAGAGAGAAGGTCGTATGAACGTAATGAGTGTTGAGGAACATTAAAAGATAAGTTACTTTATAAAAAATCAGAGCATATAATTCCATTAATAAGGTTCATCATGAATGACACATTGAGCATGGTTCTCCGGCCTTTTAACATTTGTAAATTAATCTCTGACCAACATTACTCAGACAGAACAGAAGGAACTGCTTTTGCACAGATACGATGCGATCGATATGTATATTGTAATGGGTGATTTTTTTGAGGTTAGGATTTTCATGCATTAGTATTTGACAGATCACGTGAGATTTCAGACATGGTGCCAAAGAGAAAGATGCTCAGTATGCTTTGACATTTCATCATGAATAGACTTACTAACGAGCAACGCTTGCAAATCATTGAATTTTATTACCAAAATCAGTGTTCGGTTCGAAATGTTCAAATGTGACAAATTTTGTTCAGCGATGAGGCTCATTTCTGGTTGAATGGCTACGTAAATAAGCAAAATTGCCGCATTTGGAGTGAAGAGCAACCAGAAGCCGTTCAAGAACTGCCCATGCATCCCGAAAAATGCACTGTTTGGTGTGGTTTGTACGCTGGTGGAATCATTGGACCGTATTTTTTCAAAGATGCTGTTGGACGCAACGTTACGGTGAATGGCGATCGCTATCGTTCGATGCTAACAAACTTTTTGTTGCCAAAAATGGAACAACTGAACTTGGTTGACATGTGGTTTCAACAAGATGGCGCTACATGCCACACAGCTCGCGATTCTATGGCCATTTTGAGGGAAAACTTCGGAGAACAATTCATCTCAAGAAATGGACCGGTAAGTTGGCCACCAAGATCATGCGATTTGACGCCTTTAGACTATTTTTTGTGGGGCTACGTCAAGTCTAAAGTCTACAGAAATAAGCCAGCAACTATTCCAGCTTTGGAAGACAACATTTCCGAAGAAATTCGGGCTATTCCGGCCGAAATGCTCGAAAAAGTTGCCCAAAATTGGACTTTCCGAATGGACCACCTAAGACGCAGCCGCGGTCAACATTTAAATGAAATTATCTTCAAAAAGTAAATGTCATGGACCAATCTAACGTTTCAAATAAAGAACCGATGAGATTTTGCAAATTTTATGCGTTTTTTTTAAAAAAAAAGTTCTCAAGCTCTTAAAAAATCACTCGTTAGAACGGGTCCCATATAACACTGGTAAACAAGGTTTATGTAACACAGATCCGAATAGCATTTTTATTATGTGTGAATGTTTTTATGTGTGAAATAGTTTTTAAAATGTAGCTATCACGTCTCATTTTTATGTTACCATCATATTTTACCATAATATCACATTATTTATCTACTTAAACTTCCTGACCATTTCGTCGGTCTGTGAGACCGATGAATCACATTTGTGTTAATTTCACGAAAACAAAAAATTGCAACACCATCATTCTCTCAGTATCTTCATTATTTCTCATTATACAACGTTTAGTGTAACAAGTGCGTTTGAGTTAAAGTGTTGTACCGGTCTGTGAGACCGACTTATAGTTAAGTGTCACATTTTCGATAGGTAAGCTGGTTTTGCTAAATTGGATATTTTTAGATGAAAATGGACAATTAGAGATCAGTTTATATGATTTAATAAAAGAATTATATTCAAAGTTAATTATCGTGAGATTTTCGTTAGATATGGCAGATATTGAGCGCATAAGAGCTATTCTGAATGAAATCGATTCAGATCTATATTCTGATGTGAAAAGTGGTACTGAATACGAAGATAATATTGATGTGTATGAAGCAAACAATGATACTGAACAAGAAGACTCAGAGGAAAGTGATGTTGAAGATTTACAGGACGCTGAATCGAGCCACAAGCTCTAACGACTGATTGAAATTTACAAAGACGAACCTCATAATGAGGCATACATATATTTTAAGCATATTGAAATTATTTTTTTTTAGTGTTCCTGTTTTTTTTAAGTCCTTTTATTTTTTTGTTTACTTCTAAAATCTATGTTAATAGAAAAACAACATTTTATAACTGTTGTGTTTTGTGAATGATTTTTTTTTATTTTTATATTAGGTCTAGGATCAAAAATGCCAATTTATTGTGATGAAATATAAATTGATGCTGTGAGCTAAAAAAACTTAAATTTGTTTTTTTTTTCTTCCTTCAGTTATTTCAGATTAGTTTGTTAAATATGACCACTGCACAGGTTTTGAAAACTTTAGAACAGTTTTGAGATACCGAGGAAAATCTTGAAATCGGTCTGAGAGACCGAGAAATGTGAATGTGTAGCACAAAAATGAAAATAGTCAGGAAGGTTAAAGTTCAACATACTTAACTTAATTTAATCTAGTAACCAATGTATTTATTGTACTATTATAGTTCCAAACTGTACATATGCATATTTCAAAGATGCTCCTAGGTAAAATAATGTGTTTAAGTTGTTTGAAAGAGAAAAAATTAATGTGTACAATTACATTACAAATTTTCGTTTTCATAATAAGTTTCTGGCGTAATTTTTCCTATATTTACCACTCTATTGCCAGTGTCTCTATAACAAAAAAAAAAAAAAAAACCAGACGTGGTAGCTGTTTTTCTGTTTCCTTTTCGGATTCAGCAGGTAAAAGTAAATAGGAATAAGTAAAAGTTATCCATGTTACATGAAAAAATATTTTTTTTGTAGACCTGTGTAATCGAACCGCAATCCAGAATAGGTCTTACAACTGCTGTATATAAACATTTGGTAAGCGGATCTTTAAATTATTTTGCCCAACGTTTAATAAAAACCAAAACCCGACGGGCTTTATTTACAGTTATCATAATATGTTCAAGAAAGTTTAACTTTGTATCGAATAAAATTTCTACTTTGCTGTTGTTCAGGACATAGTTACGAATTAAAAATATCACGCCCTTTAGAAAAGTACATATTTTTGCATTTCTTTCAGATTAAGTTCCATTAAATTAAGCTGACACCACTCATAAAGTAATCCAAATCATCCTGAAGATGGATAAAATCTGAAGTTTGTTTCAAACTTAAAAATATTTTTACGTCATCATTTTTACGTTTTATGGCCTCAGCCATGTCATTAAAAAAAATAAGAAACAGTATAGGGCCACTGACACTGAACTAAGAGGAATTTGTCTTGAAACTCCAGATTTAAATTTGATAGTTTAAGTTCTGCATACGAGATACGATTTTAACCAGCTCAAAAAAAATTCTCTTATCCAGTTTATTAGTAATAAATTACGGTTTACTTTGTCATACGCTTTCATAAAGTCGGTGTAAATAACGTCGGTTTCCTGACCATTAACAAAGGCTCTATTAATCAGGGTTGTAAAAGTGAGAAAATTCGTCCTTAGTGAAAGATCTTTACGAAATCCATATTGAAAAGATGTACGAATTAAAGAAATTGTATAAATAAAAAACTTGGTAGTAAATTTTTAAAAAATTTTGGTATATCACTCAGTTTGGCTATTCCTCTGTAATTGCTTATATTAGATTTATCACCAGATTTAAATAAGGGAAATATATAAGACTCTTTCCACTTTTTAGGAAAATGCTCGTATATTAACGAAATATTAAAAATTATAGATAATGGTAAAGCTATAGCAGATGAGCAGTTTAATAAAAAGCATCTCTAAATTCCATCAGGTCCACTATATATTGAAGACTTAAAAATCCTTAAGCAATTTACTCTATGTAAGGTGTCGATTGAAAACATTGACATTATTCGTTTTGAATTGGTTTTGTAGGGATAATCGACAATATCATCATAGTTGGTGTCAGAATAGGTAGAGGCAAAAACGTCAGCAAACATGTTACTAATTACAGTATCCTCACAAGATTCAGAGCTTAAATATTTCATTACTTTTGGTATGCTAGAAGACTTTCTTTTAGAGTTTACGAACTTGAAAAATGATTTAGGATCATGCAAAAAAACTAGATTTTATATTAATAAGGTAGTTGTCGTACATCTGTTTGTTAAGCTGACTGTATTGCGCTAAAGCCTGAAATATTATTAATTCAATATTATACAAAATACTTTTTTATGCAGATAAAAATGACTTCAATTACAAATTAAATCTTGCGTCAATAAATAATACAAATAAGATCATAAAAACAATTCTAAAAATAATAAAAACTATAAAATTTTCTTATTTGTATATACAGTGACTCTGATTAATATTCGTTATTTTTATTTCGTGTTATTTAAACGAGAAATTCAGCAAGAAAGTGAATAAAACTCAAAATTTTATGTTATGGCAAGAAAATATATTTCCCGAAATCAAATTAATTTATTCTTAGAGTATAAAACATTAACAAACATATGCTTAAAAGGACAAAAAGTAGAAACTTAACAAAATTCATACTTCATGAATATTCGGTTTTTTGTGAAACTAAATTAAACTCTTTCAATATTATGTCAAAAGGATAAAACTAATATCTGGTTGGAAAACCGTTATTTTTTATAAGCTCTGTTAGACGGTTAGGTATATTATAAATAATTTTTTTAAGTATTCTACACTGATCTTATCCCATTCTTCTTGCAGTCTTTTCTTAAGCTCGTTTCTGGATGAAATAGGACTTTTACGCACTTGGCGGCCCAAATGATCCCATAAATTTTCTATCAATCACTTTTGGGCAATTGTAAAGCAACCATTCGCGAACAAGATGGGCTTTATGTTTGGGGTCCCGTAAAATTTTTAAGTACATGTCCTTGTTCATTGTGCCTTCAATAAAAACCAGTTTTCCGACCCCGTTTGCTGATATACATCCCCAAACCATCACGTGTCCACCTACGTGTTTCACTGTGGGAGTAATGTTCTTTGCTTTCAGTTCTTCATTGGGTTTACGCCAGACCATTGTTCTTCCATCGCTACCAAATATGTTGAATTTGCTTTCATCAAGGAAAATAACGTTTTTCCACCAACTCTCGTCCTTTTTTATATGATCCTTTGCAAATTTGAGTCGATATTTCCTATTCTTTAAATTTAGGAATGGCTTCTTACGAGCAACTCGGCCATTGTACACATGCCTTTTAATGGCTCGACGTATTGCTTCTGCAGATATAGTCTTATTTAATTCCTCCTTAACTTCACTAACTATTTTAGAAGCACTTAAGCGCGGATTAATCTTAAATTTTCTAACAATAAAGCGCTCTTCCGCTTCGGTTAATTTTTTAGGCTGACCGGCTTGTTTTTTAAAACCAATGCGGCTTTCGTTTTTGTATCTTCGAACAATGTCACCGACATTATTAGGCTTCATATTTAATACTTATACGTTTTGCCAATATTTTTATACGTTTTTCCATTATTGTAATGAAAAATCACCAATTCTCTTTTCTCCAATGAAGTATTTTTACCTTTACGACCCATTGTTTCTAATACACAAACAAATCAAACAAAAAAACGTTACAAAGCCAATAGTTTTCAAACTACGTGTTAATTTGACTTTCATAAAGTTTATTTTGTCCGTTATACCAGACATTTTTGCACAGTTGCAAAATTACTTGGTTGTATTTTTCGGCAGGATGAAAAAACCGAATATTAATGAGGCATATATTTGTGAAATATTTCAGCATTTCAATTTTTATAATTTAATTTGTTTAACGTATGTAAAAACTATATAACACAGAAAAGAGCTATGAATATGTTTATTATTTTATAAAAGAACATTTTTGAAAATACCACAAATTTTATTTAAAAATGAAGGAATTAAACAACGAAAACTAAATACCGAATATTAATGAGAGCCACTGTATTTCTGTAATCTTACAACAACAATAGTTAACTCTTCATTTTCCATCTTCGGATAAAGT
The DNA here is from genome assembly GCA_949628195.1 of Phasia obesa. Classification (NCBI taxonomy): domain Eukaryota; kingdom Metazoa; phylum Arthropoda; class Insecta; order Diptera; family Tachinidae; genus Phasia; species Phasia obesa. The sequence continues at coordinate 88,856,118 of OX451215.1, forward strand.
AAAAATCTTTTTTACATCTACCCCAAAATAAGTTTTATTATTTCACTTACTGCAAACGAAAAACCTCTTTCACCTGGACTCGATATGAACTAAATAACTTGTAAACTAATGTTTGTAATTTAAAAATAATTATCACACAAATTGTTGAAAATTTATTTGCGTACATTTTTTAGAAAAATTAAAAACTCTTACAATGGAAGCTACTACTCGTATACCTACCAGTGAAATCCCCCAACAGCGTCATTAAGTCTTTGAGAAAATATTTTTTAAAAGAAAACACATAAAAACCAAGCGAATGCTACAAGTAACTACGAAAACTAAATAACGTAGACGACGTATCACCATGATTGTGGGCAGTAGCCGAGTCAGCATTAAGGTGCAAACACAGAATTGATGCCATTTAACCAGTCGCTTTCGGCCAAAATAAACTAAACACTAAATGTGGGGAATAGAGAGAGAGCACGACATAAAATGAACGTTAATAAAAATAATTTGAAAAGATTTTTAACCAAACTTTTAATACAAAAATTATGTGGAAGGTTTGATCTTTTGTTTAACTTAAGAGAAATTATTTTAAGAAATTTTTCAAACCTCTACCTAATGACCCCAGTTATTATTGATTTTTAGAAAAAAAAGACAGGTACTTTGATTCTTTTATTTTTGAAGTAACGAACCTCAAAATAAAACTTGAACCAAAAGAAAGGCTGCGAACCCTAAATTATTTTAAAAGTTCTATCAAGTTATTTTTTATAAACACTTTGGGTTCAGTGCTACATCAGGCTTAGTGTTATTTCATAAACGTTCCAGAAAACTGCTGAGTTTGCAGTATATTTTTCATTTTGACAACTTCAGAAATTACTAGAAGGAGGATTCACTTTTATTATAGTGGATATTTCAAGTCATATAAAAATATTCTTAATTATTGGTATTAACATCATTCTGAGGGATTATACCCGAGATAATTACAACAATATCTCAAACAAAATGTCAGACAAATGAACTTATACGTTGTACAAGATACCAGAAATATAATAGTAGCCTTACTGTCCGAAGTTTAAATATTTTGCAGACCAAAGCTACATCCTCTCATTATAAACGCTGCAAGCCATTTATCCATGTCTCAAGCGAACAGTTGGCTTTAAACCTGTCGATAAAACTCAATGCTTTTCTTCGATTTATTCCACTACCTTATTTTTCGTTTAGTGACATCAGAACTTTTTTACTAACTTATTCCGAACCTCTTTCTACCTTGCAGTGTAGAGGTATTTGCAAAGACTTTTCCACTTCGATCTACCTTGTGCCGCTGTTTTGGCAGTTCTAGGCTCGATTCTTTGTTCTGTCAGAATATCGTTGATAGTTTCATACGTATGAAATTTATAGTCAAGCTTAAGTTCGTTTTATTCTCTCTAAGAAAGAATAATTTTAATTACAAATTAGCTGATAGTAATACTAACACCTAAAGAAAATTGGAAAAATTAATTTTGAGACACCAGCTGAGCGGAATGCACATTTTCTAGACAGCTACGTCCATCATCAGCACTCTTCGTATTTATCTACTTAGGGTAGTGTTTAGTTGTAAGCATCATCTATTTAACCAACCAAACCCAGGTAAAGGAATACGAGAAAACTTGCATTCAATTATCAATCGTCAGTTGATGAGAACGAAGTCTACCACTACTTCCCTCTTAAGCTTCCCTCTTGTTGAATATTTTTACTTCAATATTTACCACCTTATATTTGTTGTTGCTCCAGCCAACCTTCGGTTAGCAAAGAAAGATACTTTTGTTTATTTATTTTATTCAAACATTCGTTTTTTAATTAATACTAATCTAGTATCAAACCAAACTTTGTTGGGTAAACATGAACGCGGTGCCCTGCGATTTGTAATTTTAAAAATTTTCCAATTTTCCCAATTTTTCTTTAATATTATCACCTAATTTGTAATTTAAATTATTCTTTCTTAGAGAGAATAAAACGAATTTAAGCTTGAATATAAATTTCATATGTATTGAATATAAATAGTTCGACTAATAAAATTTAAATTTTCAAAAAAAAAGTTCCTCTGGTTCTCGTACTACTAGGTCTTGCTTCTGCTAATCGGTTCGCCAGGCTGCCCTTCGGCATCCTACCCACAACCATCCAAACCATCTTTCTTATTGCGTTTGATTTTGTTGTTTGCCGGTTCTGTATTTAAACTGGCTCGTATAATTTCGTTTCGTATTCTGTGACGTCTTGTTTTACCAGCCACACGCCTTAAGTATTTAATTTCTGATGCCTAAATTCTGCTTTGATTTTTTGTTTTTAGCGCCCATGATTCGCAGCCAAATGCAAGGAGTGGTATATACGTGGAGTTGTAAACAGCAAGTTTTGTGTCCGTTGAAACTTGTCTCTTACCGATAAAGTTGCTGTTTAAGGCGAAGTATATATTGGAAGTGGTAGCTATTCTGCAATTCAAATCTCTGTTCGCTTCTTCTCTAATTGTAACTCCCAATTATCGGAAGTGTTTCGGATGCCTCTTCTGGTCACATCGTTCACAAAAAAATTAAGGTTTTGTTAAAGCGATTCCGTGGATTTTGCAGCAATGGTCGCGTCATCTGCATCTGCATATGCAAACTTTAAAACTTTTACTGGTTGCATTTTCCAATTTCCTACCGTCATTGGGATAAAAGAGTTTCTGTGCTGTAGCTCAAGTGGTTAGTACGTTGACTACTAAAGCATGATCACGAGTTCAATACTTAGCCGTGACAACGTAAATTTGTCTGATATGTATTAATTCTCTTTATAAAAATGCATATCCGCAGCGCCCTCCTTCGCCGGTATTAGGACATAGCACTAAATCGCCGGCGAAGTAAAATAATTATAAATTGGCTATGCTAGTTTCAAACCAATATGCCTACATAACATCAGAAGCGCTGCAACACTATTCTAAAAATAATCATAACTTGCAATTGCAGTGTTGCCATATGTGAAGCTTTACTATCGCACTAACCATCTGTCTTATCTACTCCTATCCCTTTCCAAAGAAAGTAACACAGTTAATATAGGCATTAATTGCCTAAATGTTACTTCTCTTTATAAAAAAAAAGATTTGATTACGTCGTCCATAAGTATTATAAACAGCTATATCACTTTGTTGCACACCTTGTGTTGTCAAAAATTCTTAGGATGTAGCATTTCCCATCCTTACATAATTTCGGCATGTTTCGTAGAAGCTTTTGATCGTCTGATCAATACGTTGTCAATATTTCGTTTCCGAGAACCTCCCATAACTTTTGCCATTTCACCGCATCGAAAGCTTTCTCGAGGTCTATGAAGTGAATTTTCCTGTTAAAAAAAACGTCAAAATTCTTCCCATGCTTCTGCCTTTGACAACCGGACTAACTCTCTAACTTTTATACGTTGTTGTTTGTAGCAGTCGTATTTTTCAGTGGTTTTATTGCTTAAATAGTGCTTCCATCTCTTCTGCTTTTCATATACTTCCTCTTTAAGAGCAACGTTTTACTACCTAGTAGCTTTAACATGTCGTCCGCCGCATTTTACTTCATCTCAAACTTCTTTCGCAAAATCAGGTAGTATGCTTTTAAATTCCTTCCACATGAAGTATACGTTATCGAATGATATATGTGGTCTGGCCCTACTCTGTTCAGATACTGTCTTATGGTACTGCTCTTGAACTCCACTGGATTTTAGTTTTGCTAATCTTTATTTTCATGTTCCATCGTCGACTTTTCTTATTTGACATCTTTTCGACTACTTTGCGTAGTACCAGTATGTAATTATCGCTTCCTATCTGAATTTAAAATGAATGAAATCAATTTAAAAATTTTCGGGAAATTTTTCACTTTTGCGGCTACCTAAGCGCTACCTAAACGGTGTTAAGAATCATTCCTAGGAAGTTAATATATTCTAGAAAGTTGTTTATTGAGATCTTAGGTTCATTTTGTAGTTGATTATTTCCTTGAATTTTGAACGGTTTGCAACCTATGGACCTGAACAGGGAAAAAAAGGTAAAAAATTGCATTTTTTTTAAGTTTTTTGCGATTTTGACCTTGAAGATGAAGTTTTTTTGATTTTATATGTTAACAATTTTTGTTCTTTATGACAAGAGCTACAAAAGTATATCAAAATTTCAAACGGTTTGCAAAATATGAGCTTGAGAAAAATTATCATTTTTTTCAAAAATGACATCGAGGCCCCACATCTTTGAGGGTCCATAAAAAAAACCTGGAGGACTTTGGGCAAAACTGGGAGACAGGGTCCTTTTTTTTGGTCTTTTATCACGTAGTGGTGTCCGTATATGGTTATTTTTTTCCGTGTTGCACTGTGTAACATAACAACAGTTCAAAGAGATTGCCAATTAGACAGACATCGTCAACTTAAAAGCAAGCCGCTTGTTAAGTAACGAAAATTAATGATATTAATATTTCTGTCATGAAACTAGAAGAAGGACTGTCATACACAAACCTTCTTTGCAATCTTCATTTGAAGAGTAAAGAAGCAATCTCTTTCTAAGTTATTTAAAAATTTTTTTTACCACAAATGTATCGTCTAATATCTATGAGATATCAACTATGGACGTTATACCAATCAATATTATGAGTAGAATTTCATCATATAGATTGGAGCTGCCTAAATGCGGATACCTTTACTACTTCGAGTCGGGGTTTCCCTAAACATTATTTTGTATCCTATTTGTAATCCCTTCTTTGCAAAAACACAGAACATGAAACAACGTGTTTAAACAAGAGCTTGACACGTCTACAAACCCTCTGGCTCCAAAAGACGAAAATAAGACCTATAGTGATAATTATATAATTATAATTAAATATAACTTTTAGACTTATAATACGACTTTGTTTATTATTACTTCACTTTTAATTGAAGATATTATAAAAAATATGAATATAAAATATATTGTAACAATTATTTTTGTGCACACCCTTTACTTGTTTGAATATTTGAATATATATAAACCGTACTTGCAAGTTGCTCGTGTCCGATTGTTGGGTTTTCTCACTCTTTTATTTCAACTTTTAGTTGTTATCGCCAACAAACAATTAATACAAATATTTTCGTTATTTTTTAAAAATCCCCAAAGACTTAGCTATAAAAACTAACTGCCAAAAACTCTTTAAGATAGCAAACGGCCTTTGATTTAAACTTTTTATGGATCTTTATTACGTTGATTTTTTATTGCCATTTTTTTAGCGTTTATTGTTTTCATAAAATGTATTCGAAGATAATATATATGTATAAATCAAAACTGATATAGAAAGTTACCGTCTGTCTGTTAGACGGTCTGTATGTGTTAGCATAATGTTAAAACTACTGGATGGATTTTAATAATGGTTCAAATATAGATTACTTTTTTCCGTAAAAACATTTAATTTCCAAGAACAAATAGGGAAAGGTAGCTGATTTTAAAACGGGATATTTTAAACACTTTTCACATCACTCTAGAATAAGTTTTAAAATATTATATAAAGCCTTTGTTCCTGAGTAATTACTCGGGGATGGTTACATCTATCTGAAATAAATACACAAACCATATCTGAAGCACTATGAAGTCATAATGCAAAATCTAACAAAAATAAATAAAGTCTTCTATGCAGAGAATAAGAACATAAAAAACAAAAAAAAAAAAAAACACTTAATTATAGGGTGTTCCCATAGAAGATATGCTTTGATTTTAAAATATTTATGCTTTGATTTTAATATTTATAACCATATATGAAAGTTATTTTATATGTTATAAATCACAGAATTATTCTGTTTGTTTTTAATGCTATCTTACATCTTGAGTACTTTCCCACAGAGTGGAAAGTTTCTTTGATTACTATGATTCCTAAACCAGGAAAAGACCACACAAAAGTAGAATCATACAGACCTATAAGCCTTTTATCAAACGTGTCAAAGTTATTTGAGAGAATATTAATAACTAAGCTGAATCCAATTCTTAGCGCGAAAGGATGCATTCCGAACCATCAATTCGGCTTCAGAAAACAACATAGTACGATCCAACAAACACACAGATTAGTAAATGTAATTAAAACGACCTTTGAAGAAAAAAAATACTGTTCTGCGCTCTTTATCGACGTTTCTCAAGCATTCGATAAGGTTTGGCACGAAGGCCTAATATTTAAACTAAAGCTGAACTTGCTCGAAAACTTTTATAAGCTCTTAAAAGATTATTTAACGAATCGCAAGTTTTTACTAAAAGAAGGTGACTTTTTAAGCTCGCCACAGCTCATTGAAGCCGGAGTTCCCCAAGGTAGTATTTTGGGACCAATTTTATATTTACTGTACACATCAGATATGCCAATTAGCACCCTAGTCCACATATCATGTGGACTTTTGCAGATGACACAGCTTTTTTAAGTATTCATGAAAGTGCCCAAGAAGCATCAAAACTTTTACAAGATCAAATACTCAATTTGGAAAAATGGCTAGAAAAATTGAGAATAAAAGTGAATGAGCAAAAATGTACTCACATAACTTTCACACTGCGTAGGGACTCATGCCCTCCTGTTCGCATAAATAACCAAATGATACCACAGCTTTCAGACGTTAAATATCTGGGTATACATCTTGACCGTCGCCTTACTTGGAAAAGCCACATTGATTTCAAGTTAACACAAATGAAACTAAAAGCAGTACAACTAAATTGGCTTATTGGCAAAAACTCTACCCTGAGCTTAGATTGTAAACTTCTACTGTACAAGTCGATCCTCAAACCAATTTGGTGTTATGGGATTCAGTTATGGGGCACTGCCTCAGCTAGCAATTTAGAAAAAATTCAAAGGCGCCAAAATAAGATACTACGTATGATTTCATCTGCTCCCTGATATATAAAAAATTCGAACATCCACAAAGACCTAAACATGCCATCAGTTAAAGCAGAAATAGCGAAACATGCAGTCACATATCTAAAGAGGCTTGAATCTCATCCAAACCCTTTAGCGCGTAACATGCTGAATGAACCTGGTTACATTCGACTAAAAAGAAGAGATACTGTTTTTATTGGCCTTACATTAGAGGGATGACCCGCAAATGATTGCAAAATCCGTGAAACAAACATTATTTTTGTCTAGCACTGGCTGGACTTAAAAAGTATATTTTATTTTAGACTTAAGATACGTGTAATTATTGTTAGTTCAAAAATATTGAAGATACAATAAACAATTTATGAAAAAAAAATATGTTATAAATATTTATATTTAAATTTATTTATACATATTTTTTTTTTGTGGAATAAAAGCAACATGGCCAGAAACACCGCAAAAGCATGTACTTAAAATTTTTTTATGTTTTCGAAAGCAATCTAAACAATATCGTTTAAAAACTATGGGTAAATCATAAAAAATATTGTTGTTTAATTTTTGTAAAAATACAACGCAATAAATTTATAATAAATAAAACTTAAAATGCGTGCGAAGGAAAAAAGCTTTTATGCAGTTAAATATTTATTGTTAACATAATGTTCATTTAAATTTTTAACATTAAAACATAAATTTTCATAATGTACGATTTTTTCTGCTATTTATTATTTTATAGCAAATAAATATATATTTTTTAAATAAATTAAATAAGAGCAAAGGTTTTAACACTAAATCCCAACATGTAGTTTTTTAATAAATAGCAAGGCACTTGTGTTCATAAGTTTCTTTAGTCTTTTCGTGCGTCTTGTGATCTTGGCGGCTTTAATAAAAATTATTTATGGTTCATGTAAATTTTCTGTTGTTTGCATTTGTATGTGTTTTAGATGCAATAATGTATGCGTTTTATGTAAATATACAAGTACAGAAAAAACATGGTTATTGTATGGTCACGGCAACCACACTATGTTCTCTGTATGAATACATGTTTGCTGTGACTAAATTATAGTTATTTTAAATAATACTTTGGTCACGATAAACAAGTTTTTGTTAACAGTTAAACATTCCTTGGTTATACGAACCAAACAAGCAACATGGTTGATTTGATCCATATTAAACCATATTAAACATAGCCCCAAACAAAAAAAGTGGCTAGATCGAAAATGCATTGGTTTGCTAAATATTTAGCAAAGTGACAGAAACCTACCTTATTGAAAGTTGGTATGCTACTGATTTAAAATTTTTACATGTTTTGTTCTCTGTGAGATTCTCGTTGAGATTGTGTATGTGCTCACAGACCCTTAGGGGTTTTCGTGGGGGCTTTTGATATTTAATCAAATTAGAACCAATTTTTTTTTTTACTATTTAAAAATAAATTTATATTTATAACCATAATATATCATTTTAAACATAGTATATTAAGTACGACTAAAAATAAACAAATAATGTTTGGTTTTAAAAATACATATTTTGGTTTTGGCATTTTTTCAGTTAAAAGAGGTAAGCAGAAAATATAAAAATATGTATGTATATATGTTTATGTACATACCTTTTACACAACAAAATATTGTCAGGGCGCACACAAAGTGTGTGAGCACAGCTAGTCCACAATGCATTGGCTTTTAATACTTCAAGGTATATTTGTCTGCCTATGTACGTCCAATATAAGGACACCTCTATCTGCTGATTTGAGGGTTTAGGATTTAAGGCACATATTGATGCTTAATTAATAGGATACATTCAGCTTAACACATCTATTATTTGCTACGACAAAATCAATATTAATAGGCATTAACACTAGAGGAGCACGACCTTTTTACCTTTGAAGATGTCTTAATTCTAAATAAAACAAGTAGCGTTTCTCTATACACCACACATTACTAGTTCTATCGTGGTTTAATTCTTTTTAAGAATTTCAGCTTCTACATTTAGCGATATGTATACGAGAACATTCTTCATGCCTCCACACCTATTTAGAATTTTCTAAATTTTTGCATCTTTCTATTTGAAGCATCATTAGATGCTAGTAATTTTTGCTTACTTATTTAGCTGATTCCAAAATATATTATATAATATTTAGGTGAACTTTTTTTATAATTATTTATTTTATTGCTTTAATTTAGTTTCATTTTTATGCTTGGCTTTCACACTTCATCAAATATACTAATTTTTAATTTTCGCATGTATATCATACGGTTTTATCACAGTTTTAAAATCTATTAGCATAACTCAAGCTCCTGAGGTCAATACTTTCCATCTCATTTTTGGTTCCCATATTATTTATTTCGGTCACCGCTTTGTTATTCGAAGTTTCTATGATTCCGTTAAAAGCGAACGACGCTTTGCTTTTATGTAGTATTTAGTAAAGCGTCATTACCTGTATAAGAACTCTCATATTAAAGTGCATGTTTCTCTCATCACTAATAGTAGAATTTATGGAAATGAATTTTATTATGGAATAAATATTATCACGATGCTAATCAATTCGTCGGCTTTTTTTCCATAGAGATGCACTTCTGATTCTATATTTTTTAAAACTGCAGCACTTTCGCTGAGGAACCTCCATGGATTTCTAGAAGGCTGAAAAGCCTTGCAATTGCAATTTCGGTTTTATTGTCATTTTTATTAGTAATTTCATTTGGAGCTGCCTAATTTTAAAATTTTTAATCGGGTCATACTATTCAATTGTGATTCATCGATTATCATATTTTGGCAGCTAAATATCTTAGATTATATCGTGCTCAACTCTAATCAATACATATCCGATTAAAATTCACTTCTCCATTATTATACCTTATTTGCATTTGGGTTTTGCTTATCAGTTTGTATCTCCAGCGGCTCATGCTCAGCACGTTCGGAAATGCATCACTGCAAATGTCGTGTGTTCTAAAATGAATCACTGAAATAAATGATGCGCAAACAAACGTCAAACACGCATCTTAAAAATTGCTGATGTAATGGATGAGTGAGTTTTTTTTTAGTTGTTCTTTATCAATTTTATTTTGTTACATTACATTTTGTTCCATTTGTTTATACATTAATAAGAATTCGATTAGATATGGAAAAATTTTATTTAATTATTGCTTTCATCTAAATTTGTATTGTTTAAGCATTAAAAAATTAAAAAAAAATTTTAATTTATTTTGTTTTCGCATCAGTAAGTATCAGCATCAGCTCTTTTGCATCGGCATCGCAAGCTAATCACACATGCGTATCAGATGCAGCGCAGTGATGCATTTCCGAACAAGCCCTTATTTTATAACGTCTATTAATTAGGATTGACTTTTCTGTCTCCACCAGGCCTTCGGGTCTTTTTCGAAGATGCTATGACTTAAAAATTCAAATTCAACTCATAACTGCCATAGTAAGCTTATTTTATAATTTTTATAATTTATATAAAGTCAGATAGATAAGATAAAGTATTTATCTTTATAAAAATTCCAAAAATTACAAAAGACAAAAGAATTAAAAATGCGTCATAGCAAGCAAAATAAAGATAAGTCTGCAACAATGTTTCTGTCTCTGTTTCTGTTATGACTTAAAAATGTTATCATCAAAAATTTAAATAACGATCAATTGCATGTTACCTTCTAAAACTGACAGAACAGAGCGATACAAAAGAAGCGATAAAATAAAAAATATCCTCAATGAAGACAAGAACACATATAAACGCGTAATACAAACACCTGAAAACAGCCGCAGTTTTAAATACTTAAAATGCAATGCTATAATTTGCAAGTCAAACAAGTGCATTTGTTTGTGGTTAACATGCAACATTTATTCTTGTGTTTTTTTTTTTTTTTGTAGCAAGAGATATTCTGTCATAAGTTAAATGTTAAATGCAATGAGGTTAATATGTATACAAATGGGTGCAAGTGTATGCGACTACATCTGCAAATGCCACAACATTTAAAAATTTCAAACATCAAAATAAAGTCATTTAACAATTTGAATTACAACTGGAATGCTAACGAAAATGGACTGACAAAAAATACTCCGCTGATAAAAGTACGAAAAAATATTAAATGAAGGTAAAAAACATTTCTTGTAGAATCTTTTAAACCGCAAACTATGAAATAAAGAGCTTAAAACCTAATTGATTATAAATAACAACTCAGAACCGAGATCTTAAGAAATCTTTTTATTAGACGATTCATAGTTTTTCTATTCACTAGAATCAGTGGTTTGTTCTTATCTAATAAAAACAACATAAACGGTAGTTTTACAGCAATTAAAGATATTCGAAAGACATTCCCTTTGCAGCCTTATTAATTGGCATCCCTTCCAGACAATTGGAAATACACTTGGAATTCAAACAGTGTATTTCCAAATGTCAAGTAACAAAAAGAATGTAAATCAAACTTAAAGAGTGGCCCCATAGGTAGCATATCTTTTCGTATATGACCTTATCTTTTAAAGCGTTATTCATTGATATCAAAAGATCACAAGTATATTATTTAAATATTATATACTTGAAATGTTTCCTCATAGGTGATATTATTTAAGGCATATGTGTGTTTAAATGCTATTTTAAACCGTTATAGATAGATGATAAAAATTCAAATAAAGTTTGTAATATGTCCACAATAAAAATTATTAAAAAAAGTTGACGTCATTTGACGTCATTGGCATTTCCTTTTGAATCCCTGTAGAGAGACACGTGCAATTTACGAAAAATCTGTATTACTAAAAAATTTAAGACTGCAGATTGCCACTTGAAAATTACATAATATATGAATGCTATAGCATAGCAATAATATTAATAAAATCAAATAAAATACGTATTTATTTTGGAATTATTCTCTTTGACTACACTCAATATATTATATAACGAGTGATTTTTTAAGAGCTTGAGAACTTTTTTTTTTTTAAAAACGCATAAAATTTGCAAAATCTCATCGGTTCTTTATTTGAAACGTTAGATTGGTCCATGACATTTACTTTTTGAAGATAATTTCATTTAAATGTTGACCGCGGCTGCGTCTTAGGTGGTCCATTCGGAAAGTCCAATTTTGGGCAACTTTTTCGAGCATTTCGGCCGGAATAGCCCGAATTTCTTCGGAAATGTTGTCTTCCAAAGCTGGAATAGTTGCTGGCTTATTTCTGTAGACTTTAGACTTGACGTAGCCCCACAAAAAATAGTCTAAAGGCGTCAAATCGCATGATCTTGGTGGCCAACTTACCGGTCCATTTCTTGAGATGAATTGTTCTCCGAAGTTTTCCCTCAAAATGGCCATAGAATCGCGAGCTGTGTGGCATGTAGCGCCATCTTGTTGAAACCACATGTCAACCAAGTTCAGTTGTTCCATTTTTGGCAACAAAAAGTTTGTTAGCATCGAACGATAGCGATCGCCATTCACCGTAACGTTGCATCCAACAGCATCTTTGAAAAAATACGGTCCAATGATTCCACCAGCGTACAAACCACACCAAACAGTGCATTTTTCGGGATGCATGGGCAGTTCTTGAACGGCTTCTGGTTGCTCTTCACTCCAAATGCGGCAATTTTGCTTATTTACGTAGCCATTCAACCAGAAATGAGCCTCATCGCTGAACAAAATTTGTCACATTTGAACATTTCGAACCGAACACTGATTTTGGTAATAAAATTCAATGATTTGCAAGCGTTGCTCGTTAGTAAGTCTATTCATGATGAAATGTCAAAGCATACTGAGCATCTTTCTCTTTGGCACCATGTCTGAAATCTCACGTGTTCTGTCAAATACTAATGCATGAAAATCCTAACCTCAAAAAAATCACCCATTATTTTAAAATAAATGAAAATTAAAATAAAAACCAGTTAATTCTTCCACTGCACCCCAATTAAAATCTAAAGAACTAGAATCCAGTTTGGTCTCACAAATAGGGAATGAATGAGTTATGGCTTACGCTTTTACGCTACATAATGGTGAAGGAACCTATCCATCGTATGGATTAGGTATATCTTAGGACATTGTACTTCTCTAATTTTACTAGATAGATACGAAGAGTGCGGACGTAGCCATCTAGAAAATTCATTTCATTCTGCTGGTGTCTAAAATTAAATTTTTCCAATTTTCTTTAATATTAATCACCTAAATTGTAATTTAAATTATTTATTCTTAGATAGAATAAAACGAACTTAAGCTTGACTTTCAATTTCATCTGTATATAAAATAAATAGCTCGACTAATAAAATTTCAAAATATTCATTTGAATATGGAAGATAAAAACTGTAAAGTTTACCATAAGACATAAAACTTGAAAACTGTAAAGAACCACCTGCAAAAAATTGCAAAAGATGTTTCTTGTATAGAATCACATTAAAAAAAGAGTGAATACAATAACGTTTTATACGCGCAACGAACGTTGTGCAAAGAACAGCCAAGAGCTGTTATAATTTGCTGGAACTGTAACAAACAAGCCGGATTAAATTTTTTTTACGACTTCGGCGAGTATTTTGTCGCTTTAATCCTTTCTCGTATCAGTTTTCATGTATTTAGTGCAAGAGCACCCACGCAAACCTCTAAGGGTCTGTGAGCACATACACAATTTCAACTAGAATCTCACAAAGAGAACAAAACATGTAAAAAATTTTAAATCAGTAGCATACAAGCTTTCAACAATGTAGATTTGTGTCACTTTGCTAAATATTTAGCAAACCAAGGCATTTTCATTTTAACCACTTTTTTTGGTTGGGGGCCTTTGATTTAATATTATCCATAATTTTCTTCTTTTCTGATTATAGTCATATTGCTCTCTTGCTATATTCTTAAGCGTATTCATTCTACGTTTGACGTTTGGTATTCTATATCCTTTTGTCGATTCTCTCTAAATACCAGTTACCTTATTAAGAATCATGAATTGCAATTAGTTGAAGAGATCCTTGACCTTGGTGTGGTTTTTGATAGTAAACTAACTTTTGAGAGTCACCTAAATTTTATAATTCCTAATTCTTATTCACTTTAAAGTTGTCTTAAGGGAAATTCTTCTAATTTTGATTTTAGCACTAAAAAAATATTATTTTCAACTTTTGTAAGACCTAAATTGGAATATGCATACTTAATATGGAGCCCTAATTTTATAATACACATCAACCATCTGGAAAAAGTACAAATACAGTTTCTTAAGTATGTGTTTTCGTCTTTATATTTCTCAACTTCTTTAACCTGTTATGAGCATAGATGTACATATATGGATTTCAATGAAATCTTTAGAAGTCCGAAGAAATATCTCTGCTCTTTTATTTCTTCATGAAGTAGTCAACGATAATATTGACTGTGTTATGACCTACTATCCTTAATAAAGATATCCGTTCCTCATAGATATTTTAGGAAATATAATTTTTTTTCATATTAATTTTCATAGAACTGATTACGCACATAATGAACCAATAAACAAATCAATGAAATTATTTAATAGTCTTTGGGTTAACTTAGATATCACATTGCCAATTAAAACTTTTAAATCTCTTTTAAATAACTTATTATAGGTTCGCATTTAGTTTTAAGTTGCTAGTCTGTAAGTATAAAAGCAGGCTCATCACTATTTAGTACCATTTACAGAGCGAGTTTTATTATCGTCCTAAGCCCTTTCTCTTTCCTATTTTATGCTTCCCAATTATGTGTGATTATCCATGATGGTCACCCCAAATCTTTACATTAAATATACGGAGGATATCGCTTAGTTAATTACTTTAATAATCATAGAGGCTAACTTGTTAGTGGATGCATAGCATCGGTTAAATATATTTTGATGCTAGTATGGGATTGGAATGCTGGCACCGGGCATATCCCTAAATTTTTTAATACAACGAGTCCAAGCCTTATCGCGAAAATTATTTAAAACATATGCAATAGCAGTAGGTTAAACTAAATGTTTATCAACTTCAATTAACAACAGAAAACTGTCTAAAATTAAATTAAATAAATCAGTCAAGTGCGAGTTAGTCTCACACACGTAGGTCTCCGTACTATGTTTAGTACGCCTTTAAAATTTAAAATTGTTAATTTGTTCATGTCTTATGGGGCACCCTTTATTTTTAAAATCAAAGTCATATTCGCGAAAATTGCATCTCTATTAGGACACCCTTTAAATTTTAGGAATTGGTGTTATAACGGCCATACACTTTCTATAAAAATATCAGGCCTACCTGAGGTAATATACGTGAAAAACATGCCACTGCTGAATCAGCCTTTAGTAATAAGTAATTGTTACAGCGGCCGAAGTACAACATCTGCTGTAAACAATTCAAGAGACTACCTATTACGGTTCAAAAAATAAGGCTATTTAAGTAAAAATCATGTCTCTGTCGCAACACCCTTTAATTTTGTTATTTGTTATAACCGCTTTCTTACTTTCTGAAAATTTTAAGTGGCTGCCTCCTATAGCTCAAAAAATAAAGACATAAAGGCTAATAACACCTCACTTTCGGAACACCCGATAAGTTTTAGTATTCATTGCTATAGCGGCCATAGTTATACACCTTCTATGAAAATTTCAAGGGTCTACCTATTATGGTTCAAAACTTAGGCCTTATACTTGGAAATCATACCACTATCGGAACACCCTTTAATTTTTAGGTTTATTTTTTTAGACTTGTTTATATAGCGAGCTAAGTTTTAATTACTGCTTGCATATTTTTTGTGTATTCCTCCTACAGTTCAAGAAATAAGCAGATATTCGTGAATAACACCTATCTATCGGAACACCCTATAAAGTTTAGTATTTGTTGCTATAGCGGCAACAGCTATACATCATCTGTGAAAATTTCAAGAGTCTACCTATTACGGTTCCAGAGATAAAGGCGCTGACCGACTGCCAGACGGACAGACATTGTAGCGAAATCAATAGGGTTTCGTTTTTGCCCTTTGGGTACTGAAGGAACCCTAAAAATAATATAAAAACTTTAAAAATTTAACTAGTCTAAGAAGTCTTTAATAAGAAATCAATGCCTAGTTTTTGATATTTTTTTAATTATAAAAATAAAAAAACAATATTTTTATTGAAATATTTTAATATTTAATTCATTGTAAATATATGGATTCTTATCAATATATATTTCTATGAATAGCAGTTGAAATATAATAGACAATCAAATAAATATGTTAATAAAATAGTTAATTAATTTAAATATTCTATTTTAATTAATTATACAAATTATTTTAACTGGTTTAAAAATTAACTGTTTGCCATTAATATTAAAAGTGTTTGAAAGCATGGCTGGCATGTAAAATTACGAACAAACAAAACATGTGAGTAACATTTTTCCAAAACCAACTGCTAAATGGTTGCATGTAGGCGTAACAAATGTAAATATTTTGGAGCATTTAATAGTTGAAGCAATGAGTGTTATTTTTTTTTTAGATTTCGTTATTTTTTTTTAATAAAACCTGCACGTTGATACATATTTTGAACACATTAAGATAGAGTATTTGACGTTGAATTATACATGTGTTTTTCAATTGGTATTTTTTTTTAATGTAAAGTACACTTAAGATAGTAAACTTATTGAGATGTAATATACACTTAAAGAAAGAAATCGACAACTGTTTATCAAATCAGCTCCAGTGAGGTACCCGATGTTGTATTTTACAAATGTTTTTTATTGCAAGCTGGGATTGTCATGTTACAGCACAGCATGAACATAAGGAGAACATAATGGAGTAGGAATAATAGTAGTAAGAACTGCAATACCCCCTGAATTTATTCCTAACTGATATTCTACTTAGTTCTATGTGTTCTATGTGTGTTTTTTACGCCTCCTTTTACTAATTTTTCTAATAGCCAGGCGGCTTTCCTGTCACTGATATTACAAGCTACCCCTACGGTATTAGAAGGGCAATGTTAGTGTGAGTTATCCAAGAGAGGGAGTCAAGTTGATGTCTTCGGAAAAAAAGCGGATGCACTGGACAGGCGTGTATCCTGCTTAAAAATATCCAAAGTAGTTAACGCTTTGCATTATTAAAAATAGTGTATTTTTGTACGAAATGCAGTGAACAGAAAATAGATTGTGTAAGCTATACTTTTGTAAGTTAGAAAATGAGGACATGTCAAAATGAGAGACGTTCGAATCAAACGATGCACAGGAACAGAAAGAACATCTTTAAGTAGCTAGCAGTATTAAAGGAAAACTGACTATTGGTAAACATTAAACTAAACTAGAACTTCCATATAATAGATATTTACAAAGCTGCGAATGTCCACTTCTTGACTCTTCAAGACGCAAAATGTCTTGTAAAAAAAACGTAATTGAAGACTTAACACCAGTCTTTGTTATATAGTATACATATATCTAAACGTTACAGAATAGGTATAGTACCATTCACTAGGATCCATACTTGGGTTGGCAGCACTAACAGATCGTATATTATTTTTGATAGCTAATGCGTAGCAAGCTATTATAAACCAACCACCTATACAATGATATAACTTTTACTAGTATAGTATCTATATATACATATATGTATATCTATATATATTGTTTGTCAGAAAGCTATAGCTGCCTACACCAGTGAACCGATCTTTCTGAAATTTTCACAATTTGTTATGGTCATGGTACCCCCATGCAAAGTAAAAAATTATTATCCTCTATCTAGAGCTTTGGAATAGGTAGCGTCTTGGAATTTTGCATCAGTAACTCCCATATTAAGATACATTGTGTAGAGAAACACAGACTGAATTGGAATGGTGGGCGTGGTACCTCCGATACATAGTGAGAAATTATTATCGTGTAACTAGAAAACTGTAATAATTAGAGCATTGAAGCTTTGCACGATTAACCCTAGGCTAATGCGCATAGTCTACAAAAATGCAAACTGGGACGTGGTACCTTCAATATAAAGCAGAAAATTATTATCGTGTTGCCTGGAGAAGTACAATAGGTAGAGTCTTAAAACTTTGCCCAAGTAACCCTTAGTCTAGCAAAGTACTGAATGGATTAGGATAGGGAGAGTGGTACCTCCCATAAAAATTAAAAAACTATTATAAGAAACAGATTGTATGAAAATGTAAGAATAGCGAGCGTTTTTAGGTTAAAGTTTGGCAATACTTTTCATTCAGGTGTTTATTGTATCTTTGTCTAGCGAAGCCTAACGTGGATATCTAGTAATTTATAAAAAGTAAGAAATATTTGTTAATTGATTAAATATAATTGAAGAGTAGGAAATCATCATATAAAATAAATAAATTATTTTGAAGTCATGTTAGCCAGCTATGATTTGGGAATATTTTTTTAATTCAGGATAACCTTTATATGTTCGTTTTGTCATACGAATGTATCATCTTTTTATTTCGTTGAACTTTTTAAAATTTTTAATTCGAAACTAGTGAAGAAATAAAATGAAAAATCACATACACAATTTCGTAATGATTTCAGTTTGTGACTTACGCTGTTCGACGTATATTTTAACATTGTGTGCAATAATAATGTTGCGATGAAAATCCTCAGCTACATTTTTGCCAAAAAAAAAAGTTAAGCGGTATAACCTAGTATGACTGAAATACAAGACAAAAGCTGACGAAACTTTTTTTGAAGGGCCTACTGATTTTTAGAATATTTCGAGTCCCTCAAATATATGTTGGTCACCAATTATGCCAAACCGTGTATAAGGTTTTACTACCCCTTGGTAGTTGAATCGAACCTATAGCATCAAGTCCGTGTATTTTTTTTTTTCACTGTACCACTGTGTTATCAGAAAAATCTGTTTTGAAAAATGTGTAAATTTAAAAATAATAAATTTATTTCGAAATTATCTTTAACAAATATATGATGTTATTGAAACGACTATAATGTAAGTACATAAATTTGGATATAACTTTTATGGTTTCATTAACAAAATTTTATAAAATTGTTTTACTTATTTCTGGTACTCCTTTTTACCTGAAGAAACCTAAAATTCTTATATAAACAAACTCTTTAATATCTCGCGATGTATGCAGCTTTAAAGAAATATCATACTTAAAAAACACCCCTCTGTGCTTGTGACAAACGTGGTCATTACTTTAAAACAAGTGCAAAATTTAGTTGTTCATATTTTTTGTAAAGATATTAGCGTTTACGAGTTAAAATAAATAACTTGTTTCGTAATGATTTTGCGCTGTGTTTCAACTAAATGTCATAAAATGCCATGATTTATGTAAAATTTGTTGAGACACATGTTACCACTTTTGCAGCAGTTATTATTAATTTTGTTCAAAACTTATCTATTTTTTTTTTTGGCTTCCTGCGGCAAAGAAAAGAAAAAAAAATTTAAAACGTTTGCATGCATGTTAACAAGTATTTGATTACCTTTATAACAACTAAATAGTGATCCAAAAATATATGATAAAAACAAGTTGATTTAATATTGAAAACATTGCGAAACAGGAATACAAAGTTAAGACTTTAACCATTATCAATTTGCTTACAAAAGAATTGCTACTACACCTACCCCATAGGGTTAAATAATGTTCTTTTTTTTTAAAAAATGTTATAATTTAAAAAAAAAAATGAAAACAAAATCAATGATGCATCCATTCATTTAAGATGCCTTTAGGGTCAGCCGTTTTAAACACTTTCAATATTATTTTATTGATTTACTATTTATTGCCGCGAACGTGAACGTGAACTTTTGGCGTCATTTACCAATAGACCAATTTTTACCCATTGCAGAGTATCTGTAGCATTCATCAATCCTTTCTTTTGTTTCATCTATGTTTTTCTATGTAAAAAATAAATTAATTTTTTCCATTTTCGTAAAAATTAACAAGGTTTTTTTGCTTCCAATGGTTGGTCAAATAAAACTGATAGAAGCAGTTGCTCAAAAGAACTTTAATAGATATCAGTCAACACTATCAGTGTTACATTGAGTAATATTGAGCTAAAAATTCAATAATTCTTGCAAAAAAAAAACCGACTTCAAAACAGACAAACTTAAAATCATGTTTCATGTTATTATATTCGAGGAAGATTGTAGCGGGATTTTTTAAATATCGTAGCACAAAATTTTAATTTAGATAAAAAAAAACTAATTTTGGATTTCAATAATCTAAAGCAAATATTAGTCGATTTTCTACCGGGGAAGCAGTGCTATATATAGGAGTATATAGGGGCACAAGACCCAAGGGTTCTGTTTTTTTTTCAGGTCAAACCAATGCCAAACGACTGTCTGTATATAGCGGAGCAAAAGTTTGGCTATATACATAAGTACTATTGCGACACCCTGTAATTTCCGAATTCGAATTTTATGCTTGCTATAGCAGTCGTAGCAATACAGGTTCTTTATAAATTTAAACCGTCTGTCTGTAACGGTTTAAAAGTTTGGACATATTAATCAAATTACATAAACTATTGCGACAACCTTTAAATTATAATTTTAAATATATATACTTATTATAACAGACATAGTAATAGACATTCTGTCTAATTGTTAAGTGTTTGTCAATAAGTGTTCAAAAGATAGGGCCATATATATAACAAATGACGTTACCTATTGGGACACCCTTTCAATTCAAATTTTAATTTAAATACTTTTTATAGAGGACTTTCGCATACAAAATTTTTTGTAAATTTAAATTACATAAACTATTGGGACACTCTGTAATTTCTAAATTTAAATATTTATACTTGTTGTTATACCAGACAAAGTAGTGAACATTTTGTCTAATTTTCAAGTGTTTTTGTATTACGTTTCCAAAGATGGAGACATAATGGTCAAATTACATTAATAATGGGTCAATCCTTTAATTTATAGATTCAAATTTTATACTTGTTCTTATAGCGGACTATGGTATGTTGATTCTTTGTAAATTTCAACTGTCTATCTATAAGAGTTAAAAAGATTGGCCATATGTATAAATTTACATTAACTATTGAAATACCCTTTAACTTTCAATTTTATATTTTATATTTGTTATTATAATATATTCTAGTTTTATTCTATTTTTATTTTCGCACAATATTTAGCATTTTCTCACATATATTAATGTTAAATATATTGTTTCATTTATTATGCACATAAATTCCTTTTTTATAATTTTTTCCATTTTTGCATTAAAAAACCTTATAATAAAGTTCGCGGAATTTTAAAAGAAAAGAAATCAAATTTTCCGTTGTTCATGAGCAAATTACATGAGTGAGAAATGAAACATTTTTATTTTGGACATTCGCGAGAAATTTGAATGAATTATGCGAATGCACATAATAAAAACTTTTCATTTCATGAGTGAACAAAGTGAAATGTGCTGTAAAAGAAAACAAACAACACGCAGTTTCGTTTATTAGCAATGTTGTGTGTGCAAAAAATATAATTTCATGAAAATGAAAAAGGCACACACACTTGCCCAAGCAGATGCCCTCTCATGTACAATGATACAAGAACGAGTGAAAATGAGCAAAAGTGGTGACCTAATACACTGGTTGGAACACTTATCTCCAAACATGTGTTCGAACGGTAACACGTGCGGTCTACAATGTCATTTGTTATGTTGGCAACAGATTTTGACAATTGCAAACACAAAAATTTCCAAACTTATGTCTCGTGCAGACTGCGTGTTAAGATAGCAGTCTTTCATTAGTAGCCATTGTGCTACTGTGGGACTTACTTTAGGCTTTAAAGACCTAATGTTCTAGAGCTAAATTAGAATTTTAATATATTCCTACATACATATGTCTGTCAGTTTGCCACCATAATTACTCAAAAAAGAGTATTGTGACTGAATTCCTCGATTTCTGCGAATAGGAATACATTCATAGGAATACATAAGATAACATAAAGGGCAGCATGTTTGAAGGAATTGTCAAATGAAACGTTTTTGTAAAGAATTTTATTTTATTTATAAAAAATATGTTAATTACATCTTTTTTTATGTTAAAGTTCTTTTACGTATAAATAGTTCAAAGTTTTCTAACAAATATTGTTGTTGATTTTATATCTAATTCCTTTATTATTAACTCTCCCATTTTTTATTGTTATTATATTTTAGTTTAAAGAATTCGACCTTTCTCTTTTTCTTTCTTTACTTCAGAGTTACTAGAATGACTGACCGCACCGCACCATACAGTTATTTATTAACGATTATCTTGGATGAAAACCCCAAAATGGCAAACATCCAAAACTTAAAAATGCATTACTTTTTTTTAATTTTTTTAAGTATTATTGTTTTCTCTTAAAAAACGAAAACAGCCAGAAGTTAAATGATGAAACTGATAAAACAAATTGTTTATATATTTAGTTAGGAGAATAAGAAAACGTTATAAAGTACCAAATAAAGTAAAATCAACAGATAAAAAAGGATGAGAAATAAAAATCAATAACTTACAATAACTTAATGGTTGGCATAACAAATCATAAGAAATGGTTAATTTAATAAACAACTTAAAATATTTACACAAGTTTGTATATACACCAGAGACTGACAAAAGGCACTTATAAAATAAATGTAGTTAAGTTTTTACACATATTTTTGGATATTACTTATATCTATACTTATAACATAGAAAATACCTACACATACTCATTTGCAGGGAAATAAGTATTGGTATACTTAATACCTATAACAAACATTATTTATACGCAACGAACTTAAAAATGTATACGTAATGCATGTATGAGTACAACTGGTTGTAGGTAGATAACGTAATGGGTATCTGTCATACCCATACTTATAACTACCTTATACTTACAGTTAGTTATAATACTCTAAGTATACTTATAAGTAAAACAACTATTTATAGGAATTGTATGTATAAAAAGGTGTAGGATGTTTAGCAATATATTGTTTATAACCGAACATTGGTTAAGTATGGGAATCTATATTATTTTTTTGTAAGGATGAAGGAATGAATGAACGTATTTTTAAATTGTGAAATAATTAATAATTATAGTTACATATTTTTATAAAATACTGTAAGTATACTTAGGGTATTTTTATACTTGTAATTATTACCACTCTATACTTACAAGAATGGGTATAGCCAATACTTTATCCAACTTTTACTTATACTTAGTTGTATTGCGAATAATGAACAAATATGGGAACAGTTATTCTCTGCCTATACTTGTAGTTAGTTAAGTTGAAATTGGTATGAGTATGTGTGTATGGTATGTTGTTTGAGCTGTAACGATACATATTTATACATGTTTGGAATCAAATACTTAAAAAGTTACAAAAAATATACTTTTGTCATTCTATGATATACACACAGAAAAACAGTGTAGAAATACCCAATAAAATAGAACAAAATTTATAAAATATCGCTATGGTTTTTTTTTCAAGAAGAAATTCTTATTATTTAAATAAGGAAAATCTTTTTGAAAAAATCAAGAAAAAACTTAGGATTTTTATTAGGTATTCTTCTTGTTTTTTAAAGAGGTTTTCTTGTTAATTTTATGAGACTATCTTGTTTTTTTTTTATAAAAACAAAAAAATTAACAAAAAATTTTCAAAATAAAAAACCGAAAACAATTCGTACGTATATTGAATTTGGGCATCTCCTTTGAAATTTTTTGCTACTCAATCTGATTTTTTTTTATCTTTTCTTTTTGCTGTGGCGGATGCCTTCGTATTTTCCTCGAACCTGGTGTGCTTCGTTTTTTAGGCACGCACTTAACCACTACACTTAATGTATATTTTATGTTTTCACAAACATTTTCTATGTTATTTATATAAACGAAATAACAAGAAAGCTAATATAATTAAGAATATATCCTTATTAAAAACATAAATAAAAAGATGATTTACACGTCACGACATATTGGCACATAATGAAATTAATCAGAAAACCCTTTTTCAAAAATTCAATTATGTAGGATAATGAAATCAATAAGAAATCCATTTTTTATACAATTCAGAAGTCTATTAGGACTCAAAAAGTTTTTCACTATGGATTGTTTTTTTTTTTTTGGGGTCAAAAATTAGTAATGAAAATTGTGAATAACAAGTTTTCTTATTGATTTAATGGGATTCCCTTCTTGATAAAATTAAAAAGATTTACGACATGAAATTAATAAGTAATCCCTTTGGAAATATCTTCTTTTCTTTCATTTGGCATACCCTTAGCATAAAAACATTTCATAGGCTCTGTGTAGGTGATTGAATGCAGTCTTTCTCGTATTCCTTTATCTGAGTTTGGTTGGTTAAATACCCAAAGTTGATAGATATGAAGAGTGCTGATGATGGACGTAGCTGTCTAGAAAATGTACATTCCATTCTCCTGGTGTCTAAAAATTAAATTTTCCCAATTTTTCTTTAATATTATCACATAATTTGTAATTTAATTTATTCTTTCTTAGAGAGAATAAAAACGAACTGGAATTCACTAACCTGTATTAACGAATATCGAAACGTTAAAAAAATTAAACAACAAAATTAGAGATTTTACTACGCTGCAACACTTTTCAACGATAATTATTATTGTTTGAAGTCAGCTGTTCTTGTTGGCAAGTCTATTATCGTTAAATAAACGGCCATCATTTTTGAGTTGTTTTTTTTTTTGTTTGTCGACAAGAACGTTTTTATTTTTATTGAAATGGCTTTTGAATATTTAGCAAACGAATTTTTGGTAAGTGAATCTGTTTCTATCATTCCAAGAGTTAATCGTCGTATGCTTCGAGATTTTGATAATCCTTTTTTTTTAGCAGCAAGAGAATTTCAAAAACTCTACCTATTAACTCCGGAATTAGCTGAAGCTTGATGGTCAGTTAAGGTTCAAGAATAACTGCAATATCAACTGAAAAACAGGTAATGTAATGGAATTTAAATTATAAATTTTATTTTGGTAGGTGTTAGCTGCTTTACGATTTTTTGCAGCTGGGTGTTACCAGCGGCCGGTAGGAGAGCAATGGGGAATATCTATGAGCCAATCATCCATAAGCCGTTGTATACATCGTGTAACAGATGCTATCAACCACTCCATGTTTTATGAGAATGTGAAGTTCCCAATTACTCAAGTGGAACGACAGGCTGCTAAAGCAACTTTTGCAGCAGCACCTTCACCTTTTGTAGGAGGCACTCTCGGCGCTATCGACTGCACACATAAAATTTTGGCTCCGAAGATTCATGAGGAGGCTTACGTTTATCACCATGGCTATCACTCAATTAATGTACAAATGGTAAAAGAAAAGTATTATTTATGAATGATTCGGCCATGAAGATATTAAATTTATTTTTTATGGATATGTGATCCAAACCTAAAAATTTTAAATGTGAATGCTAAATATCCAGGAGCACGACATGATTCATATATTTATAGTTCATCTGCAGTGCGAAGAGTAATGCAGCGAAGTTTTGAAAATGGAAACCATAACATGTTTTTGATTGATACGTTTTTAAAGCATTGTGTTATAAAGCAAACAATTTTATTTAAAATTTGAAAAAAAAAAATCTTATCGGCAGGTGATTCAGGATACCCGTTAGAGCCGTGGCTTATGACTCCGCTATCTAACCAACCGGATGTGAGCCCTAAATTTAGGTACAATGAAGCATTGGCCAAAGCTCGAAATCCAATTGAGAGACTTTTTGGAGTTCTTAAAGGAACTTGGCGATGTTTGTCGCGACAACGAAGCCTTTTATATAATCCCGCATTTGCCGGAAAAATTGTAAATGCGTTTGGAGTGCTACATAATATTCATTTCGACGGACAAAGAAATAAGAGTAAATTAGAATTCATTGAGACAGAAACAGGTAACTTTTCGGTAGCACAAGACGCACCATCCTCAACTGCTAAACGGGTCCAAGATCGCTTAATAGCAAATTTTTTTTACGTAACCCCCATAAATAAAAACGAGAGAAATATATATAATTCAAATATTTTCGTTGTATTTCATTACTGTTCAAAACAAATAATAAATACAGTTTTTTTTATTTAATCAATTTAGTCTTAAAAAAAAACAACATTAAATGTTAAAACTAGAAACTTTTTTTGAAATATACATATGTAAATAATGAATTCAGTGTTTTTAGTTTCAAAATAACATTAAATGTTAAAGCTAGTAACTTTGTACTTTCGTAAATAAACTAAAAATTTTATATACACTCAAGAAAAAGCAAATTAATATTTTAGTTAGAAAATGAAGAAAGAAATATACTTATATACACATAATAAAAAAGGCATAGAAAACAAAAAAAAAAAATAATTACATATAATAAAAAGTTTTAAAAACACAAAAAGATTAAACATAAAAAAATGAAAAAGTAATATTTTTCTTAAAAAACTAAAAAATATATATACGTAATATACTAAAGAAAAAATAAAACATTAAATTCAATGTTTTTAAAGTAACCAAAAAAAAAAAACAAATTCTTACTTAATTTATAATAGAAAAAAGGAAACAAAAGGGAATTATTTGAATAAAGGATTACAAACGGTCGAGGGAATTTGCAAGTTTAATAAACGATTCAGCAGCAGCTTTTAAACCTTCTAAAAACTTTTAAATTTCTAAAAACTTCTTGGTGGTTTCGCTCTCACCTTCCTCGACCCGTTTCCTCTTAACACTCCTTCGTGGCGTATTTTTCATTGGAGTTTCCCATCGCAACTCAAGTGGTTCGTTTGACGTGGAGGAGGTTGATTTTTTTTCATAATTTATTTATTGTATCTGCAATATTTTTGAACTAACAATAATTACTCTTATCTTAAGTCTAAAATAAAATATTCTTTTTCTGTCCAGTCAGTGCTAGACAAAAATAATGTTTGTTTCACGGATTTTGAAATCATTTGCGGGTCATCCCTCTAATGTACGGCCAAGAAAAGCAGTATCTCTTCTTTTTAGTCGAATGTAACCGGGTTCATTCAGTATGTTACGCGCCAAAGGGTTTGGATGAGATTCAAGCCTCCTTAGATATGTGACTGCATGTTTCGCTATTTCTGCTTTAACTAATGGCATGTTTAGGTCTTTGTGGATGTTCGAATTTTGTATATACCAGTGAGCAGATGTAATAATACGTAAAATCTTATTTTGGCGCCTTTGAATTTTTTCTACATTGCTAGCTGAGGCAGTGCCCCATAACTGAATCCCATAACACCAAATTGGTTTGAGGACCGACTTGTACAGTAGAAGTTTACCATCTAAGCTCAGGGTGGAGTTTCTGCCAATAAGCCAATTTAGTTGTACTACTTTTAGTTTCATTTGTGTTAACTTGAAGTCAATGTGGCTTTTCCAATTAAGGCGACGATCAAGATGTATACCCAGGTATTTAACGTCTGAAAGCTGTGGTATCATTTGGTTATTTATGCGAACAGGAGGGCATGAGTCCCTACGCAGTGTGAAAGTTATTTGAGTGCATTTTTGTTCATTCACTTTTATTCTCCATTTTTCTAGCCATTTTTCCAAATTGAGTATGTGGTCTTGTAAAATTTGTGATGCTTCTTGGGCACTTTCATGAATACTTAAGAAAGCTGTGTCATCTGCAAAAGTTGATGTGTGGACTAGGGTGCTAATTGGCATATCCGATGTGTACAGTAAATATAAAATTGGTCCCAAAATACTACCTTGGGGAACTCCGGCTTCAATGAGCTGTGGCGAGCTTAAAAAGTCACCTTCTTTTTGTAAAAACTTGCCATTCGTTGAATAATCTTTTAAAAGCTTATACAAGTTTTCGGGCAAGTTCAGCTTTAGCTTAAATATTAATCCTTCGTGCCAAACCTTATCGAATGCTTGAGAAACGTCGATAAAGAGCGCAGAACAGTATTTTTTTTCTTCAAAGGTAGTTTTAGTTACATTTACTAATCTGTGGGTTAGTTGGATCGTAATATGTTGTTTTCTGAAGCCGAATTGATGGTTCGGAATGCATCCTTTTGCGCTAAGTTTTGGATTCAGCTTAGTTTTTAATATTCTCTCAAATAACTTTGACACGTTTGATAAAAGGCTTATAGGTCTGTATGATTCTACTTTTGTGTGATCTTTTCCTGGTTTAGGAATCATAGTTATCAAAGAGACCTTCCACTCTGTGGGAAAGTACTCAAGACGTAAGATGGCATTAAAAACAAACAGAATAATTCTGCGACCTATACGGGGCAACTCAACTAACATCTTGTTACTTGTTTTATCAACGCCAGGGGCTTTTTTGGTGTTTAAATCTGCTATTGCCCTTTCAATATCGCTAAATTCAAATCTTAGGGGTACTAAGGCACTAGTCTCAACTGATGGCAACTCAGCTATATCAGTACATACATTTGGGGTGCAAACCATCTTCAAATGTCCAACAAATAAATTGCCTTTTTCGGTATCATTCCTTGCCCAGTCTCCACAAGAAGTTCGCATGGGAGGCTTACGTACGATCGGTCTTTTAAGGTTCCTACATGCACGCTATAATGAATAATCTGATTGTGCAGTTGCGTCGAGGTCATCCAAGTAATTTTTCAGAGATGCTTCTTCGAGATTCTAGCAGCTGTCTTAGCCGTTTCGTGCAATCTTTAAGTCTAGATTTGAGTTGAGGAGATCTGTGTGCTTGCCACTCTCTTCTAATTTTTCTTTTTTCAGCCAAGAGCCGCTCGACATCTACAAAATAAATTTGATTGTATCATGCGACAGAAACCAGACCTGGTTGTCTGGTCTGCATGTTGGGCAGCTGATTTAAGGTTTTGATCAAAATAAATTAGACTCTGGTCCACATCTTCTGGTGTTCTTAGCGTTATGTTTTCCGAACAATGAGTACTGAGATACTTTCTATATTTCAACCAATTAATGCTTGTGCAAGTTGTTGGCGACACGATATTTTGCTGATTCCATATATAGACAATAGTGGGTGAAATTGTATCAAACAAAACACGATCTTTTGGAGTTATTAGGCGTGATTAGCGTTGTAGTCGCCTGATGCTATGAAACAGGGACCTAGTGATTTGTAAAAGTCGATATATTGACTCTCTGATATTTGAAATCTAGGAGGTGAATAAATCGAAGAAATAACAAAGTTTTGATGATATTCTTCAATACAGATGTTTGTTGCTTAAAGGTAGTCCTCACAAAAATCACACAGTAAATGATGTTTAATTCGAGCCCTTATTAGTATTGCTGAACCACCACATGCTTTGCCACGGGGGTCTTTAGTGTCATATAATTTATAGCCATTGATTTTAAAAAAGCTATTTGTTGTTAAATGAGTCTCTGCAACCATCATGATATCAATTTGTTGGTTCTTCAAGAAGTACTCGAGTTCATTTTTGTGTTGGCGTAAGCCGTTTGCGTTCCAGAAACATATTTTTAAACAGTTCATGGTTTGTTAAGTAACGCCTGCAACATAGTAGATTGCATGCGAACCATTTCTTGCATCATGCTGCTCATAGAGCTCATAAAACTGTTTAACGAATGCACTAATGTCTCGATACTTGCTTCGAGACGATTGTAGTTACCAGATGGTGTTTGTTCTTTAGCTTCTGGATGCATATTTGGGGTAGAATTGGTTGCAGGTGTCGCTTTGTGTGCTACAACATGATTGGATTTTAACATATCCGCGTATGAAACATGTTTGGTTGTGGGTTGAGCTAACTGAGGGTAATGACCATTTGCTTGGTATTGTGGCTGCCTAGCAGGAGTATTTAATTTCTGAGTTGACTTCCTTACCTCAGAAAAAACTGGACAGCCTCTGTAGTTAGCAGTGTGATTTCCACCGCAATTGCTACATTTTTTAACCTTCGAGTCATCCTTTGGTTTGTCGCATTGGGCGGAACAATGAAGCTCTCCACACACAACGCAAACCGGAGGCAACTTGCAGTAAGCCCTTGTATGGCGGTATTCTTGGCAATTTAAACACTGAGCGGGTCCTGACCGTTTATGTGGTTCCTCTACACTTATCGTGCGGTGTAACAGATATTTTAGATTATAAATGGGATGCGTTTCGTTCTTCTTCAATCTAATATCCCCAGGTTCCAGTTCAACGCGAAATAGAGGTTGAGGGACACGCTCTCGATTTCTGATATTGTCAACGCTTTTAACCTTAAATCCTGCTTTTTGGAGGCCAGCTTTCATTTCCAATGGATTAACATATGAGTCAACACCTTTGATGACTACCTGTAGGCCTTTGCTATTCTTCAGCTGATAGGTATAAAAGTTATTTTGCAGCATTCAAACTCCTTTACTTTACTTGTATTTTAGTTTCATCAATGTTACCACGCTTGATAGGAACTACATAGAATGAATTTTCCCCGATAACTGAGATTAACTTATTTATTAATTCATTTGAATTTTTTTCCCTTAAAAAAATTGGTGGTGGTTTAAACGACTTGGGTGCCGATTTTGTTTCGCTTGTTTCGCTATCTAATATAGCAAAACGATTATAGGAATTTATTCCGTTAGAGTCCTTGTCTTTTTGTACTTTAACCATTGGTGCAATCTGCGAAGATTTAGGGCTTCGACCTCTTTTCAATACAGTTATATATCTGTCCATTCCCACTTGCGTCTTAGGTTTTTCTGCACTATCCATATTACTGTTGGTAACACTGTGTTCAGAAGGCGACTTGTTTGTAGTTATATTATTGTCATGGCTTAGCAAAAGCAACGAACAAGATTGGGCACGTATAACTGGCGTAGCATTTACACACAAATTATTTTCAGTTTTTTTGTTTTTATTTAATTCAACATTGTCAACATTTTTGTTGCTTAAATTAAAGAGGCTCATTAGCCCTTATTGTTTTTGTTTTATTTTTAAAGTAGCAATTCAATATGTCGTTGTAAAAAATAAAGAGAAAGAAAGCAAAAATTACAGACAACTTTGTTGTTGTATTAAAACAGGTTTGTTTTTTTGTTTTTGTTTGAAATTATTCACACAATGTATGTTTTGTTTTTTGTTAATGCGAGCTAAAAAAAAATCGCGTCCGCACTTATCAACGCCAAAAACAATTATTAAAGACAATTATTTATGTGGTTATTTTACAAATAATGTTTACCTGCCGTATGGCATTGGTCGATTGTCTTCACTACTCTTCCAAGACTATTAAGCATTTCGGATAATTCTTGCCACTTATTCTCACTTTCAAATTTTCCGTGGAGCTTTTGAAACTTTCCACTGGCAAAACCCGGGCATTCCATCATGAAATCTACCATCCTTAGTTGCTCTGCTGATGCGCGGCTTCTTTTTTGAGTTGTTATTTTTTCCATGCTAAAATATTTACGTACATAATATGTATGTACTATAAATTAATAGATATTTATTTTACTTATCAAATTATTCCCACTCTTAAAACTTGTCAACTATGCGGATAAATGTGAATTAATTTCATTAAAAACTCTTGAAACAAGGCGCAATATTTCATCAATTACTTTTTTATACAATTTTGTCAATGGTCTAATATATTGTCTTGATTTACTACATGATATTAAACTGTATGTTCCTTCTAATGGGTGATTTTTTTGAGGTTAGGATTTTCATGCATTAGTATTTGACAGATCACGTGAGATTTCAGACATGGTGCCAAAGAGAAAGATGCTCAGTATGCTTTGACATTTCATCATGAATAGACTTACTAACGAGCAACGCTTGCAAATCATTGAATTTTATTACCAAAATCAGTGTTCGGTTCGAAATGTGTTTTATCGACAAATTTTGTTCAGCGATGAGGCTCATTTCTGGTTGAATGGCTACGTAAATAAGCAAAATTGCCGCATTTGGAGTGAAGAGCAACCAGAAGCCGTTCAAGAACTGCCCATGCATCCCGAAAAATGCACTGTTTGGTGTGGTTTGTACGCTGGTGGAATCATTGGACCGTATTTTTTCAAAGATGCTGTTGGACGCAACGTTACGGTGAATGGCGATCGCTATCGTTCGATGCTAACAAACTTTTTGTTGCCAAAAATGGAACAACTGAACTTGGTTGACATGTGGTTTCAACAAGATGGCGCTACATGCCACACAGCTCGCGATTCTATGGCCATTTTGAGGGAAAACTTCGGAGAACAATTCATCTCAAGAAATGGACCGGTAAGTTGGCCACCAAGATCATGCGATTTGACGCCTTTAGACTATTTTTTGTGGGGCTACGTCAAGTCTAAAGTCTACAGAAATAAGCCAGCAACTATTCCAGCTTTGGAAGACAACATTTCCGAAGAAATTCGGGCTATTCCGGCCGAAATGCTCGAAAAAGTTGCCCAAAATTGGACTTTCCGAATGGACCACCTAAGACGAAGCCGCGGTCAACATTTAAATGAAATTATCTTCAAAAAGTAAATGTCATGGACCAATCTAACGTTTCAAATAAAGAACCGATGAGATTTTGCAAATTTTATGCGTTTTTTTAAAAAAAAAAAGTTCTCAAGCTCTTAAAAAATCACTCGTTAGATCTCTAAGAAACAACAATTACCTTTTCAAGATAGATATTCACAGAACATCGTATGCTATCAATGAACCTTTAAATAGATCCATGATATTATACAATAAACTTTCAAATAATTTAGATATAAGTATTTCATTCAATGAATTTAAAAATATTTTAAGTAATTTATTGAAATAATATCGTCCCCTCAATATAACAATAGCGTATGTGCTCATACGCTGTTATTTTTTTATTGTATATTTAGAATCTCCATCATTGATTTTATGTCTGGTCAAAATTTCATCAAATTCTACTTCCAAAAAGTGGGTCAAAATGTAGTTGGAAAAAATAGCGTATAATTTGTTGTTCAAAATATTCCTTCAATAAGTGTGTCAGCTCATATGCGCTATTTTACTTGAAATTGCCACTCCAAAGTTATTAAAAGAATAATACTGTATATGCATTATACTCCATTTTAGCCTGTAGAAAAAAAATACAATTTATGAAAACTTTAACTCATAAAATAGCAATACAAATTCAAACGTTTTATCAAAAATTGACAAAAAATAGTAGCCTATGCGATGTTTACGTTCTTTTGACAACATGAATGCCAAGGAAATAGTCATTTGAAATTTCTGTTTGCAAATTCAGTTCGCAGAGAAAGTTTGTTCGTTAAAAATATGGATTTGAAACGTCTGAATGAGTATCTTCTATGTAAGTGAAGTGAGTAAGGTAAATATCAACAGGCTGTGACACGAAACCACTAGTAGTTGTGGAAATTGCTCCAAAGACTGATGAGTCTGATTTCGCTGTTGGATCTTCGGACATAGAGATAACTAAAACAGATGATGAGAAAGGTACAGACTTCTCTGCAGGATCGTCGGACGAGTATGTCCCCGATTCGGATGATGATGCATAGGCTTTGGCAGATGAATTAGATAATTCAGTGATAAAGACAGCAGATGTAGTTTTATAAGAAATCGCAGACTGTGGTGATACTTATATCAATAACAAGAATGAAAATGCTAGAAATATACTTACGCGAAAGAGAAAGGTGAGTACAGCAAACAGCTTTTGAGAAATATTGTTTGGGTCTAGCCACGTCTAACTGTGAATTATTTCCGATCGAAGAAAAATCAACGAAAACAATTATTATTAGAAGGAATGGGATGAAGACTTAAACGTAATTGATATTGGAGGAACGCAAAAAAACAAAAATGGTGATCAACTTTTCGTTTACTGGAAAATACAATAAAGAGCTGCCAATTTTTAATCAAAAGCTGCATGTTCTCCAAAATTTGTGCAAAAAGAATGTAATTCCTCGTGGCTCGCAGTCATTTTTTTTTTTAACTTACAAGGTGGAAAGAAGCGAAATTGTTTAGATGAGCCAGATGTAGCAGAGGAAGAGAAAGAAGACGAATAAATTTCTAGTTTTTTTTTTATTAACTCAATGTATACCTTAATTTGTCATAATTTTATGTTTATAATAACCCAAATTGGAAATTAATGAATATGTGCCACTGAATTAACAAAACTATGAATTAATCACTGTTTTATAATGTTACAAATTGATATTTTTGAGATCAAGTATATTAATAAAAATACCGTAAAATTATAGAATAAAATAGCGTATACCATACAAAATAAAATAGTGTATCAGATACATCATACGAATTCCTTACAAAATAAAATAGCCTATATGGAGAACTTGCCCTTTGAATGACATAATTATGGTCTTGAAGGATGCGTAGAATAAATAAAATTGGTCAATTTAAAGACAAGAAACGAATTTTTATTTACCGCGATATTGAGGTTTTAATAGCCATCCGATTTGACAAAAACTTTAAACTCGATTTTCTTAAAACCCCCAAAAAATTATACGCTATTGTTATATTGAGGGGACGATATAATTATTTTTAAATTTTAATTTATTATGCTAGTCTGTAAGGATTTATTGTATCCATAGACCTAAATAAATAAATATATTTTTTAGTTGGTTAGTAAAAAATATTGTTGAGATGTTGGAAATGTATTAAATAGCGTTTTTAATTCAAGCCATATTTTGAAAATTGCTTTGACTTTTCTATTAAAAGCCAACGAGTGTCTGCAATCAGTGAAACTCTTTATCAGTATTATCAGGATACTCATTATCAGCATTTATTAATTGATTTATTTGTTCGTAGGTCTTTTGCCTAACAGCTGAATGGGAAAACCAATGTGTTTTGTAGGGATAGCAAATTCCTTACAGTGAAATGTTTCTTTTTTTTAAACATAACACAAATTAATACAACAACAATACCGTTTTACTTTGTGCATATGATTTGGTATGTCTTAAACATTATTACTAGTTGTTCTTATTATGGTCTGTAAAAATACCTATGAATATTTTGAACTGTTGGTGCCACCAAAAATTAAAAAATGCACCAAAATTTAAAAAAAGCGCACCACGCACCAACTCGTGAAATTTAGGCACAAACAAATTGAAAAAGCACCCAAAATGGTGCGAAACGCACCAAGTTGACAACGCTGGTTATTACAAAGGTTATTTGTGCAAAATAGCAAATTCTCTCGGTACACGATAAAAATTTTTCACTTTGTATGGTAGATGCCACATTAATAAAATAGATATTAGCACAAAATTTTAAGATTCTACCTATAGCATTTCATAAGCACGATTATAAATAGTTACTTTCCATGGGAAGTGCCACCCCCAAATAAAATACTAAAAAAATATTTATCCTATATTAACCCCCGCATATCTGGTAACAAACTGTGAAATTTTTAAAAAGATCGATCAGTGGTGTATACAGCTTTCCGACAAACAAAAAAAAACAAACTCTAAAATATTACTTAAAAATATGTTACTATATCATATTTTGTATTCCTGCCTGTACAGTTGATCAACGAAGATGAATTAAACATCATGGTTTTGAGCATGCGCAAGAAGTTATACATTCTAGGGTTGTGTACCCAAAGGGTAAAAACGTATCCCTAATGTTTTCGCTACAATGTCCGTCCGTCTGTCACCGCCTGTTATCTCTAAAAACGTAATACGTAGACTCTTGAAAATAACTGTTGCGGCTATAGCAACAAATACTAAAACTTATAGGGTGTTCCAATAGAGACGTGTTATTCACGTATAGTTGTTTATTTCTTGAACTATAGTAGGCATACACTTGTAATTTACAAACAGTATTTAAAATTTAGTTCGCTGTATAAAAATCTAAAAATTAAAAGGTGTTCCGATAGTGAAGTGATTTGCATGTATAAGTCCTAAGTTTTGAACCATAATAAGTAGACTCTTGAAATTTTCACAGAAGGTGTATAGCAAAAAAAGTAAAAACTTTTAGCGTGTTTCGAAAGTGACGTGTTATTTGCATTTATGTCTTTATTTCTTTAGGAGGCAGCGACTTAAAATTTGCAGATAATAATTAAAACTATGTTCGCTTTATAAACAAGTATACAAAATTAACCATAAAAATAAAGTGTGTTCAGGCAGTGGCGTTTTTTGCATTAATATGACCCAATTTTTGAACTATAACAGGTATACCCTTGAAATTTTCACAGAAAGTGTATTAATATGTCCTTTATAACAAATAGTTAAAATTAAAGGGTTCTCCGAAAGTGATTTGCACGTATATAGCTTTATTTTTTGAAACGTAATAAGTAGACTCTTGAAATTTGTACAGACGATATGTTGTCACGGCCGCTATTATAATCACTTAAAATTAAAGGGTGTTCCGACAGTGACATGTTTTTCACGTATATTCGCTTATTTTTTGAACCGTAGTCTTGATATATTAATAGATTGGGTAAGTGCCATGGCCGCTATAACAAATAATAAAATTAAAGGGTGTTCGGACAGTGACATGATTTGGACGTACATGACCTTATTTTTATAACCGTAAGCGGTAGAATCTTGCAATTTTTACAGTAAATGTGTTTCCATCGCCGCTGTAACAATTAATGGGTGTACCGCAGTAACATTTTATTCACTTATACTCCCTTTTAATATTTTCATAGAAAGTCCTTATGTTTGAACAGTAATAGGCTGACACTTAAAATTTTTACAGATTATATTTTTCAATATCTACTGTAACAACAAGAAACGAAATAATAGATTTAATAAAAATAAAACGGTGTTTCCTAGATGTCGATAATTTGAGAAATTTGGCCTTCTCTTCTAAACGTTATAGGTAGACACTTAATAGTTTCACAGGATATTTAATACTATAAATAATAAAAAATTAAAGGTTGCCCCATAATATGTACGTGAAAAATATAAGAACTTGTATTTTTAAAGTTGTACTGAACATAGTAGAACCCTACGTGTGTGAGTCTAACTCGCACTTGATTGATTTATTTATGGCTAACGTTGAGAAAAAAAAAAAAAACATGTGTTTTATGGAAAATCAAGAGCTAATCGTTTACTGATTACGGTTTGGAATGTAAATTTTAAGGTCACCGAGGTTTCACTCAAATCGTAAAAAAAATAACCAAAACATATTTAAATTAAGTGCAAAATGCTGTTGATTTACGATAAACCGAATATAAAATTCCAAATAAAAAGCAATAAAAAAAGGTTTATGAAAACATCAATTTATTTAAAAAAACAAAATTATTAAATCTTAAACTTTAATAACTATTGAATATAAAGTTTTAGATATAAGGATTAATTCACCATCAGTGCCAGATACCTCAGCCATCAACGACTCAAAAGCTTTACATTAATGACAAACCGACCTGTAATTAGAAAAAAATAAATTTTATTTCTTCAGTTAATTTCATACTGGTAACACTTGGTTTTTAATTATTACTTTTTAAATCCGGGATTTAACTTCCGCAACAGGGCATTAGTTAGGATAGATAGAGTGCGTTAATCTCAGGTTATTTCCTCACAGAAAGAAGTAGGTGTTTACTTTAAATAGATAATTAGTTATGTAATAAAGAGGATAATATAATGTATATTTAAAATTTGTATGTAAGTTGACCCTAAAAATAATCCGTACTTACTTAACTCTCCAACGGAATAGCTGCAGTTCGTGTCATATTTCACATCTAACCGTGAAGACCTAAAAATATAAAATAATACAATTTAATTTACTGCATTAGTTTTATGAATGATTAAAAGAAAAATATAAATAAAAATACAAAAAAAATATATATTTGGAATCGTATTATATACATTATTTATTTTTAATCACGAATGATTCCTTTGAAAATTTATTAAATAAATATTTTATGAATGTAAAATAAAATATTTATTTCCAAAAAATATAATAATCGAAATTGATTACTATGGGGAAAGCATATGCGGATAGCTATTTCGCTAGTGCTCAACTTGCTCATCAGTGGATTTTTCCCAATTTTTCTGAATAAAAAGTCAGATTCTTATGCTTAAAACTTAATAGACTAAATGAGAAGTTCAATCCATCTAGAAAGAAAGCCAAATATAAATTTCTAAACAAAACAAAAAACCATAGCAACCATTTCGATTTCAAAACGTTTATTTTATTTTTCTTTCAATTTTCTACATTAAGGGATACCATTCTACATATGTATATAACAAATCTGGAGTAGCCTACACTCAACTTTACCATACCCATTAGAAACAGATATTTTTATGGATATATTACATAAAGAATATAAGTTCAAAGTATATTCGATTCGAAAAATTAATTATTTACGGCTTGGGGTGTTAAGTAAACTACCTCTTGCCCCTTCCCAATTACGCCCAAAATTTACAAAACTCTTCATCTCCATATACAAAAGGCACATACTGTACGGTATGACCTGTACAAACTCCACAAAAATTTTGGCATACACACCCACCCACAGACATCATCGCGAAAACGTAAACCTTAAAACGTATAAATCCGTCGAAATCCCGACCTCGATTTTTTTCATGATTATACTTTATACTACGTATAGTAGAGTAAAAAGAGAAATTATAATTTTGTAAAACATGATTACGTTTCGAATATAATGAAAAGGTAACTTTACGAACATTCGTGCAAACATTATTTCGGTAACATTGCCACCTCTAGGAATATGTATGACGTGAAATTATTTCTCTGTATCGTTCCATTATTAATTTTCGGACTTCATATTATTATTTTTTTTAATAGGTCCCATGGTTTTTAATGATAAGTGGATATATAGGAAAGAATCACCCCACGATGGCGTGCTTTATACAGCTTACCAGCGCCACAATATGGCTTTAAGTAGTTGTCTTTGAATTATCATGAATAGCAGTTGTACGAAGAAATCGTGACCGAAGAGAGAATCGTACCAATTTGGGCAGAATTCGTCGCCCATTTATCTTGTTTTGTGGACATTTTCAGTCCACACGTTTCAAAAATACTAAAGATAGACTAATAGTCCATTACTCGCGTGTACACAAATGTTATCGAGCGTGGTATCGGATTCTGGTGTATGTATGTAATTTAGGGGGAATATCGAATCAGACCACTTCCATAATGGGTCCCTTTTCGACCCCCTTCCGTCCTCTATGATTACAGGCAACCGAAATGTAATTTACGACAACATACTTACATTGAGTCATTTGCTATAACCAGCCCTTAATCTTGACTTTAGTTATTTCAGACTATCGACTGATAACTCTCGGCCTTCTTTCTCATCACGCAGTCTCTAGTAATTGCCAGCATTTGTTCAAGGCTCAGGTCCCCATGGCCAGTGGCAACCGGAATTCCTAAACGGATTAACCTCTCCACTTCTAACGATGCTTCCTTGTCCATTCCTATCGAAATATCCCGGTACAACGCCATAGGAGAACCTTTAGAGATTAACCTGTTCACCCCTTGCGAGGCGTTCCTGTCAATACCTTCCGAATTCTTTCCTAGACCATTATTGAGGAAAACGTTGTCAACCCACACAGAGCTTTTTATGCATGTGTAAGTCTAGATTGAAACTGGAGGGCGACTGGTATCCAAAGTTCGCATACTGACGGCCAAGCACCATCCTGACCACGCATTTTCCCCGATAACACTGCGTCAAAGCTTTGAGAATGAACCGCAATGACAATTAGTGTCCTCGGGGTGATTGTGGTGTAAAAATATGTGCAAAGTCTAGAAGAAGACGATTAGAATTAAACTTTATGGTCAGAAAATAAAGTTCATGTTTGCCGACCCGATAATACAAATTTGAACCCAAAATAAACTACAAAAACGGCTAAGAATACAAGTTAGTCGGCAAATAGTATAGGGTGCATGACTTTGTTCGAGGTACAAAATCCATGTGAAACTGATTATAGAAATGTAGAAAAATATTTTACAGAATAACTTGACCAACGATAATGAGGATACTTCATTAGAATAACGACCTGAAATAAAAATCGGGTTTTGTTAAGGCTGGATTTGAGGAGCAACAAATAAGAGTTCCTATGTGGACAGCTTAAATTCAAAGACAATATACGTAGGAACGTCAAATTAAGATTCTCAGCCAAAAAACCTGCAAAGAATTATACTTAGCTGAACCGTAGTTTTACTCTTTAGCAGTACTGTGTTAAAGCAATAACAGACAGAGTAATTAAGGCTAACAATAATTTTAATTAAATATAGAGAAATCTAAGCAAAATCTAATATGTTTTTTAGTTGTGAAGAATGAGCATGTAAATTAATTAACAGAAGTTAAGTTAAACACACATATTTTACTTTTACAATGCCATGAAAGTGACCTAATTGTATATCCTAGTAGTGTTAAATACAATTTTTTTTTTTCAAACCGACCCGTGAAGTATACATATGGATAGTCTAAGAACTAAATTAAGTGATGTTATACTCAACTTTTTTTTACAAAAAGTTTTTTATATTCAATTTTAATTTAAAAAAAGAAATGATTCGCCAATGTAACACAACACCTTGACGAGCCATTGATATATTTAATCATTGAACAATTTCATGTGCGCACATTAAAACGTCTCGCGTGGACCATCATTGTGGATGTCATGTTCTTGTTCAATCAGCATTTTTAGAACATTTGTTCGCACAACGATGTCTGTCATTAAATGTTGGTTAGTTTGACTTATAAAGGACGCCATCTGGTGATCAAGTGTGAAATCCTATTTGATACAAGGATTCAGACAAAATTGCCGAAAAATTAGAAAATTATGTTTAGTTGGAATATGCACATCGATACGTCTTCTCCACATGGAAGAAAATAAACAAATTTTGTGCTGCCTATTCTGCCGACGGTTTGTTCATGTGCAAGAAATGACTCGTGAAGACGGTGAGCAAGCGGGGCAATTCTACTTATTAAATATTCTCATAATAATATTTTAACGCGCATCGGCCTTTACAGCGATATTTTTAATAAAAGTTAAGGGTTTTCTCTCTGAATCATTTTTTATATCTTTATATTTGTGTTTGTCACTTAAGTAAGTATGAATGAAAAAATATATAGCACATTTTTAATCTTTAAATAGCGGATGCATCGATACGTCTTTTTGCCAATATAATACTAATGCTTAAGTAGAAGTACTGGTGATATCGATACGCCATGGTTTATATTATTATTATAAACAGTACAGATTATTTTTAAAAAAACTACAGTCTAAGAGACTACAGCTATTTAAAATTATGGTTGCCGAAAGCTTAGCGCTGTATAGTTAAAGATTTATTATAATTTTAGTTGTAAAAATATATAAGAAAATAAATAAATAATATAACCAAATTTTAGTTAAAAAAGAAAATATTTTATATTTTGAGCAGAATACTTTAAACTAGAAAATAGTTAGTCACAACTCATTCGAAAATTAACGTACTACTGCTCTGAAAACAAGCGAATCTGATTTCGTTGATGTATAGGTAGACCATAGGTAAATTTCGACTTCTTCTTTAGGAGAATACAAGTCTAGAAGAGATAGGGCCCTCTTCCTCGAACACTATGATATTTTTTACAGGCATATAACTGACAGGGGCTACCGCGTCTATAATACTTTCAGAATGAAATTAAGGATCGGGTGGTTAAATTTTAAGGGCCGATATTGAATGTGAACAACACCTAAACGACAAGTTATTTTCTGCATTTCTTATGACATTTTTCAATTTCAGACTAACACAATTTGAACCATGAAAAGATACACAATCGAGCAACGGGTTAAAGCTATTCAGGCTTATTATGAAAATAGGCGTTCAAATTAAATTGCATATCGTGCACTTCGTGATTTTTTCGGACAATTTAATCGTCCAAATGTCAATCGTGCAAAAATTTGAGCAAACTGGGTCTGTAGATGTGACAACATCATTCCAAACGTCGGCAATTGTTAGAATTGTGGCAGGAAATGGCAACGTTGGATGATCAATTTTCACCTCATTGAATTCGTTAATAAGCAGAATTGCCGAATTTGGGCGAGTGACTAAGAGTGACTATTTTTTGCGGTTTATGGGCTGGCGGTATCATCGGGCCGCTTCCCACACAGCTAACAAAACAATGGCTCTTTTGAGCGACAAATTGATTGGCCGCGTTATCTCACGTGGTGGCGATATCAATTGACCGCCAAGATCAAGTGATTTGACACCGTTGGACATCTTTCTTTGGGGTTATTTGAAAGAAAAGGTGTATGTCAATAAGCCAGCAACAATTTAAAAGGTACAGGATGAGATAATTTGACACGTTAACGGCAAAGAACATTAATTATGCCTCAGCGTCATTGAAAATTTGGAACATTTGGCCTATATTTTGTTCCATATATAATTGAACAATACCAATATTATCAAAATAATAAGAAATAACAATAAGTGCCTAAATAGTTTGTGTGATAATCAACATGGTCCTTTAAAATTTAACCACCTTTAATTCAGGCTTGGCTATTTAAATAATATATGATATTTAGTCAGATATCACTATCAAGATATGTGCCAGAAAACAAACACTATAAAATTTATTTTTTTTTGTCTTTTTGGTTAGTTGTGAATTTTTTTTACTTCTTAGTTTTTGAAAGTATTTTTTTAATTTATTTCAATAAATTAATGATTTATATTTGTATATATTTTATGGATTACAATTTGTTTGTTCTAAGCTTTTTAAATATTTTTCAGTCTGCTTATTTTTGTTTTATTTTTAATACATGTTTCAGTTTGAATTAGAAACTCTTAAGGAGATATTTGAAAACCACCTGTTGTTCCATAACCCAGCAAAAACAAACGTATATGTACGTGATTGCAGTCAAAAAAAAAAAAAAAAATAGACAATATTTTTCTTCTATTATTTAATTTGTTATTAGCAGAAATAGGTGTTTTATAAAACTTCCATACACAATTAACGTTTAACTAAATGCACTCACATAATATGCAACAAATTTTTTTATTATATACATATCTCTAATCAACCATCTTTACTAGTAAATAAACCGTTATAATTCGCATCAAACACGACTGAACAGATACAAAAAGTGAAACCGTGGCTAAACATTTTGTCACGTAAAGAGTATTGCGGCAACATGTTGAAACGTCTTGATAGTTCGCTTTAAACTGAAGTTGATCCGCAACAGAGAAACAACTTGAGGCTGCACATTAACCAAGCACTAGACTTTTATTAGCTTAGTAGAGAGCAACATAACAAAAAAAAGCAAAAAGAAAAACAAACAATCTCCAACATGTTGTAGTAGAACGATTTAAGAAAATGTATGAAAACACAAAAAAAGAAAAACCGGTCTTAATTCAACATGAATATATTTAGGTATTTATTTATTATTACATTGCAGGTGTTATAATAAGCAAAAAAAGGGGAACAAATGCAGAGTAAAAGCAAAATAGATCGAGAGTAGTAATCTAGCGAGAAAATAGGAATTGGTTATTAACTAAATATAAAATATATTATTTTAGAAATAAAAATAATATTTTAGAAATAAAAATCAATAAAAATTTAAAATGCAGCAAATAATATTATATATTATTATACACCTACCTCCATACATATGTATATGTATATTTATGTATTTATTTACCTACTCGATTCTTATTGATTACGTTTTTCTGCTGGGAATTAAGTTAACAGTAAAAGATCACAAAGAAGCTAAAATTCACAAAACAGTTAACAGTGAAACGGTTAACATTACTTTTTTACTCTCACTGAACAGAACATATTGCAATAAATAGAGTCTTTAAACAATAAGAAAATAGTAAAAGCATCACAGTTGCCAATTTGGAGATTTTGCAACTAAATCTAGCGTTTTTGCAATGTCAATTGTGGGGAAAATGGTCACTTAGCGGTTAGCGGGCAATGTAGCGATTTTTAAATTGATTTTAAGAGATACAATTTTTGTCAAATATCCAATGCATTTGCACAAAGTAAACTTGCTGGGGAGAGCAAAATCTTTTTATGTACAGAATGACAGTTAAAAATTATTTTCGTGACTTTGAGGTTCTTACATCTTTCATGCGAGAACTACGACTTCTCAACAATAGCACGTTTAGTGCCTTTTTTTTAAGTTAAAATAACATATAAGTGCTAAATAACTAGCTGTGGGTTAAAATTTTATTATTTTATTCAAACGAATCTATCGATATTCCTTGATTAGCGATTTCGCCGAGTTCTAAATTTAAACTGAAAAGAAGCTAACAAATGGCATCTAAAAAACTAGCCCAACGGATTGTTTGTATAAAGCAGGTTTGTAAATGTAAAAAATAAGCTTTTTGTTTTAAGGAAGAACCTAAATACTACCGCCTCTTCATTGAGAGCAAATTTAACTCAGATTCCGCAGAAGAGAATCCAAAACTTTACAGTAAATTAAGCTAAATCCGCATTCACTGAAATCGATATGTATAAGGAAGCCCGATGAGATTTT
This sequence comes from Phasia obesa, assembly GCA_949628195.1. Taxonomy (NCBI): domain Eukaryota; kingdom Metazoa; phylum Arthropoda; class Insecta; order Diptera; family Tachinidae; genus Phasia; species Phasia obesa. The sequence continues at coordinate 88,900,000 of OX451215.1, forward strand.
GATGCGAACTTGATAGAGTACGGGCAAGAAACAATATTCCCACCCACAATATTTTAAGGAAGCTAGCATTAATAGTTAATGCCTTTTCTGCTCTGAAAATTATATTAAGTGACTAACGTTAAAATTTGTAGGAAACAACAGTGCGTTCATATAAAACTAGTTTATATGAATAAATCGTATAAAGATTTATACAAAAATTAAGTTGATTTAACTGTTTTTGTGGTTAAAGTTCTACTAAATTTTTGTATATTGGATGTTGGACTGCTTTTAATCTCATTTGTGTTAACATTGATACTATTTGGCGTTTCCAAGTAAGGCGCCCATCAAGTTGTATGCCGATATATTTCACGTCATTTGGTTATTTATGCGAATAGGGGGCATGAGTCCCTACGCGGGTTGAGTTATATGAGTGATTTTTTTTTCATTTATTTAGTCTCCATTTCTTCAACCATTTTTCTAAATGTAATACGTGGTATTGTAAACATCGTGATGCTACTTCGGCACTTTCATGATTTCTTAAAAAAGATGTGTCGTCGGCAAATGTCGATGTGTGGACTCTGTTACTCGTTGGAATATCTGTTTACAACAAGTATAAAATGGGCCCCAATATACTACCCTGTGGGAACTCCGGCTTGACTTGGCTCAGGTGAGCTTTAAAAATTTTCTTCTTTTTATTTTCTTCTTATTATGAGTTGCATCCGATTTTCTATCTTTGTAGGCTAGCGAACTTTGAATATCAAATGTCAAATTCGTATTATGAGTTGGTAGCACTGTCGAAAATTTGGTTGTACAGGGTGGGCCAAAAGAAACCAAGGGCTCTCCAAAAATTTGTCTTAAAAGTGCCATTGTGTCTCGAGCAGTATGGGCAGTGGCTCCGTCCTGCTGAAACCACATACCAGGTCTGTTTTCAAGAGCAGGACGTAAAAAATTTTCTATCATAAACCGATACCGCTCTCCATTTACGGTTACAGCACTTCCATCTTCATTCTCGAAGAAGTAGGGCCCAATGACATTTTCAGATGTGATCCCACACCATACTGTACACCTGATGGGGTGCAACTGGCGTTGATGAATGGCTCTTGGATTTTCAGAACCCCAGAACCTACAGTTCTGCTTATTAACAAAGCCATTCAAATGAAAATGAGCTTCATCACTCATAATCAAATTTTCAATAATGTCGGCGATATGCTCTTTGCTTTAAAATAATTGATCTCTGGTTTAAATAATACAATTCCAAGTGTTGTCTATATAATCTGAAAGAAAAAATAAAAAAAAGTTAATAAACAAAAAAGTTATTAAACTTTTACACCCCTTGGTTTCTTTTGGCCCACCCTGTATAACGTATTTTCTATAGAACGCAATATTGCTTTTGATGCTTGTTGAAAAATAAACAATAGCCCAATTCACAATCTTGTGCCTTTGATATTGCAAATTTATACAATTGTAAAAATTTCCCATGAATGGTGAACGGTTTTTTATTTCAGTTTGTAACATTGCTTTCAAAACAAAAAATTTCCTATTGGAATTATTTCTACAATAAAAATTTCGTTGAAGGAAAGTACAAATATTAAATTTTTTATAGATAAAAATGATAAAGAAGTAGTTTTTAACAAAGGTACATAGTATTTCACAAGGACAGGCGTGACTTGTCGAAAATTCTTCAGTAGTCCAGTATAAGGGGAGGGAACAATGTTCGATCGAAAGTCACAAACACAAAAAGACACGGAATTATCAAACTATAAATGATACATTATGCCCAAAACTCGACAGTCGTCAAGTATTAAATAACAATTTACAGGAGCAGTCTTATTTCGAAAACTACTGTACTAGAGATACAACAAATCTGGGAATTATCAAACAGTCAAGCTAATAGATGCAACTTGCCCAAAATTTGACTGTAATCTAGTAATAGATTACAGTTAACGGCAACAGTATTTCAAAATAAAATTCCGTAGCCAGACTATCCAGTAATAGATATCAAATAAAAGTTTATGGTGTGCATCTGGATTCATTTTTAAATTCTGTCTGTTCAGTAACTTTCCTAGCAGAAACTAGCAACGAGAGAGTAAAACAGAAAATTACATTATTGCTCTCCTAAATATGAAAAAGTAAATGAACGCTTTACTAGCAAAAGTTAGCAAGTAGACTACGGGGGCGTCAGTAAGTACTTAAAACTTGTAACGATTAGACCATAAAATAGTACCATAGAAAACTTAATTGTACTCAAAGGGCAAACATAAAGTAATCTGTCGTTGTTAGCCAGAAATGTTGATTTAAAGAAGCTTAAACTGATAATAGTAATCTCAATGAAACCATAGAAATAAATCAAACAACAAAAATAAAAGCACAATAATTTAAATAAAATAGTTTTAAAATATCTTGTATTTTTTGAAAGAGTTTATGATGCATTTAAGCTTTAGAAGTCTATATTTTTGGTTAGACAGTACTAATAAACATTCTTATTTCAAAGAAACTTCTATAATATCTACATTAATAATATTCCAAAACACAAATATGTTTATTGTTCAAAATATATTATAATTCTTGCAAAAAAAAAAACCGACTACAAAACAAATATATGTGCATCAATTCTTAACTAAAAATTTAAAAGGAAGTAATCTGTAAGAAATAGTACTCAAATCAAATTATTTATACTTGTTGCTCTAACGGACATAGTAATATACGTTCTGTACATTCAAATGTATATCCATAACGGTTCAGCAGTTAAAGCCATATACGACAAATTACCTCAGATATGAGGGTACCCTTTATTTTTTTACACATATTATTACTGACACAGCAATAAAAAGTAACGGTTCCAAAGAAATGGTTAAATAATATCACCTAGGGGACACCCTTTAATGTAAAATTTTAAATTAAACACTTATTTTAAAGGACAGATTCTTTGTAAATTTCAAATTTCTGTCTAAAACATTTCAAAAGTTTGGCCATATGCATCAATTTACATCAACTATTGAGACACCCTTTATAACTTTAAATATTTATAAATGTTATTATAAGGGACATAGTAGTGGAGATTCTGTCTAATTTTCAATTGTTTGTCTATAACGTTTCAAAAGATAGGGCTAGATAGGTAAAATTTTATCAATTATGGGGACACCCTTTAGTTTCCAAATTTAAATTATATACTTGATGTTATAAAGGACTTACATATACAGGTTTTTTGTAAATTTCAACCGTCTCTCTGTTACGGTTCAAAAGTTTTGCAATATACATCAAATTACATCAACTATTGGGACACCCTTTAACTTCTAATTATAAATATTTAATTTCTGATTATAAATATTGGACATTCTGTCTAATTTTCAAGTGATTGTCTACAATGGTTCAAATGGTTCTTATATTTAAATTGACGTCACATATGGGGACACCCTTTAATTTTTAAGTTTATTTTTTTATTAATTTCTGTTATTGGCAGCTACAGTGATATGCAGTTTTTTTAAATTTTAAAAGGGTGCTCTTTACGGTTCATAATACACGTAAAAAACACGTATGCTGTATGGGGACACCCTTTAATTTCCAAAATTCTGAACTTCTTTTAAAATGGGACCAATCTGTAAGCATTAATCATAAGCATAAAATCGGTTCAGAAATGACTGAGTTCTGCGGGCACAAACATAAAAAAGCAACATTCAGTCGAATAGATAACCTCCTTCTTTTTTGAAGTCGGTTAAAAACGAATTAATATTGCTCTGCCGGCGTTACTTTTATGTCTTGTTCGAATCGATGGCTACTGAAGGCAGGGGAATTATGAACAACCACATAAATAAGCGAATAGTATAACATTTAAGTGTTATTTATCATTTAATTTAAGATTATTTTCTGTATTATTGGAAATACAAATAGTAAAAAATAGTGATAAATGAAAGTACATTAACATGTTGTCTATAAATCTAATCAATGTTTGCTACTGTTAAATTGGTATAAATAGTTGCAATCGGATTTATTTTTCATTAAGTTAACTTTCTAAAGTTCAATAGAAAACATCCCTAAACGCCTACAAAGTTCACAAAATAAAATGTTTAAATTTGTATTTGTCATTTTTATCTCCCTGGTAGCGTTCTCTGTCGCTACAAATGTGAAAAAATGTAAGTATTATTTTAATATATCCGAAGGCATTTGTAAGTTTACAGAATATAAATAAATTTAGGTAAAAAAGGACAACCTTTCCCCTTGAACGTTGATGTTGAAGGTTGCATTGAGCCACCTTATAAAGTCGTAAAGGGCGAAACAGCTGTTATGAAAGTTAACTTTATGGGAAGTAAGTTGTATTTTAAATAAAAAAAATATTTTATTTCTCGTACAATAAATAATTCTTGCAAAAAAAAAACCGACTTCAAAACAGATAGAAGGGCACCAATTCTAAACTAAAAATGTAAGAAGTAATCTGTAAGAATTAGATTCAAACCAAATAAAAAATTAGAGGGAAATAATAAAGACTATTGAATGTCAAGCCTCTCCCTATTACTGTTTAAAAGTTAAGTTATTTTCACCAGCATCCGTCTTGTATGGGGAAACCATTCAAGCCTCTGTCTATAACGGTTTCAAATATAGGGGCACACAGATCAAATAACATCACCTATTCGGGCACCCTTTAATTTACAATGTTAAATTAAAGACCTGTTGTTATAGAGGACTTGGTCACAAAGATTCTTTGTAAATTTCAACTATCTGTCTATAACGGTTAAAAAGTTTAACCATATATATCAAATTACATGAACGATTGGGACACCCTTTACATTATAATTCCAAATATTTATATTTGTTATCATACCAGAGAAAGTAGTGGACATTCTGCCTAATTTTCAAGTGTTTGTGTTTAACGGTTCAAAAGATAGGGTCATATAGATCAAATTACGTAATTTATGGGGACACCCTTTAATTTCTAACTTCAAATTGTATACTTGCTATAGTGGACTTTGCAATACAGGTTCCTTGTAAATTTCAGCTGACTGTCTCTAACAGTTCAAAAGTTTGGCCACATACATAGAATTACATTAACTATTGGGACACCCTTTAAGTTCCAAATTGAAAATTTTATACTTTTTGTTATAGCTGACTTAGCACTACAGGTTCTTTGTAAATTTCAGCGGTCTGTGTACAACTATTCAAAAGTATGGCCATATACATCAAATTAAATGAACTATTGGAGCACCCTTTAATTTAAAATTTTGAGTATTTATACATTTTATTATAACGGTCATAGTAGTCGACATTCTGTAAAATTTTCAAGGTTTAGTCTATAACGGTTCAAAAGATAGACCCAAATAGGTCATATTATGTCACCTATGGGGACACCCTTTAAATTTTAAATTTATTTTTTTATTAATTTCTGCTGTTGGGAGCTATAGCGGCACGCAGTTTTTTAAAATTTTAATTTGCTGCCCTTAACTGTTCTTAATACACGTAAAAAACATGTATGTTGTATGGGGACACCCTTTAATTTTTAATATAATGAACTGTTTTTAAAATGGGACCAACCTTGAAGCATAGCCTTTCAAACAAAGCAAAAAATTTTAAAATCGGTTCAGAAATGGCTGAGTTCTGCGGTTGCATACATAAAAAAAAAGCAACATTCAGACGAATAGATAACCTCCTTCTTTTTTGAAGTCGGTTAAAAAACTGTACAATACCAATTCTAAAATCGGAAATTTTACCGAAAAAATTATGATTGCAATAAATGTGTCATCTCTGATTTTTTTACTATTTATCATTTTAAAACAAAAAGACCTAAAATGAAAACCTAAATTTAAAAAGGAAAAACTAAATTTTATCGTTTGATATCCTCGCTAAATTAAGAAAAAATAATATACCAACAAAATTTTATTCACTTTTATATTATTTTCACTAACAAATACTAATATTTTCCTCAATATTGCAAACATTTCTTTTTTCATACAATTTTTACAAAAAAAATATTTTGAACTCAAAATCCCGAACAGCTGTTTGACTAATTCTTGCTAGTAAAATTTTTAAAACTTGCAAGTAATTTTATTTCTCTCACATTTTTATTCTCTTGTTTTGCTCTCTCGTTGCTAGTTTTTAGAGTTAATGAACGCTTTTCCAGTAACAATTAGTACCAATTTGCAGTTACTGAACAGAGCTATTGTCAGCTGTCAGTTTGCAAATGTCGAGCAAATAAAAGCTATGGTTTTAGGTTTTGTTTATTTCCCAATGTGTAGCATATGCATTTCTATATATTTTGTTAGTGTGTTGTAAAATTATCCAATATAATTTTGCAAATGCCACAAGATTGTGAATTAGACTAATTTGGCAATTGTTTATTCTTTTTGTTTTACAAATGCCAGTAGTAAGTTATTTTATTTTATTTGTATGCAGGTCTAAGTTGTAAATAAAAAAAAAACAATCTAAAAAACTCGCTTTCCAAATGAAAAAAAAAAAAAAAATATGCAGGAAGTGCAGGAAGTGCAAGCGGCAGATTGTGTGGGATCACCCGTTAGAACCGCAGCAAAGTTTTAAAATTAATTACAAATTTACTCAATTTTTTCATTTATAAATTAGTAATACAATATTTTTTTATAGTGCCAGGTGATAAATATCTAATACTGTAAATAATCCAAGTGGGTCAAATTCATAATAGTGCTATTTTTAATGTGCCCCATAATACCAAATAAATATTAGTTCGATCAGCTCTTTCGACTACAGCCCAAGATCGAAAATTGCTCATAATTGAAACCTGTATAACAGCTTATATAAGTTTACGCGCAAATTCACTCTTAACTTAAATATTAGGCCAGCGTGCCATACCTTATCGAATGCTTGGGAAACGTGGATAAAATGCGCAGAACAGTATTTTTTCAAAGGTCTTCTTAAATACCTTATCTTACCAGGGTTGTCAGATATGGCGATTTCTCGCCAAACGTGGCGATTTTCAATCTCATTTGGCTATCATATTTTTGATTTGGCGACATGGCGACTTTTTGGCGATTTTTAAAAATTTTGGCGAATTTGCTGGTGATTTTTCAGAATATATTACTTCCGGAAACTTTCGGAAATAGAAATTTATTTAAAGTTTACGAACATCTTTCGATTTCAAAATGTTGCAATTCCTTATCACAAACAAAATGCCTTCTGAGAATGAAGCAGCAGACCAACCAGCAAAAGGGGGATCTGCTATGAATTTCTGTGGATGATAACCCAAAGTAGCGTTGGATAATGGCATAATGCGAGCTAAGTTCCTACAATTATGGACTCATTAAAAATTTATTTGTGTGTTAATATACTACTTGATTTTTTACTTTAGATGCTGGTAATTCCTGTATAGAAAAAGGGCTTTCAATTATGAACTCCACCAAAACTCATTTGCGAAATAAAATAAAGAATAATTTTCTTGATCCTATAAATTATATGAATACAAATTGCTCATGTTGCACTTATTATGTATTTCAATTCTCATAATATAAAACCAAAATAAGAGGAAGATGACAAATAAGTTGAGGGTGGGCTGAACAGTATATTCGTTATATAACAAATCTCTAACTTCAGAGTTCAATTAATTATATACCAAATTATTTACCAATAAATTTATTATTGCTTTAAGTAAAAATTGTATCTATCTCGTGTTCTCTAATCATTTGATTTTGTTTTAAATAAAAACTAAGATCTGAACGTACTTACAAATTTTTGGCGATTTTTTCCCCCTTTTTGGCGAATTTAGCGATTTCAATAAACTCTTTTCTTTGTGATTTATTAAAAATATTTTTAAAATTTAAGAAAAAATTATTTATATTGTTAGGAAAATCTAACAAAAACCCATTTTGGCGATTTTTTACATCGATTTTGGCCTGACCTGTAAGTTTTTCCGATTGCACTATGTTTTTTTCCTAAAGTCGAATTGATTTTTTTAAATACATCCTTTGTCGCTTATAATGTGGTTCAGCTTAGTTAGTAACATCCTCTCAAACAGCTTTGACATATTAGATAAAAGGCTTTTAGGTCTGTATGATTAAATTTTTGTGTGGTCTTTTCCTGGTTTAGGAATCACAGTTATTAAGGAAACCTTCTAGTATGGAGGAAAGTACGTAAAATAGCATTAAAAATAACGGGGCAACTCATATAACATATTTTTATTGGTTTTATCAAAGCAAGGGGCTTTCTTGGTGTTTAAATCAGTTATTGCCCTTTCAATATCACTAAATTCAACTATTTCAGTGGATATATTTGGAGTAAAACCCTTTTTAAATGTCAAACAAATAGATTGCCTTTTTCGGTATCATTCCTTGCCCAGCCTCCAGACGAAGTTCGCAAGGGAGGCTTACGTACGGCTGCCCCATTAAGTTATCTACACGCACGCCATAATGAATAATCTGATTGAGGAGTTTAATCTAGGTTTTCCAGCGAGCTTTTTAGAAATGCTAATCTTCGAAATTTCAGCATGTCTCTTAGCCGTTTCGTGCATTCTTTAAGTCTGCTTTTGCGTTAGGGAGATCTCTGTGTTTGCCATTCTCTACGACTTTGTATTTTTTCAGCCAACAGCCGTTCGACGCATACATAATAAATTTGATTGTATCTAGCCAGTTGTCGGGTTAATGTTGCATTTTGGGCAGCTGATTTGAGGTTTTGGTCAAAATCAATAATACTCCGTTCTACGTCTTCAGGTGGTCTTATTGTGATGTTTTCCGTACAATGAGTATGACAATATTTTCTATGCTTTAACCAATTTATACTTGTGTTAGTCGTTGGTGATAAGATATTTTGTTTGTTCCATATGTTGACAATAGTGGGTGAATAGTCTGAGAATAATTTAAATCACGCTTCAAATTTTATCACATCTCTTGAGATACCAATAGTCACTCTAAAATCAATAACATCAGGTATCTTTTGCGGATCAATAGGCCAATAAGTGTGTTCTCCACTCGATATAACATTCAGACGCATTTTTGAAATTGTGTCAAATAAGACACGACCTATTGGAGTAATTAGTCTTGATCCCCAAAACGTATGTTTAGCGTTGTAGTCGCCTGATGTTATGAAATAGGGACCAGTTTAAAGTTAACAGAAAAAGTGCTGCATTGCAAGTTATTGGTTTGGAAGTATAAAAAGTGACGGAACTAACTACCCTCGTCTTTCATTATTATGATTATTTTCTCAAAGATATTTAGCTGCGGAATTACTAATATTTGTTTATTATCTATTCGAGACAAGTCAAGTTTACTACAAAATATCATTAGTTAATTTGATACACAGAGACGTTGAATAATAAAAAAATTAAGAAATAGCTAAAAACCAAACTTTAAACACTTCACTGCAAAACAATGATTTAAGGCAATAGCTTTCAACGTGTAACTAAAAAAAGTCTACATTGAAGTCGAAGCAGAAGCAATTAAGCACGGAGATGATTAAGGTGCTTTCACATGAACAATATCAACCATGAAAGTTAAAAATATATTATCCAATACAACAACTTCATCAATAATAAAAATTTACATTAATTTTGTGCGGCAACAGTACACTCGTACGTACAAATACAACTAATTAAGCAAAGATGGCGAAGTTGCTAATAAGATAATAAGCAAAGCTTTAGATAACAAACAAAAGACTTAAGACAAAAACTTGATTAACCAGACTTAAAAAACAAAACTAAAAGTTTCCAAAAAACACAACACATTTTCACTTTTTGCAATTTTGCTATTTTACAAAAGGTTATCTTTACTTTCTCTGCTTAACCGCAAAGGTTTCCATTTTATTTGATTTCCTATTTATTTATAATGGTTTGTTTTTGTTTTTCTATCAATATTTTGTTTTTATACTTTTTTAGGTCTATGAACAACCAATTTTGTTTACATCAGTAATGACAGACAGATGTCTATGTTAATTATATTTGACACCAAAAATGAAAGATCAACAAATAAAATTATGTTGCAACAACACGTACCATTTCGGTTTTTAAGTGCCAATTTTGAACAAAAATAAAAATGTTGTAAATTTGCAATAAAGCCTGTTTGTAAATGCACCACTGCCTTTGCAATATGGATACAAATCTGATAATACCTTTCTATTGTATCAGCAACTCTAATAACGCGTACTTAACAATATTACGATCGCTATCTACTTCATTTCGATTTACCGATGCAAAGCAATAATGCAGTTCCGAACAGATTTGTAGTTTTCTCTGCTCAACTTTATGTATTTAACTTTATATATTTTTCGAGAGAATAATGATTTTTTTTATTTAAAAAAACTTAAAACAAATTTTAAGAATATCTCCTTTTTTTGCATTATGATACAAATTTCGTGTATATTCACCCCTATCGTGAATAACAAATGTAATTTTTGTTTCAGTGAAATTTTTATTCCCCTCTAAGTGAAAAATATTATCGTGAATCTCCCATTAAATTATTGTTCTCTACATTGAACAGCTGTTCAAAATAAATTAAACAAGAGGAATAAGCTGATAAAATGTTTTCAATAAAAAATTCAATAATACAAATATAATAAATGTTTAAAATTGGTGCAATAGTTTTGCTATAGGAAGTAGAAACAAGAAACATAATTTTTTCGTCGACGTTTGCGGGACGAATTTAATCTTTTGGAGTTAAACAATAGATTGCAAATGACTTAATTCAACAATTTTATTGCCAATTAAACAAATTTTTTTTCAGGTTTTATTTTTTGAAAGGTATTAATCTACAGTACAGTTGCTGGAATTTCACTAAATAACAATTTCTTAAACAAACAACTTACTTACGAAAAGATTATATCACCGGGATTCCGGGAATTCATTGGTTTATACGTCTTAGCGCGATTTAGAAGACCACATTTTTTTGACAACAATAATGGCTTAAAGTTAACATTCTAACACTGAACCAAATTTTGTATGTAATATTAAAGAAAACAAGTAAGAGTGCTATATTCGGCCATGCAGAATCTTTTATACCCTTCGCCATAGTAATGCGATATATTTTGTTACCCTCTTCTTTCTTTGAAAAATTATTGTAAATTTTTAGAAAATTTTTGTAATTTTTTTTTTACTTTTTTGTAAAAATATGTATCTTTTAAAATATTTTTTAATTTTTTGGAAAATATTTTGTAAATTTTTCGTCATTTTTTGAAAAATATTTTTTAGAAAATTTTTACTAAAATTTTTTGTAAAAATTTTGCGTTTTTTGCTTTTTACTTTTTTTTTTAAATAAGGATTCCTACAATCTTTATTCAGTTAGAATGGTCAGACTAAAGCATACAAATTTCATCATATTGACCCCTCCCAATGAGCCTATTGACTTCTCCTAGACACCTTGTAGATATATTGGCTACATTCACATGTATTGATTTCTATAAAACCAAAGCAGAAAACTCTTACCAACTTAAAAATAAACACACTCCTTGTGATCTACCATTCGCGGTCTAATATTTTTTTAACTAAAAAAGCAAAAGCGTGAAAAGCGAAAAAAAATTAAAAATAGCGTTAAAATATGCGCGGTTTGTATACCGTAGCCTCGAGAGGAATGATCTGGTGTTGCTGAATTGCGATCCCAAAGTTTTCGAAACTAGGACAGACGGACATCATTTAACCAACTTTGTCAATCAATTTCAAAATTCTAACATTTTAATACATTCAAGAAGCAAAATTTAAAAAACAAATAAAAATTTAAAATATAAAAAAAAAATTTTATATATATATAGTATTTACATACATACATATATGTACATAATTTTCGGATATTCAAAAACATACAAACATTTTCAGAGAAAACAAAATAAATTTTCAAATTCCTATGTATATACATATATGTTAATACCTAAAGCTTCCCTCTTGTTTAAAATTTTTACTTTAATATTTACCACCTTATATTTGTTGCTGCTTCAGCCAACCTTCGGTTAGCAATAAAAACTACTTTTTAACCGACTTCAAAAAAAGAAGGAGGTTATCAATTCTTCTGAATGTTGCTTTTTTATGTTTGTGCCCGCAGAACTCAGTCATTTTTGAACCGATTTTAAAAGTTTTTTCTTTATTAGAAAGGAAATGCTTACAGATTGGACCCATTTTAAAAGAAGTTCAAAATTTTGAAAATTAAAGGGTGTCCCCATACAACATACCTGTTTTTTACGTGTATTATGAACCGTAAACGGCACCCTTTTAAAATTTTAAAAACTGCTTATTACTATAGCTGCCAATAACAGAAATTAATAAAAAATAAACTTAAAAATTAAAGGGTGTCCCCATATGTGACGTAAATTTAAATATATGAACCATTTGAACCATTGTAGACAATTACTTGAAAATTGGACAAAATGTCCAATATTTATAATCAGTAATTAAATATTTATTATTATAAGTTAAAGGGTGTCCCAATAGTTGATGTGATTTGATGTGTATTGCAAAACTTTTGAACCATAACAGAGAGACGGTTGAAATTTACAAAGAAACTGTAATTCTAAGTCCTTTATAACATCAAATAATTTAAATTTGGACACTAAAGGGTGTCCTCATAATTGATATAATTTTACCTATCTAGCCCTATCTTTTGAACCGTTATAGACAAACACTTGAAAATTAGACAGAATCTCCACTACTATGTCCCGTATAACAACATTTATAAATATTTAAAATTTTAAAGGGTGTCTCAATAAATGATGTAAATTGATGCATATGGCCAAACTTTAGAACCGTTTTAGACACACATTTGAAATTTACAAAGAAACTGTCCTTTAAAGTTAGTGTTTAATTTAAAATTGAACATTAAAGGGTGCCCCCCTTTAATGTTCTTTTATTACTTTTTATTACTGTGTCAGTAATAATAAGTGTAAAAAAATAAAGGGTGTCCTCATATCTGACGTAATTTGTCGTATATGGCTTTATCTGCTTAACCGTTACGGATAGACATTTGAATGTACAGAACGTATATTACTATGTGGGTTAGAGCAACAAGTATAAAAGTATTTGATTTGAGTACTATTTCTTACAGACTACTTCCTTTTAAATTTTTAGTTTAGAATTGATGCACATATATTTGTTTTGTAGTCGGTTTTTTTTTTAAAGAATTATTGTTTATTTGTTTTTCTTCCAACATTAGTTTTTAGGTAATACTAATCTAATGTCCAAACAAACTTTGTTGGACAAACATGATTGCGACGCGTTCTGCGATTTTTAATATTGAATATTTGCAATTTTATTAGTCGAACTATATATTTTTAAAGAGCATAAAACGAACTTAAACTTGACTTGACAAATTTCATCTGTATGTAAAATAAATAGTTCGACTAATAAAATTTCAAATATTCATTCTTTATATTCTTATAATAAATTTCTTAAACTTTATAAGTCTTAAGGCTAATTTTTATTTTACCCCTCACTGACCCATTGTGCATTATTTCAAACAGAACATGAAAAAAACGGCACTCTTAAGTCAATACAAACCACGGAAAAATAATATACATATATAAGTACGGAAAAAGGCACGAAAAACATTAGCAAACAACTTACTATTCTTACAGACACAAAAAGACAAATAGCAAGACAGACGGACGTAATTGTACATAAGGAAAATTTATTATGTGTTACTTAGGATCAACGCTTTTCTATAATCTGCAACAGCAGCCCAAACATCTAGTTATTTTTATCTCTGACAGTTTCTGTTTACATTGGTATTGTCGTTCTTTGGTCAAAAGATGCATGAGTGAATGAATACCAAGATGAACGTACGATATAACCAAACAAACCATTCCAAAACATACTTTAAGGTGATGGCGGCACCAAAAAAAATTGAAAAAAAAAATCCAGTCATTATCACGATGCCAATTTTTGTACGAAAATATAGTAAAATTTCATTGCTAGATGAAAAGAAATAATAATTGCTAAAACTTATGACTTTGTATTCATTATCGTGGTGATGATAGCAACTTACCATATGCAACATCTTACCAATGAATCCAACATATTGCCTTTTTTGGTTAGAGATGGAAGAGAGAAGAACAGGGGTATTTGCGAGTGACGATTTTACTGATTTTGGGTATAATTATTGTACATCAATCATCAAGGTTGCTTTACATATAATTAATATATTTAACGTCCAATATCTTATAAGAAATATCTGTTCGTTTTTAGTGAGAAGGAATGTTGTCAAAAATATGAAAGTTCTCAGTTTCCTTTTCATTCGGTATAATAATATTTCAGTTTTGTAAGCAGCAAACGCTTTTCGTAGTAAAAAGAAGGAGTTTTTTACATTACCCCTTACATTAGTTTGTACTAAAAACAAACAAAAAAATGTAAGGCAATGATAAAAAAAGTTTAAGAGATGTTGTCTTTGAGGTCACTGTGTATTATTGACGTTACTTGTTGCGGATATATTGGGTTAAACTGCACAATCTCCATGGTATGTTTTCTCATGTCTGCCTGAGTTATTTTATTTCAGGCAACGTTGTCGCCTTAGATCCACATTTTGTGTAATTTTTTCTAATATTTGTCTAATCAAGACATCAAAACAATAAAACTGCAATAAACTGCAATTTATTTCGTGGAAATTTTTTAAGAAATTTTATTCCACGTCGAAGGCCGTAATTTGTCTCTCCCACTAGTACTTAAAAAGTTGTAAACTTAATAAGAATTATAACCATAACAGGACAATGTTCAAATCCTTATTTATTAGCAATTGATGTAGTAGATCGTTGGCCTCAAATAGAAAAGCCCTTACTTAAATAATTGTAACTTTACGGGAGAATATGAAAGCATACTAGAAACTGTAATATTCACTAGGTAAGCGGAGGAGGTATATTTGTGTAAAATGTATTGTAATCACTGATTTGGGCTTTTCTCAAATATTTTTTTTTTCATATTTTATTTATTGAATCTTCAAATATATTTTTGAACTAACAATAATTACTCATATCTTAAGCCTAAAATAAAAATAAACTTGTTATGTCCAGTGCTAGACAAAAAAAGTTGTATGTTTCACGGTTGCTTCTATCATTTGCGGCTCATCCCTATAATGTTCGGATGATGTTGCGGGCCAGCGGATTTGGATGTGTTTCAAGCATCTGTAAATATGTAACTGCATATTTCGCTATTTCTGATTTAACTGATGGCACGTTTAGATCTTTGTGGATGTTCGAGTTTTTTATGTACCAGGGAGCAACAGTGATCATCCGTAGAATCTTGTTTTGGCGCCTTTGGATTTTTTCTGTATTGCTAGCTGAGGCAGTGCCCCATAATTGAATGCCATAAAGCTAGAGTAGAATTTCTGCCAGTAAGCCAGTTTAGTTGGACAGCTTTTAACTTCATTTGTGTTAACTTTGATTCTATGTGGCGTTTCCAAGTAAGGCGCCAGTCAAGATGTATGCCGAGATATTTCACGTCTGAAAGCTGGGGTATTATTTGGTTATTTATGTGAATAGGGGAGTACGATTCCCTACGCAGAGTAAAAGTTATGTGAGTACATTTTTGTTCATTGACCTTAATTTCCCATTTCTGCAACCACTTTTCTAAAATTAATATGTGGTCTTGTAAATATTGTGATGCTACTTCGGGCAGCTTAAAAAAGCTGTGTCGTCAGCAAATGTCGATGTGTGGACTCGGTCCCTAGTTGGCATATCTGAAGTATACAACAAGTATAAAATCGGCCCCAATATACTACCCTGGGGAACTCCGGCTTCAATTGGCTCGGATGATCTTAAAAAATTGCCTTCTTTAACAATGAATTTCCGATTAGTTAAATAACTATCTAACAGCTTGTATAAGTTTGCAGGCAAATTAAATTTTAACTTATATTTTAGGCCATCGTGCCATACCTTATCGAATGCTTGGGAAACGTCGATAAAAAGCGCAGAGCAGTATTTTTTTTTCTTCAAAGGTCTTCTTAATTACGTTAACTAACCTGTGAGTTTGTTCGATTGTACTATGTTTTTTTCTGAAACCAAATTGATGGTTCGGAATACATCCTTTGTCGCTTAAAATGGGGTTCAGCTTATTTATTAACATCCTCTCTAACAGCTTTGACATATTTGATAAAAGACTTATAGCTCTGTATGATTCAACTTTTGTGTGGTCTTTTCCTGGTTTAGGAATCATAGTTATTAACGAAATCTTCCAACCTGAAGGAAAGTACTCAAGGCGTAAAATAGCGTTAAAAATAAAAAGAATAATTTTTCGAGCTGTATGGGGCAACTCAAATAACATCTTGTTACTGGTTTTATCAAAACCAGGGGCTTTCTTGGTGTTTAAATCTGTTATTACCCTTTCAATGTCACTAAAATGAAATCTTAAGGGTACTGCAGCACTAGCTTCGACAGTTGGCAAATCAGCTGCATCAGTCAATACATTTGGAGTAAAAACCTTTTTCAAATGTTCAACAAATAATTTGCCTTTTTCGGTATCATACCTTGCCCAGCCTCCAGACGAAGTTCGGGTTATAACCCAACTTAGGTTTTTACGGAATGCAAAATTGACCACGCCCACTTTTCTTAGGGTTTTTCTGAAAGATAGTGGTTTATAGTAGTGATATTTTATGACTTTTATTTTATTTTATTTTAAATCTCAACTGCAACATTACGTTTTTGAAAAAATATATTTGCAAAAAAATCATTTATAAAGTTTCATATACATATGTTTCATGTACGTAAGTTTCATATACATAACAAGTAAAAAATTGAATATTTCTTTTGGAACCTGCTGTGCTGCAACCTGCTTTTCTTTCATTATACGTGCCGAACTTTATGTTTCCACAAAAAACGTCGAATCCATACGATATTTGTATCTTTATTCGTTCTTGTTTGTTTAC
Source organism: Phasia obesa (assembly GCA_949628195.1). Taxonomy (NCBI): domain Eukaryota; kingdom Metazoa; phylum Arthropoda; class Insecta; order Diptera; family Tachinidae; genus Phasia; species Phasia obesa. Next base: position 88,916,754 of record OX451215.1, read on the forward strand.
AGTAATATTCTTATCACTCGTAGCATGAACACAGAACGACTAAAAAGTGTAAAATTTTAAAATGTTGTGCCTTCTAATTATTTTAGAAAAACGGTCGATAACGAAATAGAAATTATGCTGAATGCCATATTACCAGACGAGGAAAAAACTTGTTCAGAAAATGAAGATCATATGGAATATACTAAGCCATTCTAACGAGAATGAAAGTAAGGTTGCGTCTCCTCAGTCAACAACATCAACAAATTGCAAAATAAAATATTTCAAGGAACCTTTCACAAATAGACCTAGAAGAGTCCGAACGAAAAACATTATCAGAATGATGACAGGCTTGATTCGTTACTCTTGTGCAAGAACTACTTGGGAAGAGATTTCTAGTTTTTAATTATTTTTCTAACCTTCTGATGTGAAATATATCAATACTGAAGGCAAACTTGTATTTGGCAATGATTGGAAAGACGCTGACGACACCGAAATGTTCACTTTTATTGTTTTACTTTTGTTGACTGGAATATATGGGTCAAATAATGAAAGAACAAAAAGTTTGTTTTATTCTAAGAAAGGTGGACCGATTTTTAGAGCAATCAAGCCCCTGAAAAGACTCAAAATTCTTTCAAGATTAATAAGATTTGACAATAAGGATAATTGCGGTTAATTTCGAGTTTTAGACAAGTTTGTAGCGATAGCTGAATCAAGAAATCAGTAGGTTAATATATGATCAAAACTTTTTAATCAATCTCAAGATGTACCTCTCGATGAGCAGCTGGTAGCATTAAGATGAAGATTTCCATTCCGGCAATACATAACATCAAAACCAGCTAAATATGGTGTACAATTTTGTGTGCTTTGGATTTCTACTACTAGTTATACCTTGAATATAGGAACTATGACGGAAAGAAACCAAGGTATGTGTGTAGTTCTTGATTTGAGAGTTGGGCTGCATTTAAGTACAGACAGTTTTTTTTTTCATCATATCAAGTGGGACAAAAACTACTAGAAAAACAAAACAAAAAAAGAAAAACAAGTGGAAACTATAAAATAATTCTTGCAAAAAAATAGACTTCAAAACAAATAGTTGGGTACCAGTTCTAAACTAAAAATGTAAGAAGTATTCTGTAAGAACTATATATATATATATATACACAAAATGCGACAAAAGTAGCAGGAAAAGAAATAAAGACTATGTAAAATTCAAGTATCTTCCTATTACTGTTAAAACGTTAAACTATTTTCACCAATATCCGTCTTTTATGGGGACACCATTTAATTTTAAATTTTTATAGCTGTAATAGCGACCATGGTAATACACATCATGTGTATATTCAGGTTGTCTATCTAACGGCTCAAAAGATAAGGCATACATCAAATTTTATTAACTATAGGGACACCCTTTCATTTCCAATTTTATAATGCTTATAGCGGACACAATAATACACTCGCTGTGTAAATATTAATTCTCTATCTATAACCTTTCAAAAGACTAGGCCATATGTCAAATTACGTCAGCTACGAGGAAACCCTTTAATTTTTTTTTACTTTTTATTGTGAACATAGTAATATTCGCTTTGTTACAATTTCAAATGTTTATCTATAAGTGTTCGTAGATAAGTCATATAGCTCAAATATCATTAACTTTACGTACACTATTTAATTTCCAGCTTTATACTTGTTCCTATAGCAGACATAGTAATATACGTTCTTAGTCAATACCAAATGTCTGTCTATTACGGTTCAAGAATTAAGGCCATTTACTGCAAATACCACAGGTATAAAGACATTCCTTATTTTTTTACACTTACACTGACATAACAAAACACAATTTATTTAAATCTCTAGCATCTGTCTATAACGGTTTCAGAGATAGGGCAACATAAATCAAATAACATCACCTATTGGGACACCCTTTAATTTACAATTTTAAATTAAAGACCTGTTGCTATAGAGGACTTGGCCACAAAGATTCTTTGTAAATTTTAACTGTCTGTCTATAACGGTTCAAAAGTTTGGCCATATAAAGCAAATTACATGAACTATTGCGATACCCTTTAATTCTAATTATAAATATTTATACTTGTTATTATATCAGACAAAATAGTGGACATTCTGCCTAATTTTCAAGTGTTTGTCTGTAACGAATCAAAATATAGGGTCATATAGGTCAAATTACATCAATAATGGCGACACCGTTTAATTTCTAAATTCAAATTTAATTCTGGTTATAGCGGACTTAGCAGTACAGGTTCCTTGTAAATTTTAGCTATCTGTATATAACGGTTCAAAAGTTTGGCCACACGCATAAAATTACACTAAGTATTGGGACATCCTTTTATTTCCAAATTAAAATTTTATACTTTTTGTTATAGCGGACATAGCAATACACGATCTTTATAAACTTCAACGGTCGATGTACAACTGTTCAGTATGGCCATATACATCAAATTAAATGAATTATTGGATCACCCTTTAATTTATAATTTTGAATATTTATACTTTTTATTATAACGGTCATAGTAACCGACATTCTGTCAATAACGGTTCAAAAGATAGGCCCATACAGGTCAAATTACGTCACCTATGGGGACACCCTTTAAATTTTACATTTATTTATTATTGCTTTTTGTTGTTGGGAGATATAGTGCTACGCAATTTTTTTTAAATTGATGCCTTTTACGATTCTTAATACATGTAAAAAACGTGTATGTTGTATGGGAACACCCTTGAATTTTTAAAATACTGAACTGGTTTTACCAATCTGTAAGCATAAACTTTCAAATTAGGAAAACAAAATTTAAATCGGTTCAGAAATGGCTGCGTTCTGCGGGCACAAACATATAAAAAGCAACATTCAGACGAATTGATAACCTCCTTCTTTTTCTGAAGTCGGTTAAAAATGAGACTGAATTGCTACCTCACGCAAAAAGGTAACCATAAACTAAGAGCAACATATTATGGTTAAATTATATGGTTGTAGAAAGCACCAGAAATATCACCGACGGCATCACTTTCTAAAACCAGGAACAAACATTTCACAGTTTTTTTTTTTTGTCGGTACAAAGCCTTAACATTTTTCCATTTTTAAGCAATTGTATTCTCACGCACTTACGGATAGCAGAATTAGGTTATTTGACTTCAAAACCATCTTTTTAAAGTACAAATCCCATTGTATGGGAAGCACCACAAAAACGATAAGCCTTGCGTCTTGTATCCAAATGAGCCTTCTTGCAGTCTTTGTCAGCTCAAAGTTGATCACGACGATGGTTTACTTACTTTCTAGCAGTGGGGAGATATTTCTACAATATAAATGCAAAACCTCCCCAAAATCAAAAATAAAATAAAATTATTTTATTAATAAAATTTTTCTTTTTTTTTTTTTTTTTAATAAACGTGGTTTGTTTGTTGGTGTTTTGTTGAAGCTTTAATATTCTGTAATATTATTGTATTAACATGCATAATTCTCATTGTGTTTTGTAGAATTTTATTACTTATAGAGTATTTTTGGCTTCTCTAAAATTAGGAAAAAGGTTTCCTGATGATCTAGCCTGAGCAACCAGTGAAATACGTATAGGGACTAGCTCTTTCCCCCAACAAATAAATTGCATTTTTATTAAAAAACGGTATGGGTAATTAGCATAATATTAAATAATTAAAAATTATTTTTAACAATTTTGTATTAAATATTTTTCATTTCTTTTTTAAAATTATAAAATGAAATTTTTGTGTCACATCCCTTGCGTCCTTTTGATCTGAGTGTTATTTGGTAGGAAATATCTTACTGACTATGGAGCATTTCATGTATTAACATTTTTAGTTAAGAAGCCTTCAATCAAAGATGCAGGAAATAATAATAAACAGGAAAAAAATTTATTGCATATTTTTACAAATCGCTTTATAGCTAACTGATATATGTATATACATATGTATATTCAGTTCATAGCTAACTACAAATTGACTAACTTTAAGCTAACTTCTGCATAGTCAGTAAGACAACTGACTACACCCTAAGACATCACAATGTTAAAAAAGTGAGTTTTTAATAAAAATAATCCAAGTATCAACTAATACTGGATGAAAATAGTTAGCTTAAAGTGCATTAGAAGTTAGTTGAGTTGCTTATAGGGTATGTACATATGTATGTATATAATTTTCCAAAAAAAATTTTTTTTATTTTTTTACTATTTTTATTTTGTTTTTAAGAAAACAAAAAGTTGTTAAACCCGATGAATAAAAACAAACAATTTTTGATGACATATGAATATATTATTTTTGAATATTTATAAAATTTGGTTGTGGTTTGAAGTTTATTAAAATTTGTAGAATAACACCAACCTGAATAAAATCTTAACCTAGAATTGTTTATAGTGACCAAAGTAATGTTAAACCCAACTAAAATTTTTTTTTATCGCAACCATACATTATTACAGAGAACATAATGTGATTCCTGTAACCATAATCATGTTTTTTCTTTGCGTGCAGAGATATTGGAAATACAGCTGTATTTTCATAATTTTTTTGTTTCACTGAGGACGCTAATGTCCTTTTATACAATATTATTTCTAAAAAATATATATTGCTTCCATGCAATAACTATCTTCTCAGTAAAGTTTTAATGGCATCAAGAATTACTTATTGATCTTACTTCACATGCAAATGATGGCATGTATAAACATTTAAATAATTTTTTTTCTAATACAAAAAATCTCAAAAAATTGTTATACATATGATGCTCACATGTGTGCTGATCTTGTAAGTAATTAAACATAAACACATAGGAAGAGAATATGATCTAGAATGTGATTACTATAAATTTAAATACTAAGTACGAGTATGGTTATGCAACAAACAAGAGGTCTGATAAAAAATAAGAGCAAGAAGTAGATTATGATGAACACAAACGTTAAATAGTTAAAAGCATATTTATTTTAAAGGAAGTAGATTTTATATAATGTTAAATTTGTAAAACTGCATCAACATCAATAACAACAAAATTATAACTGACGCTTACATATATAAAGCAGCATGTTGCATAAGTAACAAGTAATTTTCTTTAACCACATGTAATCAGTTAAACAAATATTTAAGGAGCACAATATTATTATGAAAGATTTTTGTTAGGAAGTTTTTGCTTTTGCTATATTTCAGAATTCTTTATCAGCCTAAAGACATGCTGCTATTTATTTGGTCATTATAATTTTTCTTTAAGTTGCTTATATATTACCCAGGACTATAAAAATGCATGTGTATGTTTGGGAAGCAATGACCCAACAGTATACAGTGGGGTAGGATTAAAATATTTTGGAAATAACTCATGCATTTGTAAATGGCTAGGCCGATTACCAGGTGTGGCGCTATGTGGTTCAAAGATGGGTATCTCGCCCCTGACAATTTTTTTAGAGCTTGGCATTTCCTCAAATTTTGCTTGATTTTTAAATGGTCTTTAAGGTCTAGTTAATACCTATTAAATGATATTTTATTCTGTAAATGTTTTAAAAGGAACGAGTTAAAAGCATTTTAAAATTAAAATTTTATATTTCCAGTCATTTTTTTTAATATATTAAACAATTTTCAGAGTTTTTTTTTTATTTTTTCCCATAGTTAGTGAGCGAAATTTAAAATATTGTGGACAAATTTTAATATTATATCTTTTTTGAGTTAAAAACTAGACGATTTTTAATTTAAAAACTCCAAAATTATTATTTTGTGGACTTTATCCTAAAAATGGCCGTCAATCATATTTTTTTAATAGAAAAAAAAAAAATTTTTAAGGAATATAAAGAAATTTGTGTAAAATAGATCATCCGTGTAGAAGATGGAGGTCCTTCAATTTGACCTATTTTACATCGAAATTTTTTTGGTATTTATTTTGGGAATTGTGGGATTTCCTTTATCTTAACGATGCAGATTTTTTTGTAATTTTATTGCATATTTAATATTTTTATTTTCCTCCAATTTAGAACACTTATCAGTTAATGTTGCTGATTTATATTATGTTATGACACTGTCCGCTATTTAACGAGCAACTGCTCGATTAACAATTGGTAATAATAGTTTTCTTGCAATTTAATACATTACAAGATTTTTTTCCGGTTGCTACACTAAAGGGTGCCGGGTGCTTCACTTATGTCGCCATTAGGTGGAAGATGTTCACGTTCATAGGATTTAAAAAGGAAGTATTTACAGAGACCAGTGTCACAAAAACTGCGTGCAAGAGAGAGAGAGAGAGAGAGAGGCGGAGGCAAGGTTCTGCTCTAGGTCTTTCATATACAACTTCCCGTCCCTTCCCCTAGTTTAGTTCTACCATGTAGAAACGTGTCCATTCGAGTTTCTGCTCAAGGTTTTAGTTTAACTAGAAGTGTATGTTTAGTATACGAGGTATGATCAAAAATAACCGTTATTTTATATTTTCGTGAGGTACGTATGTTCGATTTTCGCATTTTTTTTTTGTTGGTACACATGTCTGTTATTTATATTGGCAATATCAGCCATTTTGGATTATCATTTTGTTTTTTACAGATAAAAAGGTTAGTCGTGTTTTGGTGTACTCTTCGATTTTTTACTATTTCGTAAAATGGATCAAAGAAGCTGTATTAAGTTTTGTGTAAAAAATGAAATTAAATGTATTAATACATATATTTTATTATACTATAGTCATTGCTGTAAGGCCGGCAGCGAACCTGAAATCGTTTTATTTTGATTTTACGAACCAAACAAACATTTAGTCGGTCTTCACGGAAATGTATGACGATATATTATGTAATTTAAGAAATAAATTATATGCAATAAAACGGTAGTAATTTATAGTATTAATACAAAAAAAAAATATTTGGTCAGACTCAGAAAAGTAGGGTTCCATACTATCTCCAGTATAACTTGAAAATAGCAAGTTGTTAATTTTTTCAAGCCTTATGAGGCACCCTTTAATTGTTAAATATTTTTTGTACCAGAGCATAGCATTAAACAACCTGTGTAAATATCAAATGTCTACCTATAATGTTTAGAAATGAAGGTCAAATTCTTCAAATTCGCGCTATCTACGGAATACCCTTATTTTCGTTACTTGTTACAGTAGATATTGTAAAATATAACCTGTGTAAATTTTAAGTGTCAGCCTGTTACTGTTCAAATATAAGGACTTTCTATGAAAATATCAGAATAAATAAAAATATCCTATTGCCGTTTAAAAAATAGGGCCATATATGTCCAAATCATGTCACTTAATTTTATTATTAGCTCGCTATAGCCATGGCCATGGCAATTCCATTTCTATAAATATATCAAGAATCTACCTATTACGATTCCAAAAATTTTACTTTTAGTGGCAGTATATCTTCTATACAAATGTCTACCTGTTACGGTTGAAAAAATAAGGCTATATACGTGCTAATCACGGCACTGTTGATATACCCTTTGATTTTTACTATTTGTCATAGAGGCCGTAATATTCCTTCTGTAAAAATTTCAAGAGTCAATCTAATATGGTTCGAAAATGTGTCAATATTCATGCAAATCACATCAGTGTCGGAACACAATTTAATTTTTACTATTTGTTATAGTGGCCATAGTAATACATCTCCTGTAAGAATTTCAAGAGTCTACCTACCCCCACGCTCTATTTTTTTTTTGATTTAATGTTCAACTCTTTTTTTATAAAGCAAACATAAACTATTACTGTCTGCAAATTTCAAGTGGTTGCCTCCTACAGCTCAAAAAAATAAAGACATAAACGCAAATACCACGTCACTTTCGGTACACCCTATAAGTTTTTTGCTATAACGGCCACAGTTGTACACTTTCTGTGAAAATTTCAAGAGTCTACATATTATGGTTTATAAACTTAGGCCATATATATGCAATTTACGTCACTATCAGAACACCCTTTAATTTTGAGGTTTATTTTTTATATAAACAAGTAATATAGCGAATTAAGTTTTAATTACTGTTTGTAAATTTTAGGAGTATACCTCCTACAGTTTAAGAAATAAACACATACACATGAATAACACGTCTCTGTCGGAACACCCTATAACTTTTAGTATTTGTTGCTATAGCGGCAACAGTTATACATCTTCTGCGAAAATGTCAAAAGTCTGGCTATTACAGTTCCAGAGATAAAAGGCTGTGACAGACGGACGGACGGAGATACGGATAGACATTGTAGCGAAAACAATAGGGTTACTTTTTTACCCTTTGGGTAAGGAACTCTAAAAATTAAAACTGTTTTACCTTGGGAAATAATAGCTGTGATTCCTAGAATTCTGCATAAAACCTCATCAATACTTTTATTTATTATTAAATAAAAGTATTGCTAGCAGTGCCCGCCACGTCGTGGGCGTCCTCACAATATTTTGGTCGATTTTGCTTTGAAAGTATTCCACACCAATTGAAAGACTCTTACTTTTATTGTGCTTCAGTTATGGTTTATGTATTTACTTTATATAAAGGTACCCATCTCTGGATACAATACTAAAATTTATAAAAAATTCTAAAATTCTAAAAATTATTGTAGGAGGTGTTTAAAATATTTTAATAACAATGTAATTCCACAAAGTAAAAATAAAAATTAAACACAATTGAAATACAAATTGTATTCAACTGATGACATCTGTTGCGCAGTAGTTTCATAAAGTAAACAAAAAGGTGAATTGAAAAAATAACCGTGTTGATAAAAAAATTCCGTGTTGCAAAATCATAGTTTTAAACCGGAAATATCAGTACCTTTAAACCGGAAATTGCGTTTTTCACTGCTTTTTCTCCACTTTCTCTTGGAAATAAGATATTTTTACGGAAAAGAGTATTCTATATTGTGATCAGTATACTAAGGCAAAATTTTGTTAATATTCATCCAGTAGTTTTTACGTGATGCGAACACTAATGAAAAGAAGACAGACAGACGGAAGTAAGCTACTATTTTATTATATGTATAGATCATGTAAAATTCTGTTTCGATGGGCTGTTACATGCTTAAAACTGCATGTTTGTATATTTTATAAATATATTTGAAGTTTTATAATTACGTTTTGTAAAATATAAAACATTTTGTGTACAATAAAAATAAATATCAAGAGAGATGACTTAAAGTTGTTATTTTGATCACAACAGAAAAAATTTTCAAATTAATTTAATTAAACTTTTAAAACGAAATATTCCATTAACAATAAAATTTAAAAACACTTTAATTTCAATTCCTGAACTAACTTTTCTTAATATTCCCAATACGGTCTTTTAAATTCGTGTTTATGTTAATAACGTAACAAACCTTAGAAAAAATAAATTAATCTAAGAAAAATAACTCGAGAAATATAAGACTTTAAAATAAGAACATATTTCCAGCTAAATTCCTTTTTAAACAAGGCAAGTTAATAAAACTGCTAATGCTATTGTTGCCAGATATTAACACACCTATAGATAACGTTACGCATAAAGTTGAAACGAAACAAAATAGCCTTAGTTGGGGTTGCACCATAAATTCAACATTAAGATAGACGTTACAAACGCAAAAAAACTACAACAAAAGACAAAAAGAAAAAAATCTGCAAGACAATTTGAAATGCAGGTGCACATACCAGCAATGAAATAAAAAAACAAATACTTACGGACTAACATGAATGAAAAACTGAAAATAGACAGCTACCAAAATATTATTAGTATTTTTGCCAGCCGCTATCAGGCTTTTTTACTGCAATTCATGTTCAACATAACCACATTCAATGCCACACAAAGTAAAAAACAAAAAAATACAGGTAGCTTTTTGTGGTTTTAGGTATAAAACTTAAAGGTAAAACTACTCAAAAGTCCAAAGTTTTCTCGCTTTTGTGTGTGCCTAGACTAAGATTGGAAAAAGAAATTTAAAATTATTTTCAAGTTATTTAGTAACATGAGATTCTGTTGTGGTAAATAAATTGTTTGGCCATTAATTTTTATTTACATTTAAAAATTTAAAATAAATGATCAAATACATATCAACACTTAAAGAAAATTAAGGAAAATACGGGCTAAACTTAAACAGTAATTTTAATCTTAGTTTTAAAATTAGGCATAACAAAATTATTGCAGAAAATAAAACTAACACAAAGCTAGCCAATTGACGGGGGGGATCCGAGCAACAGAGGTGGTCATAGTTCGAGCAATTTGTTCAAGCTACCGCGTCTTGAATCTCTCCTTTAGTACCTGGCAAGGAGTTCAGAATTTTTTGTCTTACTTTACAGCTTCTAGAAAGATTTTTTTAAATGCTTAATTTTACAAGATGATAGGGCATCTAGAAGGCAAGGTAGAAATATACTAACTGCTTCCAAATTAAAATAATTTTATTTTAATTGCTGCTTAATGCTGCTTGCAAATATGCATTTACCATCCTTTTCAATCAAAACATTATTTCTACTCGGCCTTTTCTTCAAAGTTAAAATTTTTTAAATGCGCTGATGGCTAGGCTTTTCCTTGTTATGGCCAAACGCGAGATATATTAAACACGGTTGCGCAACAGATGGCGCCGTTTTAAAATAATGACAAAATATGAATTACTTACTGCCAAATATCCAATTGAATAAAATTTGCATTTGATTTGTATTTTTACTTTGTGGAATTAAATTGTTTTTAAAATATTTTAAATAGAAAATAACTTTTAGAATTTTATATAAAATTTCGAATTTTATCCAGGGATTGGTACATTTATATGAAGTAAAAAAAATTTTGTGTGGCCTTACTTTTAAAGCAAAATCGAACAATATATTGTCAGGACGCACACAACGTGTATGGGCACAGCTAGTATTAAATATATGAGAATATTTTTGTTCATTCACTTTATTCTGCATTTCTTCAACTAATTTTTCCAAATTGAGTATGTGCCCTTGTAAATGTTGTGATGCTACTTGAGCGTTTACATGAACACTTCAAAAAGCTGTGTTGCCAGCAGATGTCGATGTGTGGACACGGTTGGCAGTTGGGATGTCTGATGTGTACAACAAGTATAGAATAAGTTCCAATATACTACCTTGGGAAACTCCGGCTTCAATTAGTTTTGGTGAGCTTAAAAAACTTTTTTTTGGTAGAAAATTTCAGTAAAATTTTTTTTAAGATTTAAAAAAAATATTTGGGCAAGTTTAGCTTTAACTTATTTATTAGGCTTGCATGACATGCCGAGGGCCGAGCAGTATTTTTTTCCCTCATAGGTCTTTTTAACTACACTTACCGTTAAAATGATAACAAAAAGATTTGTTTGGCCTGGCGTGAATAAAGATATGCAGGTGTGGACCAAAAATTGTTTAGATTGTCAAAAATCAAAACTAACGAGATATATGAAAAGTCCAGTTGGATGTTATAAAAGCCCAGATGCACGATTTGAACATGTAAATATAGACATTGTTGGGCCATTGCTTCCATGCAATGGATTTCAATATTGCCTAACTTGTATAGATAGATTTAGCAGATGGCCTGAAATTTTTTTATTTGAGAGATATTAAAGCAGAAACTATACCCAAAGCTTTCTATGAGCAGTGGATTTGCAGATTTGGAGTACCTTTACGAATAACTACCGATCAGGGCCGTCAGTTTGAATCGGAGTTATTTAATGCATTATCAAAATTCCTCGGAGCAGAACACATTAGAACTACAGCTTATCATCCCAGTTCTAATGGCTTAATCGAGAGATTCCACAGAACACTTAAATCAGCTATCAAATGCCACAGAAATGAAAATTGGACTGATTCTATACCAACAATTCTTATCGGTTTAAGATCAACAATCAAAGAGGATATTGGCTTATGTAGTGCACAATTAGTTTATGGGACTGGAATTCGTTTACCATCTGAAATTTTCAACAAATCATTCAGTGAAAACTCTCAGTCAGATTTTGTTAAAAGACTTTGCCAAAATTTTTCAAATATTAAAGCAGTTCCAGGGACAAATCATAGCAAAGATAACACCTTTATATTTAAGGACTTGCACTCATGTTTTTGTGAAAGTTGATGGTGTTAAAATTCCACTTCAAGCACCTTTTTCTGGCCCTTACGCGGTTATTAAAAAATATAAAAAATTCTTTAAAATTTACATTAACGGAAAAGAGCAAACCATTTCTATAGACAGACTATTAAGCCCGCATATGTGGCTAATGAAAATTTAAATATTAAGAGAGTTCGTTTTCAAACAAGTGTTTGATTCTTTGTAAAGGGGGTATTGTGGTAAACCACTGGATTTTTAACTTGTTCAATTTATTATTTATATACTCAATATATTAAATATTTATTTTAAAATTTATATTTTTAGAATTGTTTGTCAAATAGCAATAAAATATTTTCATTATTCATATTTTCTTTAAAACGAAAACAACTCGTGTCTTTTATTTAATAAAGTAATAAAAAGTACTTTATTACTTTACTTACCAATCTGTGAATCTGTTCGATTCTACTATGTTTTTTTCTGAAAGCGAATTGTAGGTTCGCTAAACATACTTTATCACTTAGAATTGGGTTAAGATTTTATTTGAAAAGATTTTAAAATAAGTTAAGAATATATAAAAATTAGTCCTGGGTATAATTTTTGAGTACATTTATAAAAAATTTTAACTAGTCAGTAAGGAATTTTTGGTTCTAAAATTATAAAATGACGATTAAATATATAAAGACGATTTTAAATATTAAAGAAAAGCGAACATTTAAAATTTGACTTTTTCTTGTCATGTTTAGTAAAATAATATCGCCTCTTGTATAATTTCTTCCGGTGTATTTGCAGCAATTTCAAATCGTATAAATTTCATAAGGATTTCTAGTTTTTGGTAAATTTATATTTAGCGATTTTTTAATATTTCTTAATGAGAATCGTTTAAATTATAAATTTAATTAAAAGTTAAATATTTCTCAAGGCAGCAAGAAGACATGCTGGCTACGAACAAAATCAATTTAACTGGTTATAAAACACCTGCATTATGTTATTTCACGTTTATTTTATGTTATTCAATATGAAAATATGTCTTGAATTTCATTTTCCTAACCATATAAGCTTTTGGATCTTTGTAATCGTCACTTGGCGTCGAAGTGTCTACCGGCTAAGTGAACCACATTAAATAACCAACTAAATAAACATTTAATAATAAACCATAAAGCAAATAATTTAAAATCACAAAACATTAACGTAATTGCCATTATTTATCTGAATTATTTATATTTTTTATTATCTGTTGCGTATTGTTTTCTTAAATCCATTAAAAAACTATAGACATATTTTTTTCACTTACAGAGGCATTTAATTGAGTACGTGTCTGAAAAGATAAATACATTTTTGATTGAATATTGTATAGAAAAAATAATTGCTATACAATACAAATGTATAGCAAATATCTGCTATACCCTACATGTAATACGGCTAGCACACCAGCTGAAAGAAGCGTGAAGCATTTATAGATTGCGTTTCTTGTACTCATTTTGCTAAAATAAAAAGGAATCATTTGCACTATTTTTTTTTTTTTTTTTGTCAATTTGTAGAAACTGTTGTAAAAGCAATTAATTATTTAACTAGCGTGTTTTATTGTTCATTTAATTTTCTTTTAAGCTTGTTGAATTATTTTCTTAGTTTTACTTCAAAACAAGTTTTTATCATTTTGATAAAATTAACCGCAAAATAGTTAATAAATAATTTTGAATTGTATTCAAGAAAAAATTGTATAAATATATTATAGACAGAAGAGGCTTAATAATAAATGTGCAAGAAACTTTGCCATATTTTAAATAATATTAGAGTTGAAGTATATATATATATATATATATATATATATATATATATATATATATATCTATATATTTAATTGTTTTATTTTCAATCTATTTTACAACCAAAATAATAAGCAAATTTCACGACTTTTAAATAACAAACCTTGAGTTTTCCTTAAAACTCAAAAAAATTTACTTTTGTAATTTAAATAGGATTTGACTAATTAAAATTTTCTTTTTTCGGAAGGGAAAGTCAAGAACATGAAGCCTTATAAGTCTCTGGATTTCATTGCTATCATCTAACAAGTTTATTGTATAAACAATTTCACAAAATATATAAAATAATTCAGTCAAGTGCGAGTTAGTCTCACACACGTAGTGTTCCGTATTTTGTTTACTACGCCTTTAAAAACTCGAGTTGTTAATTCTTTCATGTCTTTATTTTTAAAATCAAAGTCATATTCGCAAAAATTGTATCTCTATTGGAACACCCTTTAAATTTTGGGAATTGTTGTTATAACGGCCATGGTAATACACTTTCTATAAAAATATCAGGCCTACCTATTGCGGTTCAAAAAATAAGGTAATATACGTGAAAAACATGTCACTGATGGCTCACCCTTTAGTAATTAGTAATTGTTACAGCGGCCGAATTACAACACCTTTTGTAAACAATTCAAGAGTCTACCTATTACGGTTCCAAAAATAAGGCTACTTAAGTAAAAATCATGTCATTGTCGGAACACCCTTTAATTTTTAGTAATTGTAATATCGGCCGTGGCAACATATCTGTTACACAAAATTTTAAGAATCTACCTTTTACGGTTCAAGAAATAAGGAGTTATACATGAGAATCACGTCACTGTCGAAACACCCTTTAATTTTTGTTATTTGTTATAGTTTCCATAGTAATAAACCTCCTGTAAAAACTTTAATAGTCTACTTACTATCGTTTAAAACTTAGGCCAGATACATGCAAATCACGTCACTCTCGGAACACCCTTTAATTTTAAGGTTTAATTTTATATACTTGTTTAGAAAGCGCACATAGTGTTAACTACTGTCTGCAAATTTTAAGTGGTTGCCTCCTATAGCTCAAGAAATAAAGAAATAAAGGCAAATAACACCTCACCTTCGGAACACCCGATAAGTTTTAGTATTTATTGCTATATTAGCCACAGTTATACACCTTTTGTGAAAATTTCAAGCGTCTACCTATTACGGTTCAAAACTTAGGCCTTATACATGCAAATCACACCACTATCGGAACACCCGTTAATTTTTAGGTTTATTTTTTTAGACATGTTTATATAGCGAACTTACTTTTAATTACTGCTTGCATATTTTTAGTTTATTCCTCCTACAGTCCAAATAAGCAGATATTCGTGGATAACACCTCTCTATCGGAACACCCTATAAGTTTTAGACTTTGCTACTATAGCGGCTACAGTTATCCACTTTCTGTGAAAATTGCAAGCGTATACCTATTATGGTTCAAAACTTAGTTCTAATACATGCAAATCACACCACTATCGGAACACCCTTTAATTTTTAGGTATATTTTTTTATAGTTGTTTATATAGCGAACTAAGTTTTAATTACTGTTTTTAAATCTTGAGTCTATGCCTCCTACAGTTCAAGAAATAAACACATATTCGTGAATAACACCTCTCTATCGGGACACCCTATAAGTTTTAGTATTTGTTGCTACAGCTATACATCATCTATGAAAATTTCAAGAGTCTACCTATTACGGTTCCAGAGATAAAAGGCGCTGACAGACGGCCAGACGGCCAGACGGACAGACATTGTAGCGAAAGCAATAGGGTTTCGTTATTACCCTTTGGGTACGGAGACCTATATATATATACATATATATTTAATTGTTTTATTTCAATCTATTTTACAACCAAAATAATAAGCAAATTTCACGACTTTTAAATAACAAACCTTGAGTTTTCCTTAAAACTCAAAAAAATTTA
Organism: Phasia obesa; assembly: GCA_949628195.1. Classification (NCBI taxonomy): domain Eukaryota; kingdom Metazoa; phylum Arthropoda; class Insecta; order Diptera; family Tachinidae; genus Phasia; species Phasia obesa. The sequence goes on from OX451215.1 coordinate 88,932,427, forward strand.
CTTTTGTAATTTAAATAGGATTTGACTAATTAAAATTTTCTTTTTTCGGAAGGGAAAGTCAAGAACATGAAGCCTTCTAAGTCTCTGGATTTCATTGCTATCATCTAACAGGTTTATTGCTAACACATTGGAATGATTACTTAGTCTATTAAGGTATATTTCACTGAAGTTATTGATCTCATCCTTTACCGTTAAAATTCGAAGATCTCTATGTATGTTTTTGTTGCTGATAAACCATGGCACATTTGTTAAAATCTGAGTGTTTTTGACTAGTACCTCTGTAATATCTAAACATTCGAATTACTTGCAGTTCCCCAACGTTTGAGAGTTGAAATATTTGTTATAACATTAAGCAAGATTTTTATATTCCTTTTAGCTCCGTAAATTAGAATCTAACTTCAGCATATCTATATGCATATAATAGAATAGTAACTCATTTCCCGTCTGTCTGTCCGGCTTTTTTTGTGGTTGCATCACGTAAAAACTACTGGATGGATATTAACAAAATTTTGTGAGATGGTACCGTAGCATCCTGACTCTAATATATTATTTTGTTTCTGAAACAAACATCTTATTTCCAAGAGAAAGGGCAAAAAAGCAGTGAAAGTACGCCGCATAGTGCTTTGTTATATTGTTATATTTTAAACATGGTTAAAACAGATGGCGCTGTTTTAGAATAGTCACAAAATATGAAAAACTTACTGCCAAATATTAAATTAAATAATATTTATATTTGATTTGTATTTTTGATTTGTGAAACTACATTGTTATTAAAATATTTAAACACCATTTACAATAATTTTTTGAATTTTTTATAAATTTTAGAATTTTATCTAGAAATGGGTACCTTTGCTTTGAAAGTGTGGCTTACTTTCAAACAAAATAATTTCAGTACGCACACACCGTGGTCACAGCTAGTTTACCAATTAACCAGTTTACTTCGACTGCTTTTAACCAGGGATCGTAGCGGTTATAAGTTTTATTAAAAAATTACTTTTTAATGATTACTTTTTAATTTTTATTTTTTGCTTGAAATATAACAGTTATTTTTCGAGTTTTATTTTTTGCTTGTAAAACAACAGTTATTTTTTGAGTTTTAGTTTTGCCTTGAAAAATAATAATTATTTTTCGAGTTTTATTTTTAGCTTGAAAAATTATTGGAAAATAAAAATTATTTTTAAATTTTTTTGCATAAATTTTTTTTAGTTTAATTTAACAAATAAGAGTTTATGTACGGACTCTGGAGATAGTTTTGACCGTAAGTTAGGTAATATTAGTGTTAGGGTGGAAAACGCTCTTTCTACAGTAACTTGTGTTGGAGGCACGCTATGCAAAACTTGCGCCAATCGATATAAATATGGATACATATATTTTTTTCCTTCCATTAAATCTTTATTATCTTTATTAATGTTAATGGGCTTGGGACTGTAGTTATCGATTTCAGTTTTTTTGAAAATTACAGAAAAAAAAAATTATTTATGAAATCAAGAAAAATTATTTTAGGGGATTTTTTTAAAAAAAGATTGATTTTAGGGGAGTGAGAAATAAAATCTGGCAACCGTGCCAGATTATTAAAATAAGTCATATGAGAAAAAACTCATTATTAATTTAATTATTAAAACAGCGGCGACGCAGCTAAATGAAAACAAATTCCGTTACCTACAATTGTCGCCGCGTTGTCATCTACTTAATGATATTGAAGACGACAGCTACATCGTAAACTCTGACATTGTTGTAGAAATACTTATTTTGCTTTTATAAAATTAAATAACTTTTTTAAAAAATTATAAATATTTCCTTCAAAACTTTTTGTTTGTTTATGAATTTGTAATTTACAATTTTGTGAAATTTTCTTCTGTTGAATAAAATAGAAATTAGCCTAAGTTGACGACAGCCACAACGGTGGTCGTAGAGCCATGTAGCTATACTGGCTTAAAAATAATCGTTCACCTATAAACGTGTGCATTTTATTTTTGACAGTTTGTAGTCTGGCTTTTAAAAGAGAGATCTTATCTATTTAAAAATCAAACGTATTTAAAAAAAATATGTTACTCTATATACATACGTATCGCACTTGATCAACAAGAGGGTATTAACTCAAAATTTTTGAAAATATAATATAAATATATTATTAAATGGAATTTGCTTACTATAATATGTTCGGATTTTTAAATTATCTTAAAATGTAATCACAAACAGTTTTTTACCTCTACTGAAATTTTAAAAATTTTGAGTTAATACCCTCTTATTGATCAAGTGGGATATGTATATTCTTAATATTAAATATATGTTATGTTACAGTCATGATTTTTATTTTCATAGAAATATTGAATTTTTTTTAATTTTTCGAAAATTTTTTATAAAAATATTTTTTTTTTAATTTTTTGTCATATTTTATTCGTTTTTTTTAAATTTGTTCAAAAATTTGTCAGTAAAAATATCTTTTTGAATATGTTTTTTAAATATTTAAAAGAAAAATTTTTTTTGATTTTTTATTTTTAATTTAAATTTTTTTTTTTAAATTTTATTGATTTTTTTTTTAAATTTAGGACCTTCCTGCAATCCATATTGAATTAAAATGGTTATAATAAAACAAAAACAATCCTTAAAAATATATCCTCATATTTACCCCCTATGTGCCCTTTAACTGCTCCTATTTAAAAATTAATAAAAAAAAAACGTGAAAAAATATAGGGAAATGATCCGATGTTGCTATATTGCAATCCGAAAATTTTCGAAACTATGCCTGACAGATTGCTGTGATTAAATTTGTTTATATCTCTTCTGGTGCCTTCGCAAATTACAATACTACCCGAACACGGACAGACGGACATCGCTTAATCAACTTCTCTATGGATAAGGATCCAGAATATATATACTTTACCCAAAGGGTAAAAACGAAACCCTATTGTTTTCGCTACAATGTCTGTCCGCCTGTCAGCGCCTTTTATCTCTGGAACCGTAACTAGTAGAGTCTTGAAATTTTTACAGATGATGTATAGCTGTTGCCGCTATACAACAAATACTAAAACTTATATAATTAAAACTTAATTCGTGATATAAACAAGTATAAAATAAATCAGTCAAGTGCGAGTTAGTCTCACACATGTAGGGTTCCGTACTACGTTTAGTAGGCCTTTATAAATTAAAGTTGTCAATTTTTTCATGTCTTATGGGGCAGCCTTTATTTTTAAAATCAAAGTCATATTCGCGAAAATTGCATCTCTATTGGAACACCCTTTAAATTTTAGGAATTGGTGTTATAACAGCCATACACTTTCTATAAAAATATCAGGCCTACCTGAGGTAATATACGTGAAAAACATGTCACTGCTGAATCAGCCTTTAGTAATAAGTAATTGTTACAGCGGCCGAAGTACAACACCTACTGTAAACAATTCAAGAGTCTACCTATTACGGTTCCAAAAATAAGGCTACTTAAGTAAAAATCATGTCATTGTCGGAACACCCTTTAATTTTTAGTAATTGTAATATCGGCCGTGGCAACATATCTGTTCCACAAAATTTTAAGAATCTACCTATTACGGTTGAAGAAATAAGGCGTCATATATGAGAATCACGTCACTGTCGAAACACCCTTTATTTTTTGTTATTTGTTATAGTTTCCATAGTTATAAACCTACTGTAAAAACTTCCATAGACTACTTACTATCGTTCAAAACTTAGGCTATATACACGCAAAGCACGTCACTCTCGAAACACCCTTTAATTTTAAGGTTTAATTTTATATACTTGTTTCGAAACCGAACATAGAGTTAATTACTGTCTGCAAATTCTAAGTGGTTGCCTATAGCTCAAGAAATAAAGAAATAAAGGCAAATAAGTTTTAAGATAAGTTCTAGTATTTACTGCTATAGTGGCCGCAGCTATACACCTTCTGTAAAAATTTCAAGAGTCTACCTATTATGGTTCAAAACTTAGGCCTTTTACATGCAAATCACACCACTATTGGAACACTCTTTAATTCTTAGGTTTATTTTTTATATTTGTTTATAAAGCGAACTAAGTTTTAATTACTGTCTGTAAATTTTTAGTGTATGCCTCCTACAGTTCAAGAAATAAACACACATTCGTGAATAACACCTCTCTATCGGAACCCCCCTATAAGTTTTTATATTTGTTGCTATAGCGGCCACACTTATACTCATTCTGTGAAAATGTCAAAAGTCTAAAACTTATAGGGTGTCCCGATAGAGAGGTGTTATTCACGAATATGTGTTTATTTCTTGAACTGTAGGAGGCATAGACTCAAGATTTAAAAACAGTAATAAAACTTAGTTCGCTATATAAACAACTATAAAAAAATATACCTAAAAATTAAAGGGTGTTCCGATAGTGGTGTGAATTGCATGTATTAGAACTAAGTTTTGAACCATAATAGGTATACGCTTGCAATTTTCACAGAAGGTGTATAACTGTAGCCGCTATAGTAGCAAAGTCTAAAACTTATAGGGTGTTCCGGTAGAGAGGTGTTATCCACGAATATCTGCTTATTTCTTGAACTGTAGGAGGAATACACTAAAAATATGCAAGCAGTAACTAATACTAAGTTCGCTATATAAACATGTCTAAAAAAATAAACCTAAAAATTAACGGGTGTTCCGATAGTGGTGTGATTTGCATGTATAAGGCCTAAGTTTTGAACCATAATAGGTAGACGCTTGAAATTTTCACAAAAAGTGTGTAACTGTGGCCACTATAGCAATAAATACTAAAACTTATCGGGTGTTCCGAAGGTGAAGTGTTATTTGCCTTTATTTCTTAATTTCTTGAGCTATAGGAGGCAACCACTTAAAATTTGCAGACAGTAGTTAACACTAAGTGCGCTTTCTAAACAAGTATATAAAATTAAACCTTAAAATTAAAGGGTGTTCCGAGAGTGACGTGATTTGCGTGTATCTGGCCTAAGTTTTAAACGATAGTAAGTAGACTATTAAAGTTTTTACAGGAGGTTTATTACTATGGAAACTATAACAAATAACAAAAATTAAAGGGTGTTTCGACAGTGACGTGATTGTCATGTATAACTCCTTATTTCTTGAACCGTAAAAGGTAGATTCTTAAAATTTTGTGGAACAGATATGCTGCCACGGCCGATATGACAATTACTAAAAATTAAAGGGTGTTCCGACAATGACATGATTTTTACTTAAGTAGCCTTATTTTTGGAACCGTAATAGGTAGACTCTTGAATTGTTTACAGTAGGTGTTGTAATTCGGCCGCTGTCAGTTCTGTTTTTGGCGTTGATAAGTGCGGACGCGATTTATTTTAGCTCGCATTAACAAAAAACAAAACATACATTGTGTGAATAATTTCAAACAAAAACAAAAAAAAACAAACCTGTTTTAATACAACAACAAAGTTGTCTGTAATTTTTTTATTTCTTTCTTTCTCTTTATTTTTTACAACGGCATATTGAATTGCTACTTTAAAAATAAAACAAAAACAATAAGGGCTAATGAACCTCTTTAATTTAAGCAACAAAAATGTTGACAATGTCGAATTAAATAAAAACAAAAAAACAGAAAATAATTGGTGTGTAAATTCTACGCAAGTTATACGTGCCCAATCTTGTTCGCTTATAACTACAAACAAGTCGCCTTCTGAACACAGTGTTACCAACAGTAATATGGATAGTGCAGAAAAACCTAAGACGCAAGTGGGAATGGACAGATATATAACTGTATTGAAAAGAGGTCGAAGCCCTAAATCTTCGCAGATTGCACCAATGTCGAAAGTACTTAAAGATAAGGAGACTAACGGAATAAGTTCCCAAAATCGTTTTGCTATTTTAGATAACGAAACAAGTGAGCAAAAAACGGCACCGAAGTCGTTTAAACCACCACCAATTTTTTTAAGGGAAAAAATTCGAATGAATTAATAAATAAGTTAATTTCAGTTATCGGGGAAAATTCATTCTATGTCATTCCAATCAAGCGTGGTAACATTGATGAAACTAAAATTCATTTTATAGACGAAAGTAGTTATCGTAAAGCAGTAAAGGAGTTTGAAAGCTGCAATAAGAACTTTTATACCTATCAGCTGAAAAGTAGCAAAGGCCTACAGGTAGTCATCAAAGCTGTTGACTCATATGTTAATCCATTGGAAATAAAAGCTGGCCTCCAAAAAGCAGGATTTAAGGTTAAAAGCGTTGACAATATCAGAAATCGAGAGCGTGTCCCTCAACCTCTATTTCGCGTTGAACTGGAACCTGGGGATATTAGATTGAAGAAGAACGAAACGCATCCCATTTATAATCTAAAATATCTGTTACACCGCAGGATAAGTGTAGAGGAACCACATAAACGGTCAGGACCCGTTCAGTGTTTAAATTGCCAAGAATACCGCCATACAAGGGCTTACTGCAAGTTGCCTCCGGTTTGCGTTGTGTGTGGAGAGCTTCATTGTTCCGCCCAATGCGACAAACCAAAGGATGACTCGAAGGTTAAAAAATGTAGCAATTGCGGTGGAAATCACACTGCTAACTACAGAGGCTGTCCAGTTTTTTCTGAGGTAAGGAAGTCAACTCAGAAATTAAATACTCCTGCTAGGCAGCCACAATACCAAGCAAATGGTCATTACCCTCAGTTAGCTCAACCCACAACCAAACATGTTTCATACGCGGATATGTTAAAATCCAATCATGTTGTAGCACACAAAGCGACACCTGCAACCAATTCTACCCCAAATATGCATCCAGAAGCTAAAGAACAAACACCATCTGGTAACTACAATCGTCTCGAAGCAAGTATCGAGACATTAGTGCATTCGTTAAACAGTTTTATGAGCTCTATGAGCAGCATGATGCAAGAAATGGTTCGCATGCAATCTATGATGTTGCAGGCGGTACTTAACAAACCATGAACTGTTTAAAAATATGTTTCTGGAACGCAAACGGCTTACGCCAACACAAAAATGAACTCGAGTACTTCTTGAAGAACCAACAAATTAATGTCATGATAGTTTCAGAGACTCACTTAACAACAAATAGCTTTTTTAAAATCAATGGCTATATATTATATGACACTAAAGACCCCCGTGGCAGAGCATGTGGTGGTTCAGCTATTCTAATAAAGGCTCGAATTAAACATCATTTACTGTGTGATTTTTGTGAGGACTATCTTCAAGCAACAAACATCTGTATTGAAGAATATCATCAAAACTTTGTTATTTCTTCGATTTATTCACCTCCTAGATTTCAAATATCAGAGAGTCAATATAGCGACTTCTACAAATCACTAGGTCCCTGTTTCATAGCATCAGGCGACTACAACGCTAAACATACGTTTTGGGGATCACGCCTAATAAATCCAAAAGGTCGTGTTTTGTTTGATACAATATCAAAAATGCGTCTGAATGTGATATCAAGTGGACAACCCACCTATTGGCCTACTGATCGACAAAAAATACCTGATGTTATTGATTTTGGCGTGACTAAAGGTATTTCGAGAGAAATGATTAAGGTTGAAGCGTCACTCGAATTATCCTCAGATCATTCACCCACTATTGTCTATATATGGAATCAGCAAAATATCGTGTCGCCAACAACTTGCACAAGCATTAATTGGTTGAAATATAAAAAGTATCTCAGTACTCATTGTTCGGAAAACATACCGCTAAGAACACCAGAAGATGTGGACCAGAGTCTAATTTATTTTGATCAAAACCTTAAATCAGCTGCCTAACATGCGACAGAAACCAGACAACCAGCTAGATTAAATCAAATTTACTTTGTAGATGTCGAGCGGCTCTTGGCTGAAAAAAGAAAAATTAGAAGAGAGTGGCAAGCACACAGATCTCCTCAACTCAAATCTAGACTTAAAGATTGCACGAAGCGGCTAAGACAACTGCTAGAATCTCGAAGAGTAGTATCTCTGAAAAATTACTTGGAAGACCTCGACGCAACTGCTCAATCAGATTATTCATTATGGCGTGCATGTAGGAACCTTAAAAAACCGGTCGTACGTAAGCCTCCCTTGCGAACTTCTTGTGGAAACTGGGCAAGGAATGATACCGAAAAAGGCAATTTGTTTGTTGGACATTTGAAGAAGGTTTTCACCCCAAATGTATGTACTGATATAGCTGAGTTGCCATCAGTAGAGACTAGTGCCGTAGTACCCCTAAGATTTGAATTTAGCGATATTGAAAGGGCAATAGCGGATTTAAACACCAAAAAAGCCCCTGGCGTTGATAAAACAAGTAACAAGATGTTAGTTGAGTTGCCCCGTATAGGTCGCAGAATTATTCTGTTTGTTTTTAATACGTCTTGAGTACTTTCCCACAGAGTGGAAGGTCTCTTTGATAACTATGATTCCTAAACCAGGAAAAGACCACACAAAAGTAGAATCATACAGACCTATAAGCCTTTTATCTAACGTGTCAAAGTTATTTGAGAGAATATTAATAACTAAGCTGAATTCAATTCTTAGCGCGAAAGGATGCATTCCGAACCATCAATTCGGCTTCAGAAAACAACATAGTACGATCCAACAAACACACAGATTAGTAAATGTAATTAAGACGACCTTTGAAGAAAAAAAATACTGTTCTGCGCTCTTTATCGACGTTTTTCAAGCATTCGATAAGGTTTGGCACGAAGGCCTAATATTTAAGCTAAAGCTTAACTTGCCCGAAAACTTGTATAAGCTTTTAAAAGATTATTTAACGCATCGCAAGTTTTTACTAAAAGAAGGTGACTTTTTAAGCTCGCCACAGCTCATTGAAGCCGGAGTTCCCCAAGGTAGTATTTTGGGACCAATTTTATATTTACTGTACACATCGGATATGCCAATAAGCACCCTAGTCCACACATCAACTTTTGCAGATGATACAGCTTTTTTAAGTATTCATGAAAGTGCCCAAGAAGCATCACAAATTTTACAAGACCACATACTCAATTTGGAAAAATGGCTAGAAAAATGGAGAATAAAAGTGAATGAACAAAAATGCACTCACATAACTTTCACACTGCGTAGGGACTCATGCCCTCCTATTCGCATAAATAACCAAATGATACCACAGCTTTCAGACGTTAAATACCTGGGTATACATCTTGACCGTCGCCTTACTTTGAAAAGCCACATTGACTTCAAGTTAACACAAATGAAACTAAAAGTAGTACAACTAAATTGGCTTATTGGCAGAAACTCCACCCTGAGCTTAGATTGTAAACTTCTACTGTACAAGTCGGTCCTCAAACCAATTTGGTGCTATGGGATTCAGTTATGGGGCACTGCCTCAGCTAGCAATGTAGAAAAAATTCAAAGGCGCCAAAATAAGATTTTACGTATTATTACATCTGCTCCCTGGTATATAAAAAATTCAAACATCCACAAAGACCTAAACATGCCATCAGTTAAAGCAGAAATAGCGAAACATGCAGTCACATATCTAAAGAGGCTTGAATCTCATCCAAACTCTTTGGCGCGTAACATGCTGCATGAACCTGGTTACATTCGACTAAAAAGAAGTGACACAGCGTTTCTTGGCCGTACATTAGAGGGATGATTTAAAAACCGTTTGACAAACATTATTTTGTCTAGCACTGGCTGGACTTAAAAAGAATATTTTATTTTAGACTTAAGATACGAGTAATTATTGTTAGTTCAAAAATATTGAAGATACAATAAATAAATTATGAAAACAAAAAATTCGGCCGCTGTAACAATTATTAATTACTAAAGGGTGAGCCATCAGTGACATGTTTTTCACCTATATTACCTTATTTTTTGAACCGCAATAGGTGGGCCTGATATTTTTATAGAAAGTGTATTACCATGGCCGTTATAACAACAATTCCCAAAATTTAAAGGGTGTTCCAATAGAGATGCAATTTTCGCGAATATGACTTTGATTTTGAAAAAAATAGAGACATGAAAGAATTAACAACTTGAGTTTTTAAAGGCGTAGTAAACAAAATACGGAACCCTACGTGTGTGAGACTAACTCGCACTTGACTGAATTATTTTATATATTTTGTGAAATTGTTTATAAATTTTTTTTTAAATTTTTTTTAATTTTTTGGAAAATCTTTTTTAAATTTTTTTTTTTTTTAAAAATTTTGCAATAAATTTTCAATTGTGTTTATAATTTTTTTTTTTTAAATATTTGCTTAAATTTTTTTGCGAAAATTAGGATCTTCCTGCAATATATATTGCGATAGAATTGAGACGAAAGCAAAAAAATCATTTAAAAAAATTTCCTCATATTGATTTTCCACCCCAAATTAACTGCTCCGTGTGGATCTATTGGCTACCTCTATATGTATTGCTTTCTATAAAGGCTTTTAGTACAAATCAAGGGAGAAAAACCTTTCCAACCTGAAAATAAACAAAAAAACGGCCCTCGCAGGAGGTTACTGATCCCCTCAGATTTGTAAACACTGCTTGTGGTGTCGCTGTCTAATATTTATTTAACAAAAAAAGGCAAACTAGTTAGAATCATTAAAACAGAAAGAAAATGAAAAGAACGTAATAAATATAGGTGGGCGTGGTTTTCTGTCCGCAGCCTCCAAGTGGAAGGTCTGATTGCTGAATGCAATTCAAAAATTTGCAAAACTATTACTGGCAGATTGGTGTGGTTATATTTTCTCGTGTGGCGCTTTGGCAAATGACATTTCAACGTCAACTTCTCTATGTATAAGGATCCAAATTATATATGTATGTAAACTTTATGTGGTCGGAAATGAATATTGTAGAAATTACACACGGAATGAAAAACTTATGTATACCCTTTCTACCTGTGGTGAAGGACATAAAAAAACTACAGGTATAATTATTTTTGGCATAAAATGTTATAGCATTTGTTTAACAAATCCTCGGCTTCATTATTGCCAATGACACCTTTTTTTTGAAGGTGTCAGAATCTTTTGAGACCCATTAATTAAAATTGGCCAATTAACCAAAATCGCCATGCCGAGCAGAGGGTTTTAGTACCCTTTGGTAGTAGAATCTAATCTATACTTTCAAGTCCAAGTATAGAATTAACAAAGGAAATTGTTCCTTTAGGTTACTCGAAAACATGATGAGAATGAAATAATTTATCTCAGTAAACGGAGCTCCTAATTCTTGATCAGAAGGAGGATATATCCTTCTTACTTTCCTATAAGATGGCAGGGGCATGGCTACTTTAGGAAATACTAATACAGGACGGGCAAAGGAAATACCCCTCAGTCTATGTTTGTAGTTAAAATAATTGGACTGCTGTGGTAATTTGCATTAAGTGTGCTTTAGGATGAAAGACAATAAATCGCGGTAAATTAGTGACAGACAAAGGCCAACGGCAATATATGCCCCATATGTAAGAAGAAATCGAAATAATACGAAAACTGCTTGTCAGTGAGATAATTACGGCACTATGTTGATTATTAGCATTATGCATGTCCAGCAAAGTGACAAACAACACTGACACCAACAAGCAAAATCTTAATTCAGTCTTGCATTCCTCTTACGCATTTTATAAAAATTATTCGAGATCCTTGAGTATAGTCATGAAGTGAAAGCATGATGTAGTTATGTGTTGCCAACATGTATCGACTGTCTGTTTGCTTATGTTTAATATATATTTTTTTTCATTTTCCTGACAGCATTTGTAAAATATCTTTTAAAACTACAACAACATATGAACATTAAACATATAATATGTTTCAAAAGCATACTGCAATCGTAACAACAATAAAAACAAGAAACACATTAGATGTTTGTCTTCTTAAATTAACTCATTTGTCGTTTAGGAAAGCGAACAAAAATATGTGTATACGAAATAAAACTAACAGCGGGATGCCACATTTAACATCAAAAAGACATTAAAATTAAAATGTTGCAAGAAAAGTAAACTTAAGAGGAAAAAATTATACCCGTACATTTTGAAGAGCGAAACCATTCAACTGCAATTTAAAGTAAAATCAAATTTTAAGAAAATCTCCTATCGGCTTATATTTTTCAGTTGATCGAAGTTAAAAACTATTTGGTGAATTAAAGTCTTATGGTATGAATTTAATATTATTATGTATGTTTTTAGCACTTAATGTCTCGCCAAAACTTGCTGCTAAACCAGAAAACCCAAATCGATTTTTGGTTTTTGAGTTTGTAATAGTGCGCAAGAAAATTTATTTAGTTATTAAATATATTTTTTTACACAGATTGTACAATTTTTATACCCTTCACAACAGTTTATCATTTCAGTTGCACTCTTAATCGAAGGAGTTGGATGGTCTCCAACCCACAAGCCAGAGGTTAGAACATGGGTCCAGGTTTCTATGTTCTATAAATTGCTACTTACGCGCCACGCGTCGTGTAGTTTTAATTCTTAATTATTATCCATTGTGGTTGTTTTAATTCTTGTATCAAGTGTATTTCAAAAGGTTTTATGCTCAAATCCTTCCACAAAATTTAGCATTTTTCTATTTTTCTAATAAAAGATCTCCTGCTTTTCACTGATTTTAACTCTTCACGCTTTTTAACCATTAAATAAACTTTCATTTATATTTTTCTTTTCAATATTTTTCAATTCTACTTTATAAAGTTATGCACATCTATTATATAAAGTTATATAACCAGCAGTTAAGACGTCAATAACTATTACCAACTATAAATTATGCCATCAAGCTATCAGCGAACACATAAAACAACTTCAAAGTTTTTTTTTTTTTTAAATGTTTTTTTCTTGTCTACGATGCTTCATCTTCTTTTATAACAAAATGTTTGGTATGAAACATAATTCACACCCTAAGTAGGCGCTACCGCCTCAAAAATAAAAAACATAAACATAAAAACAAATTCTTAAGTTTTGATAACACCATGGGATTAAAGTACAACAAAAAGAAAAACTATATTCAGTTGGTAAATAATATAATTTTTCCAAACACAGAAAAAATGTATACTTTATAAAAAATTAAAGTAAAATTCTAATAAATAAATAAATGGAAAAATAAAACATTAAATTAAATTTGTATCCTAAACTAATTCAAATCATTAATTGTAGGAAAAATTGGTTTCGATGAAGATCTAGTTGTTTTTTTTTTTTTTTTTTTAAGAGAAGTAACACTCAGGCAATTTATGCCTATATTCAATGTGTTACTTCCTTCGGAAAAGGATAGGAGTAGATAAGACAGATGGTTAGTGTGATAGTAAAGCTTCGCATCTGGCAATTGCACGTTATGATTATTTTTAGAACAGTATTGCAGCGCCTCTGGTGTTATTTAGGCGAATTAGTTTGAAGCTAGCATAGCCAATTTATAATTATTTTACTTCGCCGACGATTTAGTGCTATGTGGTAATACCGGCGAAGGAGGGCGCTGTGATATGCATTATTATAAAGTAAAATTAATACATATCAGAAAAATTGATGTTGCCTCGGCTGAGTATTGAACTAGTGACCATTGCTTAGTAGTCAACGTGCTAACCACTTAAGCTACAGCATTTTATATGCTCTAGCTCTTCAGGGACCCTCAGTTCTACACTCTATATACTATGTATTTTAGCAGCGTAGGTAGCTTGTCTGCATTCGTATGGTCATACCAGGATCACATATCAATAGTAGTAAAACACCAGGGTATAAATATAAGGGCAGAGTTTTAGAATAGAATTTTTTAAACTTTGGCAAGGACACCCAGAAGTTTTATTTAAGCATATACAGCTTGAAATATAATTTAAAAGGGAAAGCCCTCTTACGCGTAGCTTACTTACACATTAATAATATTTATTTTACAGCGAAATGAAATAACTTCTAACAAAATGTTTAAAATTATAAATAAAAAGCGCTGACCTGGCACACTGAGTTTTTAGCACTGCAGCTTAAATTGTTGGCTTAGTAGGTTGGATATTACAACCACAAAATGGTAAAAGTGGTTCAATTTAGCTGTTTAATGCAAAGCAGTATTTGGGTAATGAAATACACCCAATTCTGTTTTTACATGGTAGAATGGTTCCAAGAAAAACCGTGATTGGTTTCTTAATTCTAAAACCTATTAAAATTGGTGAAAAACAAGGAACTACTATTCATATTTATTTTATTAAATCACATATATTATACATATTTTCGCAAGCGTAATTATGAATGAAAATGACAAGTTCAGGAACTAAAGAATAAGCTATACAAAAGGTAAAAAAAAAAGAAAAATAAAAACAATATTAAAATTTTCTATACACCTCTTACAGAGCTTTACAATAATTTTTATAATTTTATAATTTTTTAAAAACTTAAAAATTTTATCCAGGGAAAGGTACCTTTATATAAAGTAAATACATAAAACATAACTGAAGCACTACAAAAGTGTCTTACAATTGGTGTGAAATACTTTCAAATTAAAATTAAACAAAATATTGTTAGGACACCCACAGTTTTATAATATAATTCTTGCAAAAAAAAAACCGACTTCAAAACAGATAGATGTAAGAATTAGATTTAAACCAAATAAAAGATGCGCCAAAATTAGAGGGGAAAAAATAAAGACTATTGAATGTCAAGCCTCTCCCTATTACTGTTTAAAAGTTAAGTTATTTTCACCAGCATCCGTCTTGTATGGGGATACCATTCAAGCCTCTGTCTATAACGGTTTCAAAGATAGGGGCACACAGATCAAATAACATCACCTATTCGGACACTCTTTAATTTACAATGTTAAATTAAAGACCTGTTGTTATAGATAATTTCAACTATCTGTCTATAACGGTTAAAAAGTTTAACCATATATATCAAATTACATGAACTATTGGGACACCCTTTACATTATAATTCCAAATATTTATATTTGTTATCATACCAGAGAAAGTATTGGACATTCTGCCTAATTTTCAAGTGTTTGTGTTTAACGGTTCAAAAGATAGGGTCATATAGATCAAATTACGTAATTTATGGGGACACCCTTTAATTTCTAACTTCAAATTGTATACTTGCTATAGTGGACTTTGCAATACAGGTTCCTTGTAAATTTCAGCTGTCTGTCTCTAACAGTTCAAAAGTTTGGCCACATACATAGAATTACATTAACTATTGGGACACCCTTTAAGTTCCAAATTCAAAATTTTATACTTTTTCTTATAGCTGACTTAGCACTACAGGTTCTTGGTAAATTTTAGCGGTCTGTGTACAACTATTCAAAAGTATGGCCATATACATCAAATTAAATGAACTATTGGAGCACCCTTTAATTTAAAATTTTGAGTATTTATACATTTTATTATAACGGTCATAGTAGTCGACATTCTGTCAAATTTTCAAGGTTTAGTTTATAACGGTTCAAAAGATAGACCCAAATAGGTCATATTATGTCACCTATGGGGACACCCTTTACATTTTCAATTTATTTTTTTATTAATTTCTGCTGTTGGGAGCTATAGCGGCACGCAATTTTTTAAAATTTTAATTTGCTGCCCTTTACGGTTCTTAATACACGTAAAAAACATGTATGTTGTATGGGGACACCCTTTAATTTTTAATATAATGAACTGTTTTTAAAATGGGACCAACCTTGAAGCATAACCTTTCAAATAAAGCAAAAAATTTTAAAATCGGTTCAGAAATAGCTGAGTTCTGCGGTTACATACATAAAAAAAAAGCAACATTCAGACGAATAGATAACCTCCTTCTTTTTTGAAGTCGGTTAAAAATGCAATTTATTTTTTGGGGGCAATGCTGCCAGAAGATTTTAATGACAAATCTGACCTTTTTAAGAAAAAATCGGCATATGGGTCGCTTCAGTTTTGAAATTCGGCCAGAGAATCGGTTTTATTTGAATTTGGAAACAATTTTTTCGGAACAAACTTTTTTCTAAAATACATTTAAAATAAGTCTTATTTATTATGAATATGAGCACAACTGTTTTATGTTTTATAAATATGAACATGTCATTTTTTAAATAGGTATATAATAAAATAATTTAAGGTAATTTTACAAGCTTAAATACAAGCTTGCCATGATTCAAAATTGAGTTTTCGATGTTTTTCGATAAGGTACAAAATTCTGGATAGAACGCAAAATCCGGCAAAAATGTAAGAAATTAATGACGTTATGTCGTTTTGAAGCTTTGAAGCTTTTAGTTTAACAGTATAGTATTGATATAATCCAGGTTAAAGTTGGACAACTAATTTGAGCAAGTTTTCAGCTTTTAAGGCTGCCTAATTAAATATGTATTTTTAACACGAAATAAAATCTATTTCGTAGTTGACCTCAAGATATCGTTTGGTGCAACAGAAAACATGAAATTTTGTTTTGTTCTGTACTGAAAATTTTACCCTGGGTTGCATTCGTCATCTTGCGTCACATATATGTTTCATATGTAGTAAAGAATACATTTCAGATTTTTAAATTTTTACTAAATCGTATTTAATATTAAGTTTAGAAAATAATCCTTCTAAAGTTGCATTTTCTAAGGGACATCGAAATTTTCGACATTTGGGGACGAATGTAGCAGAATTATAATTTGTTACAGAAATTTTGTGGAATCTCTTCGATTTCAAAAATTACATAAATTAGTTTCAGTCTTTGTAAATATTTGTTCAAATTGCGGTACTCCGAATCTAACGCTTGCTTTTCATTTTCATCTAAAAAATTCGTAAATTCCTTAAGGATATCAAAAATAGTTTTAATTTTGTTATTCATATTGATTAATATTGATTTAATAAAGTGATTTAAAGATAGTTTCAAGAACAAACCGTTTCCGTGAGCATTTCTATATAAAAATTTACGCAGTTTTTATAATATCTGTGGCAATAAGGAATAAGTGCTTAAGTCGACTTAAGCAAAAATTAAGTTACTGGCACCTTTGAAATCTCCGAACTTCAAAGTACCCGTGTGCAAAGTTTCAATTATTTTGTACTATTTTTCAGGAAGTTATAGCAAAAAAACTTTCTGCTTATCTTTTTTCAATGCCGAATCGTATTTTGAAAAAAGCTTAAGAAACTACAAGGTATTTTTCAAAATCATAGAAACTCCTTTTACAACTTATTAATTGCAACGCCTGCGTACTTTTGGTAGATGTAATATATTTTTGACTCCCATAGGTAAACTTTATAGATAAGTTATTTCTAAAAAAAAATTATTTTAAAGTTTAAAATTGCTCTCCTTCAAAACTTAAAAACCAGACTCTAGGCACATTTTCCTTATTGCCACAGATATTTTGAATGTCAGATATTAATGCCCTTTCCAAAAAAATAAAGTCTACTTCAAGTCTACTTTATTTCAAATTTTATATGAAAATTTTGTGTTAAAGTGTACTTCAAGTCGACTTTATCTCTTTTGCATAAGGGCATAAATTTTTAGCATTAATTACCAAATCAATTAATTTAATAAAATCTGCATTTTTTTTACCAAAAATCGGCAATCGGCATTTAGTAACCTTTTAGTGTAAAAATCGGCAAAATGCCGAAAAATCGGCACTTTTCCCAGCCGTGGTTATTTCACTGGTTCCTAAGGTCAGATCTTCAGGAAACCTTATAAATCGTTATAAATATCAATAATAAATATGTTTAAATATTAAATAATATGTTTAAATAATATTATATAATTTTAATTTTTAATTAACTCAAATTCAAAGTATTTATAATGAAATTGTTACTACGGGGTAGGCTATTTTTAACCGACTTCAAAAAAAGAAGGAGGTTATCAATTCGTCTGAATATTGTTTTTTTATGTTTGTGCCCGCAGAACTCAGTCATTTCTGAACCGATTTTAAAAATTTTTTCTTTATTAGAAAGGAAATGTTTACAGATTGGTCCCATTTTAAAAGAAGTTCATAATTTTGAAAATTAAAGGGTGTCCCCATACAACATACTTGTTTTTTACGTGTATTATGAACCGTAAAGGGCACCCTTTTAAAATTTTAAAAAAACTGCATATCACTATAGCTGCCAATAACAGAAATTAATAAAAAAAATAAACTTAAAAATTAAAGGGTGTCACCATATGTGACGTCAATTTAAATATAAGAACCATTTTAACCATTGTAGACAATCTCTTGAAAATTGAACAGTATGACCAATATTTATAATCAGAAATTAATATTTATAATTAGAAGTTAAAGGGTGTCCCAATAGTTGATGTAATTTGATGTATATTGCAAAACTTTTGAACCGTAACAGAGAGACGGTTAAAATTTACAAAGAACCTGTATATCTAAGTCCTTTATAACATCAAGTATATAATTTAAATTTGGAAACTAAAGGGTGTCCCCATAATTGATAAAATTTTACCTATCTAGCCCTATCTTTTGAACCGTTATAGACAAACAC
The DNA here is from genome assembly GCA_949628195.1 of Phasia obesa. Lineage (NCBI taxonomy): Eukaryota > Metazoa > Arthropoda > Insecta > Diptera > Tachinidae > Phasia > Phasia obesa. Next base: position 88,950,676 of record OX451215.1, read on the forward strand.
TTGAAAATTAGACAGAATCTCCACTACTATGTCCCGTATAATAACATTTATAAATATTTAAAGTTATAAAGGGTGTCTCAATAGTTGAACCGTTTTAGACAGACATTTGAAATTTAAAAAGAATCTGGCCTTTAAAATAAGTGTTTAATTTAAAATTGTACATTAAAGGGTGTCCCCTAGGTGATATTGTGTAACCTATATGGCCATATCTTTGGAACCGTTACTTTTTATTACTGTGTCAGTAATAATAAGTGTAGAAAAATAAAGGGTGTCCTCATATCTGATGTAATTTTTCGTATATGGCTTTATCTGCTGAACCGTTATGGATAAACATTTGAATGTACAGAACGTATAAAACTATTAGCAACATGTATAAAAGTATTTGATTTGGGTATTAGTTCTTACAGATAACTTCCTTTTAAATTTTTAGATGAGAATTGATGCACTTATATTTGTTTTGTAGTCGGTTTTTTTTGCAAGAATTATCTACGCCCATTTCGCTAAGGTTCCCCGATGAGCTAAATTGAGCACAGCGAAATGCTCATAGAAACTAGTTTACCTATTAGTAACTGAACATTTGAGGAATATAAGTTCAATGATAAAGGCAGCTATAAACAAACAAACACTTTATGTGATTTTTGGATATATAGATATTGAAGTTGTTGTTAGTTCGTCTAGTATATATTTAAAAATTAAAATAAAATTTATGTTTAAGATTCAACAACCACTTACAACTACCGCAAAATGAATAACAGATGAATATCATTGTCTCTAGTGTGTTATAATAAAACAAAAAAACCCATACAACTACAAATCATCATAAAATTTACAACAAAATGTGAGAAAGGGGGCATGAACAGAAATCCTATATAAAGTAAAAGAAAAATTCCCTGAAAGCATATTTTATGAGTTTTCTTGTGCATTGTAATGCTTTATTTTTGTCAGCGGCAAAACATCTAAATTATAGTGCGTTGCCACAATTGTTGGGGCATAGAGCTGCATAGATTTGTGATTTTTTTTTTCTTTTATAAATTTTTACTTTTATTCCAAAATGCCAAGGTAGACATACATATTTTACTTTTAATGGCAGCTTCCTTGTCTCAGCCACAGTAAAGGTATGCAGCAAACTCACTTAAATCAAAGTGTTTTGTATCTTTTATGAAATTCTTTTTCGTTGTGAATTTTTCAGGCCTATTTCTATACTTGGAATTTGTGAACATAGGAAAAATGTATATTCAATGGTTTTGTTAGTTTTACTTGTTTTTGCTATTTGTATTTTCTTTTATTTTTATTTTCGCTAAGTTATTTGCAATAAGCCTCTTGTGCTGCAAGGCCTTTTTTTCTTATGCAAGTCATTAGTAGCATTTGCTTGCATTTAATTATTAAATAAAGATACCAAATTATGCGAATCTGTTGAAGAAGCTAAGTTCAGATCTAGCTAGATTTGTGTTAAGTGTTTTGAATAAACTTTTGTTTAATAAACTTTTTAAAAATTCATTTAAAATTTTCCTGTTTTTGTATTTTTAAAGGTTTTCTGTTGTAAAACTGTTTTATTAAAACATAAAGACAACAGTGGTTCTTGTATGAAGTAATTATTTTAACACTAATCATTTTTTTTTTGTTATTAAAACAAATTCAAACAAAATAAAAAATTGGCTTCAGAGGATAATATTATGTCGACAGTGGTTAAGCATGATTTCGATATGTGGGCAATGGTTCGTAAAATATTGTCTTCTAGTTCATGCCAAGTTTGTTTGAATAAACCAATGACATCACGTTATTCCCGAGAAAATAATTCAAAGTCGCTTAATAAGGCGACTTTGGCGACCACAAAACAGAACCAAGCAATACGCTTCCTATAGCTAATCGGATTTTTAAAGTGCTATATGGCCTGTTGTGAAATTAATGAGTATTAAAAAGTAGTGCCTTTTTGTGGTGCCTTGTGCATTTTGCTTACTCGAAGTGTAACAGTCTTCCTTACTGATCCGCATAAATGTTCGAGATTTAGTCTAATTATGATGAAACAGCAAACCAAACTGGGCATAAATAATAATGGATTTACCACAAAATACCAAAAGGGATAGTAGTACATCCATGGTTGGACCGAAATTATTTGACTTGGAAAAATAGAATTTTAAAGCAAATGCGGACGGATATCAATAACACTATTGATTACTACTGGGTTTACTTTCCCAGATTTATAAACGCGAAGCTATCAAAAACGCATTAAAGTTCTCATTTCTCTAAGTAAAAAGAATTAAAAATGTTCACTGAAAAGTCCAAAACATATTCTGAAGGATTGTAATACTGCTGGGGGTTGGGGATCTATCCTTTTTATATTCCATATTTTTCTAACACAATTCACAATAAATTCACAACCTTTGTACACTGTCGAAAATTGAATCTATAAAAAGACAATTGTATCAAGCAACTTCGTATACAGCAACTAAATTAAAAGGTTTAAAAGTAAAAGTACTAAAAATAAAAAGTAACACTGCAATATTCTGTCCTAACAGATCATACCCACGTAATAGCGATTGCAGATATTTTATTTAAAGATTTGCATTTGTATAATTATAATATTAAATAATTAAAAATAAGTAACAATCATCACTATTTAATTTTTTGCGGAATTTTCAATTGGATTTATTAATAAATTTATCAGTTAGATTTACCTTCGTTATTAAATGTGATTTATTATAAAGAGATTAAGGAAAGGTCAGATACAAGCAGAATGTTATGCATTTTCCTTGCACTCTTCCATAATTTTTTGTAACAATTTTAGTAGAATGGGGACGAACACTTTCCTTTTCAAGTTACTAGTTCTTAAGTGATGGGTACCAGTTTATAATCTAACACTTCCTTTTAAAACCACTTACCATCGTGATGGCCAAGGAGTACTGCAATTCTCTGTGTTATGCCTTAGCTCTAGGTAAAATGTAAATTTTTAAAAACTTTTAAATAAATTACGTGATGTGCCATCTATCCATCAGAAGTACGACATATTTAAAATGTTATAAGGAATTCGTACGAAGAGGGTGTGATTCAATTTCAAACATTCGCTACTTAAACAACCATTGCAGTAAAATAGAATACATGCGATTATTTTTTTAAACAACTAATAGTAGGTTGTACGGGTCGCCGGCTCCGTGTAGGGGGGAAAACCGACTCACTTGCGTCCCTTTGGTCCCCTTGTGACCAAGTAAGAGTAAATAAGAAGGCAAGTCAAATCACCCCGCAAGGTAGGTTGGCAGCAATAACAATAATAAGTGGAAAATTTAAATTGTGAAATGTGACAGATATATTATTAAGAGTAAATATTCTTCGAGCTCGAGGTCAAAATGTAGTGTAAAAACTAATTTTTAACCGACTTCAAAAAAGAAGGAGGTTATCAATTCGTCTGAATGTTGCTTTTTTATGTGTGTAACCACAGAACTCAGCCATTTCTGAACCGATTTTCAAATTTTTTTCTTTATTTGAAAGGTTATGCTTTCATGTTGGTCCCATTTTAAAAACAGTTCATTATATTAAAAATTAAAGGGTGCCCCCTTCCAACATACATGTTTTTTACGTGTATTATTATTAGTAAAGGGCACCAAATTAAAATTTTAAAAAATTGCGTGTCGCCATAGCTCCCAACGGCGGAAATAAATAAAAAAATAAATTTAAAATGTAAAGGGTGTCGAAAATTTTACAGAATGTCGATTACTATGACCGTTATAATAAAATGTTTAAATATTCAAAATTTTAAATTAAAGGGTGCTCCAATTGTTCATTTAATTTGATGTATATGGCCATACTTTAGAACAGTTGTTCACAGACCGCTGAAATTTACAAAGAGCCTCTATTGCTAAGTCAGCTATAACAAAAAGTATAAAATTTGAATTTGGAAATAAAAAAGTGTCCCAATAGTTAATGTAATTCTATGTATGTGGCTAAACTTTTTAACTGTTATAGACAGACAGCTGAAATTTTCAAGGAACTTGTGTTCCAAAGTCCACTATAGCAAATATACAATTTGAATTCAGAAATTAAAGGGTGTCCCCATAAATTATGTAATTTGAACTATATGGCCCTATCGCTTGAACAGTAAAACACAAACACAAATTAGGCAGAATGTCCACTACTTTCTCTGGTATAATAACAAGTATAAATATTTGGAATTATAATATAAAGGGTGTCCCAATAGTTCATGTAATTTGATATATATGGCCGAACTTTTGAACCGTAATAGACAGAAAGTTAAAATTTACAAAGAATCTTTGTGACCAAGTCCTTTATAACAAGAGGTCTTTAATTTAAAATTGTAAATTAAAGGGTGTCCCAATATGAGATGTTATTTGATCTAAGTGACCCTATATTTGAAATCGTTATACACAGAGGCTTGAATGGTGTCCCCATAAAAGACGGATGCTGGTGAAAATAGCTTAACTTTTGAACAGTAATAGGGAGAGGCTTGACATTCACATAGTCTTTACTTCTTTTCCCTCTAATTTTGACGCATATTTTATTTGGTTTAAATCTAAATCTTAAAAATGTAAGAAGTAATCTTACTTCTTACATTTTTAGTTTAGAATTGGTGCCCTTCTATCTGTTTTGAAGTCGGTTTTTTGGCAAGAATTATTTATTGCCAATATTTCTCTACAACATCGATAAAATAACTTATATACATATATATTTTTTAATTTTTTTCAGACACATTATACATGTTCAGAAACTATTTACACAAATTACCTAGAAATAATTATTCTTTCCTGTCATTTTCTTATTTTAATTTAAAAACCCTTAACTAAATATCATAAATAGTTTATGTATACATCCGCACACATGATAAAATAGTAACTGATTTAATGTCTGTCTGTCTTTCTTTATTTGTGTTCACATCACGTAAAAACTACTGGATGTAATTTGACAAAAATTTGTGAGAATCCTGATTACAATTTAGGATAGTTTTTTTTTTTTCTTATATATAACACACTGTGTAATTTTTTAAGTCATGGCAAAATAACCATATACGGACACCACTACGTCATAAAAGACCAAAAAAAAAAGACCCCTGTCTCCCAGTTTTGCCCAAAGTCCTCCAGGTTTTTTTTATGGGCCCTCAAAGATGTGGCGCCTCGATGTCATTTTTGCAAAAAATGATCATTTACTCAAGGTCATATTTTGCAAACCGTTTGAAATTTTGATATACTTTTTGAGTCAAAGTTGTAGCTCTTGTCATAAAGAACAAAAATTATTAACATATAAAATCAAAAAAAACTTTATCTTCAAGGTCAAAATCGCAAAAAACTTTAAAAAATTCAATTTTTTTACCTTTTTTCCCCTGTTCAGGTCCATAGGTAGCAAACCGTTCAAAATTCAAGGAAACAAACAACTACAAAAATGAACCTAAGATCTCAGTAAACAACTTTCTAGAACATATGAACTTCCTAGGAATGATTCTTAACACCGTTTAGGTAGCGCTTTGGTAGCCGAAATGAATTTAAAAATTTTCCGGAAATTTCTCACTTTTGCGGCTACCTAAGCGCTACCTAAATGGTGTTAAGAATCATGAAAGTTGTTTATTGAGATCTTAGGTTCATTTTTAGGTTTTCTTTAATATTATCTCCTAATTTGTAATTTAATTTATTCATTCTTAGAGAAAATAAAACGAACTTAAGCTTGACTTCAAATTTCATCTGAATGTAAAATAAATATGTATTTCGACTAAATAAATTTTCAAATATTCAATATTTCAATTTATTTTTTAATTTTACTTTATATATTTTTTTTGAAACACAAAAACTCTATAAAATAAAACATCATGTGGAAAATGTGAGAATGGTAATGTCACATGGTTTTTGCTCATATCACTGTCATTTGTGGTAATATTTGATTGATTTTCACAGCAAAATTTCAGAAACTATAGCGGACGAATCTTTATAGTGATGTATATAGAGTTTGCTTAAGTGGCTTTGGAGTTCATGTCACCATGATAAGCGGATTAAAATATTCATTAGTCTTGAAATTTTTTGCCGGTCTGGACCGTTTATTTCTGTATTTTTAATCTTCGTCTTATCATTTCGTTCGTCAAATGTAAACAAAGAAATATAAGTTCTCTGAATGCCAGCCTCCTTACAATAGTTTGTTCGATTTTGCTTTGAAAGTAATACACAACAAATTTTCAGACTCTTAGGGCCAGTTTTGAACTTCGAATTTAAATGCGAATTTATTTAATTTTCATTTACTTTTAAGTTGTATTTAAATACAGTTTCAAATTTTCAGTCTTATTTAAATGTTCTTACTTAATTGTGGAAAAAATACGTTGGCACCACAAAATATCAAAACAATTGCAGCTAATTTTGCAGAAATCAGCCGTTTAACAAAAAAAATGTATGTAAAATAATAAAAATAATGTCAATGAACACACATTTTTTCATTCATGGACAATATCAAGCTGATAAAAACATATGGTTATGTGTAAAACTTAAATGCACTTTGAATGCACAAGAGTGGCCATTTAAGTTTCATTTCAGTGCGAGGAGAAAAACTAATTTTCATATTTAAATACAAATTAAAGATAAATACAAAGTCAACAATTGGCCCTTACTTTTATAGTGCTTGATTAAAGTATTTTCTTATATAGAAGTACCCATCCCTGGCTACAATTCCAAAATGTATATAAAGTTCTAGAATTATTGTAGAGTTCTGTAGGTTAGGTTAGGTTTGGAAGGGTTGTGCCAAACATGGCACATCCACTCGGAGACCATTGTGATTCCCTTCAGCTAAACTACAATAAAACTAAGAAGACTATGAGGAAAAAGAGAGACTTATTATGCTTCCTGCCACCTATCACTCAGCCACCCGATTTCTTTGATGAAGCCGACGACATCCTCGATTTTACACCGCGCGGTGTCGAAGAGCCCCTCGATAAATCTATCACCTAGCCATCTAAGTCTGCGGCTTTGTAATACCGGGCAGTGACACATAACATGCTCAACAGTTTCCAGCTCCTCCTCATCCTCGCACAACCTACAAAAATCTGGTATGCCGACGACCCAGTTTCTAGCCATTGCCCTAATGACGCAATGACCAGTGATCAACCCTATCACGGCTCTTAGAACCTTCCTGTCTAGACCCAGAAGTATCTCGGTTTTCGCAGCGTCCAGTCTAGGCCAGATTGACCTTGACACTCTGCAATCCCCCTTACTTCCCAAGACACGTTGATTCTCCTGACTACCCAGTCTGATATCATACTGCAGTAGTGACTAATCGGTGGCTTAACCGATTCTACCCTAATTGAATTTACTCCTTCCGAGCCCAGTCTCGCAAGTTCGTCAGCAATCTCGTTGCCCTCAACATTACAATGGCCCGGGACCCAACACAATCTAACCCTATACTTGTCCGTCAGTGCGTCGATAGCCTTTTTACAATCACCTACCAGCCTAGATGTGACCTTGTGTCTTTTCAAGGCTTTAAGCGCCGCCTGGTTGTCGACGTACAGAGTGACCTCTTCCCCTTCTAAAACTTGTCCAGACACCAGCTCTGTGGCTTCTAAAATCGCCAACACCTCTGTTTGGAATACACTACAATCGTCTGGTAGGCTGTAAGACATGCGTGTTCTGGTTCCCAGGATGTGAACACCAGCACCGGTGCCCGTTTCCAGAGTTCTGTAAATAATGTTATAAATATCCTGCTTTTAAAAATAAAAGTTTTCGGTACCCTTAAATCGGTCAAATTGCGTGCTTTCACCATCTTTTTCTATATTTTCTCTGGGGAATGAGATTTTTTGCGGAAAAGAAGTATCCTATATTGAAACAAGATAATAGGGTACCTCCTCAAAAATCTTTATTAAAATTCATCTAGTAGTTTCTACGTGATGTATACACAGACAGACCGACAGACAAAAATTCTATAAAAATTGCATTTTGATATTCCATTTCGATAACTAAGTGCAACAGCAAAAAAAAATTTTTCAAATAATATTTCATGAAAAGGATTGGTCCTGTTACAATTTTATTTTATTTTAATCTTTTTTCTTTTTATTCGTGGTTTTTGTTCAATAAAATATTTTATCCTTTGTCTTCTTTAGTTTCAAATATTCTATTCTTTTGTTTTAAGATTCTAATACAATTTGACAGTATGTTGTATTTTTATACTTTGTTTAATTTTATGTTAATCAAATATTGTTTCTTTTAGTGTTTGATTCAACTTTTCGTTCTATTAGAATCATAAGTTGCGCACGTGCAGATTTTAAGCGGCCTAGCAGTTTTTATTTTATTTTATTTTATCTATTTTTTAAATACAGAAAGCAATTTCCACTGTTCTGAACATTATTAGCCTTAGAAGAATATGTGAGTTTTTCTTAAGTTATAATTAACAAATAAAACAGATTAAGTAGAATCAAATATGCTGTACATAAGGAGAAGAAAATGTTTTTTTATCAACAGGTGAAGTTAACTATAACTATGCAGCTACATCTGCTCAAGGGCGATAAATTCAGAAGTAAAGCTTACAGAATATGGCGTATCTTTTGTGGAACACCGTCGTCTAGTCTTTTAGGAAACCTGGGCTGGTAGGGCGTTTACATTATTGGTACATACTCGTGTTTACCAGCAGAGACGGTAACCACAATTTAGTGTATCGGATAAGAAAAAAATATTTCTTCTAACTAATCTAACTAATACACGAAAGAGGAAAGGAATAAAATTGAATTTATTAATGATTTTGGATCGGCCATCAATGTATGTATCCGGGCTACGAAACTAACCTGTACAGATCACGCTCAAATAAAATAAATAGAAGCAAGTAAAATATAGAATTAAACCCGATAGGTACCCACTGTTATGTACACAAGATTTTATAAGATTTTAAGAAGAAAGAATTATTTTATTAAGGAAAACCTTTTTGAAAAAATCAAGAAGAAAACTTATGGCTTTTATTAGGTATTCTTCTTGATATTTTCAAAAAGGTTTTCTTCTTGATTTTGGGTATATTATTGCTTTTTGGGCATCTACTTTGAAATTTTTTGCTAATTAATCTTTGATTTCTTTCTACCTTTTGTTTTTGTGGTGGCGGATGCCTGACATTTTATTTTGCCTTCATATTATCCGCTATTTTTCCACGGGTTGGAAGGTCAGGCGAGCTTCTTCTGATGGATTGTCTAGTGTCACGTAAAACCGCATTCACGTAAATTATGGGCGTTGTTTCTCCATTGTTGGTCGAAAGCTAAATGATTTTCAAATTTGCAGTTAGTGTTAGCAAAAGGTCATGTATAACGGTTAAGGTAGCATTAAAATATAGGGTGTTCTAGTCCGGTGACTAATTAATTTCAACAATTAAGCGATGATTAGACTATCCAATCAGTTCCTCAACATGAAGCATTACCTTCCTTTTCGATAGGTTGTGAAAAGCTTCTATTTTTTCAATACCAGCTGGCTGGTATTATCATACTTGTTATTGTAGTTGATGAAATCCAACCACAAGCCAAAGACTTCATTGCGGCTTAAGTTGAATTAAGTAAAGGAAAACAACATATTTAAGGCATGTATACAACCAAATTTTATTTCAAAGTCCTGTTAATAAAAAACACCTTCTGTCATTGTAGGGTATCTTATAAAAACAAATGGATCCATGTTTTTTACTTTAAGTTTAAAAAAATAAATGTATTTTTTCTCAAACTCATTGTAAAGCTATTCATCCTACTTTAGAACAGTAACGCCTGTATGGTAATTTAATACTTTGACTTTGCTAATAGTATTGCGTCTTAAGCATTGTTATACTCGTGTGTAAGTCTCAACTTTTTTCCTAGATTTTATTTTAATGTTAAACAAGAAACTTAAGCAACAAAGTTACATCTAAAATTCCTTAATGAAAGCCGCTTTTCATATGTAAAATAAACCTGCCAATGAAGAACACATAATGACATTTGTGATTGTGGTTAAAAGGCTGAAATGCATTTGCAATACATAGGACTTTTTTAAAGTTGTCAAGTTTCAATATAAAATGAAAGTGAACTTGCCATACTGAGGTCAACCAATCGATATTGATGAGATATTTTGGCTTTGATTTTTGTTTCTATTGAAAATCCGATATTTTTATAAAATTCTTATATTATTTGTCGATTCTATGGTGCAATTTCAGTTTTTAAAGGGTAAACAAATTTTTATATATTAACACCTAAAAACCAAAAGGCCGTAACTACTCAAAAATTCAAAATTTACTTTTTGATTGATTATGACGAACTTAACCGAAACACATCTACACAGCAAATTTTACATGTATACGTCCAAAAATAACGACTTTATTGGTGAAAAACAAAAGGCCGTAACTGCAACGTCAACTAAACCAAAAAGCCGTACCTGCACTTTTCCAAAAAAAAAAAATCAAAACAAAGTTGGCTTTGATTATCTTTCAATGTGTGTTATGTTTGTTTTCTAAGTTTGAATCTAAAATGTGCATATTAAGTTTTAAGTAGTCTTTAATTTATAACGTTTATTCCTTCTCCTGTAAAAAACTAAAAAGTGTAGTTACGGCCTTTTGCATTTTAGGTGACGATATACACAGAAATTTTTAAAGGATAAAGGTTCTAATCGCATGGTAAATTCTGTACAGAGACTAAAAATTTGATAAGTAAGAGCCAGTAATAATGCAAGATGGTATTTTAAGATCTTAACATTATCTTTAATGAAGGACAGGAAATGTCCAAAGGCAAAGTAGTAACTTTCAAAGCACTTATTTTTCACTACAAAAGCAAATAAGAGTTTAATTTGACTACTCAAAGGCAAAATGGAGTAATATTATTCACCAAACCTGATCAAACCTATATTAAATAAGAATTCTATCAAAAATAACAAACAATTGTTAATCGTTTCAAATCCATAATTCTACTAAAAACCATTTAAACTTTCAAAAATCATAAAATAAATGGCATAAATTATCAACATCAACTGCAATAAAAACACAACTAAAAACATTAAAATAAATGGAAAAAATTACATGGATTTTGTAACAATTTTACTCTTGTTAAGGAGGTGTGATAAATAAAAAATAAATACCAAATAAGTATTCGAGAAAAAATATTCCTAGTTATAAAACAACAGTTCTCCGAAAGTTTATTCAGAACTAAAAAATGTTTTATTCAAAGTTTTTAAATATATGTACATATAAAATGAAATGCATCTTACATAAGTTTACTATGATTAAAAATTATTAAATATGCCCAGTAGTCTTTATGAAAAGTATTATTTCCAATACTTCCCCACAAACTTGCATATTTCAATAAAATAATATGAAACAAAAATTAATTAAATAATTTACTGAATTATAAATATACATAAATACGAGGAAAGTTTACAATATCTGTTCAATTCAAAAGACTCTGTTATCATGTTATAGGGTTTATCGTATTTTCTTTGAAGAGGCGAATCCATATTACTAGGTGGCAGCAAGGCGATGTTAACTATTTTTCGCTTTACTTTTTTATGTGCATGGGAGCTGCCAAAAATTCCTATAATTTTTTTTGAAAACTTGAACAAAAATAAATAAACTTGTAATTATATAAAAAAAATATTTCAAGAATAAAAAAAAAATACAAGATACTACGAGAAAAGGTAAGAAAGAAGCGTTTTAAGTTGTTGGATGTAATATTTTAATTAGTGCTTTACATTTAACCAACAACAAAATGTATGTGGGTGTTTTTGGGTGTTGTGTTTGTTGTCGCGGCGATGCCACCTTATATAGATTCGCCTTGTTTCATATGTTTTGAAAATATTGTATCGAGACCATACCTGGGACTATGTTTTTTATTAGAATAAATTATGAAAATCTTCGTAATATGTAATCACCGGTGCCTTTATTTTACTTCATATTTAATATTTTATAGTTATAGAGCTTATAAGTTTTAGTTTTAATTTTTTTTAAAACTAATTTTATTTTATTTTTATAAAAAACGATTTTATTTAAATAAACGTTCACAAACCAAAACCAATTCAAAAACTAAACTTATTTTCTATTTTTCACAAAATATTTTAAATTAAAAAGCAAAGGTATATTTTATATTACATATTTTAACAAACAAAGTTTCTTATTATAAAGTATAAATAATATTGTTTTAAACTCTTGTGGGAATAAATCTATTTAAATAAATAAGATGCAGGAATATACGTATGTATATATAAATATACATATATATAACTCCCCCATTATTAAATTGACGCTCCGAGGAACTTTATATTCAAAATGTTATTATTTTGTTAAACATAAAACATTATCTTCCAAACTTATTCCACACAAGAAATATATTTCTTTATTCTTTTTATATGAGATTTATAATATTTGTGCCCTGTTCGACTTATTACATGATCATTATCAAAACGGTCTACAGAAATCTTCCTAAATTTTGCATGATTTTTTCCCCCTCTATCACTCTTTATATAAATTTGACCAGTTTGAATTTCACTTTCTTTACGGAAGCGATTTAGCTTTGAAATCGATTTTTCCTTTAATGCTATAATTTTTTGTTTTATTCTTGGATATTCTTGTGCCCCTATGGAACCGTTTTGAAAATCAATAGGTCTGCAACCTGTGGTTGAATGAATCGTGTTATTGTAAAAGGTAATTACTTTGTAAATTTTTTCTTCAACACTATCACTATCTCTATTCGGGTCATGTCTAAGTAAACGAATGTGTTCATTCATAGTATTATGAAGGCGTTCCACATCTGAATTAGATGTGTGATTATTATTCGAAATAAAATGAATTTCAATATTATTTTCCTTTAAGAATTCATTCAATGGCAACGCTTTGAAACCTAACTCATTGTCAGTTACGATACAATACTCTTATACCGAATTAATGCCCTCTTGAATTCCACCCAAGTCCTATTCTGTATCTTTATTGCTTGAGCGAATTTCGAGAACTTATCAATAACTGTTAGAAATAAAGTTTTATCTAAACAATAAAAAACATCTACGTGAACAACCTGACCAGGCTTGTCAGGAGTTTCAGTAATTTTGAATTTTTGTTTTACTGGATTGCGATCATATTTTTCCAAATTACAGATATGACAACTGTTTATAAATTGTTGTATTCTCACCTTGAGTTTTGGATGATATATTCTTCCTTTAAGTTGTTCAAAATTTTCATTAATGCCACGATGATTATTTCTTTCATGCTCTTGCTTAATAACTTCACTTAGGACATTTTCATCTGAAACATCATTAAGACAAATGCAGCATTTTGCTATTTTTAAAACAGAATTTTGTTTAAAATACTTGCAAACAGTCTCTTTGAAAAGTTCATAGGTTAAACCATCCTCAATAAAAATTGCATTTACTCTTTTAGGATGAAAATGATCTTTAATGAGTTTTATCATTATATTTTCATTGAAATTATTTATACTTATAATTTTCCTATTATTTTTAAAAATTACTTTATTTTCTATTTTAAGCGAAACAGAATTTGATTTTTTAAAAACGAACTGATTTTTGTAAATATTGAGGGGAGAACTGCTAGTAGAAATTAAATTTGATTTTTGTAAAATATTAATCTGTGGTTGTATTCTGGATAATGCATCCGCATTTTTATTATCTGCACCTCGTTTGTACATAATTTCATAATCATATTCCTCTAGTTTTAATCTCCATCTTACCAACTTCGAATTTGGTTCTTTAATAGAGACAAGCCATTGCAATGGCTGGTGATCTGTCTGTATTATAAACTTTCTTCCAAACAGGTATGGACGAAAATATGTTACAGCCCACACTACTGCCAACAGCTCTTTCTCAACTGTACTATAATTAACTTCATGCTGATTCAATGTTCTACTTGCATAACAAATAGGGTGGTTGTCTTGCGAAAGTACCGCCCCTAGAGCAAAATTACTTGCATCAGTGTTTAAAACGAATTTCTTGTTAAAATTAGGATAAGCCAAAACTGGATCATTAGTTAAAAGCAATTTCAACGTTTTAAAACTCTCCAAATATTCAAAGTCACTCGTATCTATCTTAACATTCTTTTTTAAATATTTGGTCATGGGTTTTGCTATTCTTGAATAGTCTTTTATAAATTTACGATAATAGCCACTAAGACCCAAGAATTGCTTTATTTCTTTTTGAGTTTTAGGCAAAGGATAATTTGTTACACACTCCACTTTCTTTGCATTGGGTTTTATACCTTTTTCCGTTACAACATGGCCCAAGAATTCCGTCTCTCTCTTCAAAAATTCGCACTTGTCGACTTGGATCTTCAAATTTGCAGCTTTTAATTTGTTAAATACAAGACGCAGTGAGTTTATATGCTCTTGAAGAGAAGTTGAATAAACAATTATATCATCCATATATACTAAGCAAACTTTATTAACTAAATCTCCAAGAACACTATTCATTAGCCTTTGAAATGTGGCTGGGGCCGTTTTAAGCCCAAAAGGCATTCTAGTAAACTCATAATGGCCTCCTTCGACAGAGAATGCCGTCTTATGAATATCTTTCTCGTCAATTTCCACTTGGTGGAATCCTTTAGCCAAGTCTAATGTAGTAAAATACATACTTCTTCCCAGCTTATCGAGAATCTCATCAATATTTGGTATAGGAAATCGATCATCTATTGTCTTCTCATTAAGTTTCCTATAATCCACAACAAGCCGCCATTTCTTAATTCCACTAGCATCATCTTTCTTTGGAACTATCCATATAGGAGCGGAATAAGGGGAATTCGACGGTCGTATTATCTTACTAGTCAACATTTCCTGGATTTGTTTTTTAACTTCATCCCTATGAACGTAAGGATATCTATAATTTTTTGAAAATACGGGTATTTCATCTCTGGTAATTATTCTATGCTTTATTGCATTTGTAAAACTTAAGTTTGAATTTGTTACGTGAAAAAGTTCTTCATAATCATTTAAAATGGTTTTTAAGTTGAGTTTTTCCTCTGCATTTAAATGATTAATTCTCACTTTTTCCAATAAAGCTGCCTCACAAAAATTTTCCTTTAACAAATTAGTATCAACTAAATGATAATTATCGCGCGTAACTGGCCACGAATTATACTCAGTTAGATAAATAATGTTAGGACATTTAGCTGAAGTTTCTACTTCAACTTTAAAATTTTTTGCATTGTAAATACCTTCTGTAACAATAGACTCGCCAATATCATCTCGCTGTTCCGCTATATGAACAAGTCCACACTCAACATTAGTGATCAACAATATCTTTCGAAACCCTAAAAACAACAACGGTAAAATTTTACCGTTTACATTGAGTTCATTTCTTTCATAATCTACAACGGCTTTATATTTTCGCAGTATATCGTTTCCAATGATTCCATCGTAATTGTCATGGAATTTACATTCTATTAAATAAATACTCTCATTTTCATCACCCAATTCAGAAAACATTGGCACTTTATAAACAGTATTTGCCAAAACTTCATTTTGGAGAGTTTTTAACATTAAATTTGTAGAATTAATTCTCCATTTTGGATTGCATAAGCCTGGATTTACTATTGAGTGGGTGGCCCCTGTATCAATTATAAATTTAAGACGTTTTTTTAATACTATATGAGGTAATTGTCGGGAGAGGCTTGAAAACGAAAATTTTGTAATAAATTATTATCAGCCGAAACGTTTAAATGATGT
Organism: Phasia obesa; assembly: GCA_949628195.1. Taxonomy (NCBI): domain Eukaryota; kingdom Metazoa; phylum Arthropoda; class Insecta; order Diptera; family Tachinidae; genus Phasia; species Phasia obesa. The sequence continues at coordinate 88,966,295 of OX451215.1, forward strand.
GAATCTTGAAATCGGTTTTGAACGTCACCAATACTTGATTCACACGAACTTTTTCCGACGTTATACAAATTATTTTCGGACTTAACATTTCTCCTAGGCTGTGGTCTTGATAATTTACGAGGAGGATTTTGGTAACACGAATTGAAATTCCTCCCATTTTTTACAACTGAAGTATTTGAAAAATTATTAAAATTATTTTTCCGTATCATATTAATATCCATTGGTTCTGGAATAGATTGATTAGAAAAAGAAGTTTGATTTATATTTGAAGATGCGTGTTTGTAATTCTGATTGTAATTATTATTCGGAACGTAATTACTATTCCGGTAAGTGTTATATTTACCTTTATACCCGTTAAAATTTCCATTATTATTAATATTCCCAAATTTATTCAAATTTCTATCTACTGTAGATCGATTCAAATTTTTATTATAACTATTATTCCTGCCATTATCTCCATAATTTCCATACCCAGATGTAAAAAGAATGTTCATTGCATCCTCTAGGCTTACTGGATTCCTACACGCTAATACCGTTTTCATAGGTTCAGGAATTTTTGCTTTAAAAATATCAAGAGCAGTTTTCATATTGTTTCTACCAATCTGCTCACTATCTGAATTTATTCCTAACTCCAAGACTGTTTTATTACTTAAACTACGAAGTTTATCCTTTATTTCATTGTAAAAGTCAATGACATTTGTTCTAAAACTTACAGAACGAAGATTATCAAAAAGCTTCTCCACGCTCTGATATTCCCCAAAATAATTGCATAAGATATTCTTGATATCATTCCACGTTTGTACATGAAAATTAATTTCAATAGCCTCTTTGGCTTTGCCCTTACATTTATTTTTAATCAAATCTATAAAGAAAAGTTGCGATTGTTCATCATATTGAACGAAAAGTGGGTTTATTCTATCAACTAATGAGATAAAGGTATACAAATCTTTTTTGTCGCCAGAAAATTCAGGTAATTTCCCAATTAATTCAATCGGACTTAAAGATAAAATATTTAATGCAATACCTTCTTGAGCCATTTTTTAAAAGGATGTAATATTCTTCAAACGCAAAAATAATTCTTTAACGAAGTCAAAAAAGGCACAAATTTGTGTATTTATACAATTATTTGTTTATAAATAAAAATTATTTAATAACATCATATTTTAAGAATTATTTTTTTTAGCACAAATTTAACACAAAATATAAAGTATATAATTATCAAATATTGTAATTTAATAAATTATTAATTATTTTATTTAATTAAATAATTTAATTAAAAGATAATAAAAATTTAATTAATAAGATTAATTGCTAACATTAATTTATTTAAAAGATAATAAAAATAATAATACTTAAAGTAAGTTTGTACTCGTAGCTGCTCCTTTAACTCCTTAAACTCTAGGCAATTCATTCGTTATCCAATCTCCTTTAACTCCTTAAACCCAATAAATTCTCTAGGCAATTCATTCGTTATCCAATTTCTTCTCTTTGGCTACTTGAAGTTGATTTTATTTATTTAAGTTTTTTGTAAAATTTTCTTTAAACCTCACTTCTTCTTAATATCCTTTCCTTTTGTAATGTTTCTCTTTTTCAAATTATATATTTTTATATTATCCTTTAAAATTTTATTTATATTGTTTTTTTTTTATATTTTTATATTGTTTTTTATATCTTTTTTACATCGTTTTTATATTTTTAAGCCTTTTTCATTAAAAGTAAAAGGACTCACAAAAATTTTCTTTTTTTAATTAATTTGAGTTTTTTGGATTTTTGTAATTTTTTATAAATGTATCCTGGAGGGTCCCGTAGGAATCGCAGGATTATTCTAATTGCTTTAATTAAATTTAATCCTTTTTAATTTAATTTACTTATTTTTTCACATACACATGTACATACCAATTTTAATTTTTCTTTTATCGTCTTTAATTTAACCACTTTTATTATTATTACAGTTTTTATTAAAATTTTTTAAGTTAATTTTTCTTAAAATTTTATTTTAACTTGTCTTTTTATTTTTATGTTTATATTTTATTTTCTATCTTGCCAATTTTTAAATTAAATTATTCACTTTCATAAATCCATTGGGTTAGCTTACAATTTGAATGTCAAGATTAAAAGCATCTCACCTCACTTCTTCTGTGTTAAATTTTTTTCAGCAACGACAATGTTTTAAATTCAGTTTTCAAAATATTTTTCATTCATTGATTTCAAAATATTTTTCACTCACTGTTTATTTTTTATTTAACTTTATTTAATTTTTAATATAAAAATTTAATTTTTTTTCACTTCTTCTGTGTTAAATTTTTTTCAGCAACATCAATGTTCTAAATTCAGTTTTCAAAATATTTTTCATTCATTGTAAAATAAGTCTTTCCTTTTAAAATTTTTTTTATTTCAATTTTTTTTTTTGAAAATTTTGTATATTAAAATTTTATTTAATTTTTTCTCTTATTTAAATTTTTTCAAAAATTTTATATGTCAAAATTTTATTTAATTTTATTTAATTTTTTTTAAATGTTTTGTTTAAATGTCTTGGTTTAATTTTTTTTGAGTTTTGATTTTTGATTGGTCACAGTTCACAAGTTCACTCTTTTATTTAGTTTTTTTTTTTCAGTTATATCCTGGAGGGTCCCGTAGGATTCGCAGGATAAATTATTTGAATTACTATAATGTTTATTTCGTTTTTTTTTTTTTTTTACTTTCGAATACCCTTTAAGACATTAAAATGTCTGATAACCTTTTTTTTTTTTTTTTTTTTTTTTAGTATAATTTCCGCTTAAACTATTTCAAAAGGATACTCGGGTATCCTACCGACTGCGCCAGTTTTAGTTTTAATTTTTTTTAAAACTAATTTTAGTTTATTTTTATAAAAAACGATTTTATTTAAATAAACGTTCACAAACCAAAACCGATTCAAAAACTAAACTTATTTTCTATTTTTCACAAAATATTTTAAATTAAAAAGCAAAGGTATATTTTATATTACATATTTTAACAAACAAAGTTTCTTATTATAAAGTATAAATAATATTGTTTTAAACTCTTGTGGGAATAAATCTATTTAAATAAATAAGATGCAGGAATATACGTATGTATATATAAATATACATATATATAACTCTTATACACAGCAAATTTGTAATTAGTACTTCCCATGCATGATGCAATTTCATTTTATTATTCTGAACAACGTTGCCGTTGCTAAAAGTTTTTATTCTACTATTTTTTTTCAATCTACTATAATCCTTTACAACAAATTTGTAAGCTATCTGAGTGCATATCTGAATGCATACACATGTAATTTGTAAAAGTACGCTTTTAATATAAAAAATGGGAAGCATAATTTTAAATGTTAATAATATTTAAACTAGGAACAATACAGTCAAACTTTCTGTAGAAAATACTATGGAAGACGTAATTATTTGTAAAAGTTTACCGTCTTCACACATAAAATCGAATTTAGAGTATTTTTTTTAGTTAATACAAGGTTTAATATATTTAATTTCATTCATTAATTTATTTTTGAATATAAATATTGTAAACATAAACTTTCTGACTGGAATTCTTTGGTGAGATTATTATCTGACTTAGAACTAACTTAAGAAATATACATATAACTCCTCCGGCAATCTCGAAGATTCTAATTAGTTAAGTTTTGGTTTTTGCGCGCTATTCTATTTTCTTTATGTTGTATAAATAGTAGTTTTATAATAAAAACTATTTCAAAATTAATATATTTTCTCAATCTTAACAAAATTAGCTACAACCCACCATTCTAAAAATCCCAAAAAGGTCTAAAAATTTGAGAGAAAAATCCAAAAATGGTAACGTTGGTTCTAAAACTATATATTATATTTTGAGTAAAAAACGATACAATACTACACAAGGCAAATTGAATACTAAATAAAACTGATAGCCGTGGTCAACATCTTCTATATGTGTTTTATACCTTGTTATGTCAAAATTTGTCTACATTTTCTTTGCGAAACATTTTAATAAACAAAATTGTAAAATAAAAATTTATTTCGTTCTAAGATTATGTTCTTTTATTTTCATTTTTCACGTTTTTTCACTTTTTACTTTAAATATTATAATTTATTTTTAAATTATTTATTTAGACTTAAGTTCTTAATTATAAAGAGATAAAGAAAAATTTAGACACCAACAGCGCAGAATGCATTTTCTAGACACCTACGTCCGTCATCAGTACTCTTCCTATCTATCTACTCTATTCTATTTTAATAAACTTTAAACTATACAAGGAAATATAAATTAAAAATTAAAGGTTGTATTAAACTTTTTGTTCTTTTTCTAAATTTTTTTTTTTTAAAAGTGTTAGTTATCTAACTGAACAATAGGAACAAAATATTTGTGGATCCGAGCTAAAAAACATCAAAAATGTAGAAAACAATAATCGAATTTCCATTTTAATTGCAAACTTTGTTTGTTAAACAATAGTTAAATGCTTCTCCGGAATTTTCCTGAATATCTAATTTTATTTTAAACTAAAGCTGCAACAAATGATTCAGATGATAAAAATTAGGTCCAGTTAATATTGTTAAGTAAAGGTTAAGTTTAAGTTCCTTTATAATAAATGGTTCGACTAATAAAAATTTAAATACTAAAATTAAAGTAAAAATTCTTTGTTTAGGAAATGTTAACAACAACAAAAGAATTAAATTTGATACTTTCAACATGTAGGGTAACAAAACCTTTATTTGCTTAGTGCTTAATAAAAAAAATCTGAATTATCCTAACGTGGCAAGTGTTGCATTGTCATTATCAAATTAAAAAAATGAATAGAAAAAAGTTTACACAGTAATTACGGCATACCTTTTGCTTTGCAAATACTTTTAAGGCAAGAAACTATTAACTCACTTAACTCACTGCATTTTATATATTTAATTCTTGATTTTTATTTGTAATTTTTGTCTCCTTTTTTAAATAGTTATTTACAATTTACCATAAAAAGATTTTATTTTTATTACTTCGTAGAGACAATTTAATTTTAGGTTTGCCATTCATTTAGTACAGGGTCATTTAACACCATGATGCCATGTTATTGTTATTTATGTGCGACAGTATAAAATGGATTAGAATTCTTTAAATGTTGAAACGTAATGCTTTGTACTCATGACTTTATTTTCATGAGGAGTTTTTTTTATGAAATATTTAATTGAGAAGTGTTAACATACCGTGATTTTACTAAATAAAATTTTTTGAAATAAATTCTGATTTTCATTTAAATCGAAAATTAAAAAAAAAAAATAATTTTACTAACAAATCGCAATTTAGATTACAAAATCTAAATTTCTTCAAAGTATTTTAATCTTGCAAAACAATTTAAGTTTCCATAAGAACACGCATATTTCACCAAATATTCGCAGTTGACAGAAAAGTTAAATTACTAGAATATCAAAAATTTGCCAAAATTTATTTCATCAAAATATTGTCAAAAATTCGTTCCTGTGTGGATATGTAAAGTATAAAGTTTATGCGGACAAACCCGCTTCGATTCAGGCCTTGGAGGAAAATATCACGCGTGCCATTAGCCAGTCGAAATGCTCGAACGAGTAATCGAAAATTGGACTCAACGGATGGACCATCTGCGACGTAGCAACGGCCAACATTTGATAGACATAATCTTTAAAAAATAAATGCCAAAGAATGTTCTTTCAAATAATAATAAACATTCTCCATTCAATTTTAATTTTCTGTGTTTTTTCTTTAAACAAGTAGGGAACCTCGAAATGGATCACCCCTTACATTTAAGTTAAAACTAAGACTCCCTTTACCGTAGGGATTCGACCGTTCGCAGCTTCACTCAGAAGCACCTCTGCTTTGCCTCTGCCAAATTTCATTAAAATAAGCTAAATTTCCTTCAGTTCATGAGATACCAAATTATATCCAAAAATAAATCGATTTCAAACCACTGTTCATAAAAGAATAATATAATAATGTTATAAAAGAATAATATTTGTTCACATATCTTTAGAAGAAGATTATTAAAATATTGCAAAAAAAAAAAAGAAATATTATTTTCGATTGTCTTTATAATGGGTGATTTTTTTGAGGTTAGGATTTTCATGCATTAGTATTTGACAGATCACGTGAGATTTCAGACATGGTGCCAAAGAGAAAGATGCTCAGTATGCTTTGACATTTCATCATTAATAGACTTACTAACGAGCAACGCTTGCAAATCATTGAATTTTATTACCAAAATCAGTGTTCGGTTCGAAATGTTCAAATGTGACAAATTTTGTTCAGCGATGAGGCTCATTTCTGGTTGAATGGCTACGTAAATAAGCAAAATTGCCGCATTTGGAGTGAAGAGCAACCAGAAGCCGTTCAAGAACTGCCCATGCATCCCGAAAAATGCACTGTTTGGTGTGGTTTGTACGCTGGTGGAATCATTGGACCGTATTTTTTTAAAGATGCTGTTGGACGCAACGTTACGGTGAATGGCGATCGCTATCGTTCGATGCTAACAAACTTTTTGTTGCCAAAAATGGAACAACTGAACTTGGTTGACATGTGGTTTCAACAAGATGGCGCTACATGCCACACAGCTCGCGATTCTATGGCCATTTTGAGGGAAAACTTCGGAGAACAATTCATCTCAAGAAATGGACCGGTAAGTTGGCCACCAAGATCATGCGATTTGACGCCTTTAGACTATTTTTTGTGGGGCTACGTCAAGTCTAAAGTCTACAGAAATAAGCCAGCAACTATTCCAGCTTTGGAAGACAACATTTCCGAAGAAATTCGGGCTATTCCGGCCGAAATGCTCGAAAAAGTTGCCCAAAATTGGACTTTCCGAATGGACCACCTAAGACGCAGCCGCGGTCAACATTTAAATGAAATTATCTTCAAAAAATAAATGTCATGGACCAATCTAACGTTTCAAATAAAGAACCGATGAGATTTTGCAAATTTTATGCGTTTTTTAAAAAAAAAAGTTCTTAAGCTCTTAAAAAATCCCTCGTTATTTAAATTCTGAGACTTCTGTCTATATCACTGCAATATTTTATTATATTTGTACGCATTTGCCTCTGCTGTTCTCTGTGCAGCAGCAGGTCAGACTGTAGATGAGAGAAATTTGTAATATTTTCTTGCAAAGAAAAATATTTGTGCAAATAATCTTTCCTTTTTTTCATAATGTTTTAAAAATATTCTGTTATTGATTTTTCTCTCTGCCTTTAAGAAAACTGCAATCGCTTATTCTTGTTTCTCTCACTGAGTGACTGCTTGTCCTTAAGCACATTATTTGCCAGTGGTAGAGAAGACATAAGATCTTTTTATGTCCACCATATCATGTCTAATTTGTAAAGCTTCTTTTTTTACAAACCATGTTGCTGCTGCTGCCAAGAGTTAATAGAAAATATTAATAATAATGCCTGCAATACCTGTCTTGTATCGAAAATTCTAACAGTTATGAATATGTTTTCCAAATATTTAAAATTCTCAGTGTCTTTGGTAATTTCTGTAAGCTCTTTTTATATATTTTTAATACTTTTCCTTCGGCTACTTTGACAGGCTGTGTGTTGTTGGATTTAAAATTTTGTCTGCATATGTTAAAGATGACATGACAAATAGTTGTTTGTAAACCGTCATGTGGTTTTAATTGATAAAAATAGAATAAAACAGTTTTGAGTCATATAATCCTCACTCACTTTCTCAAATGCATTGATGTAGAGAATCATACTTATTTATAAAGGAAGTGAAATTATTTTAACATTTTTATAACGTTTTCTTTATTTTTTTCTAAAAGTAATGCAAAACTTAAAGCAACTTGGCATAAAATCAATGGCTTATAAACGCAGGATTATTTTTTCATATATAAATTAAAGTAATTGACATTATTGAAAATATTATCGAAGTTAAGAAAAGCCAATATCATAATACTTTACCACTTTTTATATTTAGGTGTTTGTTTGTTTTTATCGGCTTAATGACAAGTCTTAATTAATGTAATAACAACCCAAATGATTACAAAAATGCAAGAAAACACGCGATTTCTGATGATTTTCTAATTTTGAGTTAAAAAGAAGAAGACAGTATTTTATTGGAATTAAAGCTTTAAAAGCCATCTTACTTTTAATAGTCATCTTGTGGAATACACTAAACCTTCAAAGAATATTTAAGAAAACAACAATCTTAATATTTATATATCACATTTTGAAAACTTCTTTAGACTACTGTTTTACTACATAGTGCAACACGGAAAAAAATAACCATATACGGACACCACTACGTGATAAAAGACCAAAAAAAAAGACCCCTGTCTCCCAGTTTTGCCCAAAGTCCTCCAGGTTTTTTTTATGGGCCCTCAAAGATGTGGGGCCCCGATGTCATTTTTTAAAAAAATTATCATTTATTCAAGCTCATATTTTGCAAACCATTTGAAATTTTGATATACTCTCTGTTCAGGTCCATAGGTAGCAAACCGTTCAAAATTCAAGGAAACAATCAACTACAAAAATGAACCTAAGATCTCAATAAACAACTTTCTAAAACATATGAACTTCCTAGGAATGATCGTTAACACCGTTTTTAATGTTGATGGCCCTGGAATTACAAATCGCACTTTTGCGGCTACTTAAGCGCTACCTAAACGGTGTTGAGAATCATTCCTAGGAAGTTCATATGTTCTAGAAAGTTGTTTATTGAGATATTAGGTTCATTTTTGTAGTTGATTGTTTCCTTGAATTTTGAACGGTTTGCTACCTATGGACCTGAACAGGGGAAAAAAGGTAAAAAAAATTTAATTTTTTTAAGTTTTTTGCGATTTTGACCTTGAAGATGAAGTTTTTTCATTTTGTATGTTAACAATTTTTGTTGTTTATGACAAGAGCTACAACTTTGCCTCAGAGAGTATATCAAAATTTCAAACGGTTTGCAAAATATGAGCTTGAGTAAATGATCATTTTTTTGCAAAAATGACATCGAGGCCCCACATCTTTGAGGGCCCATAAAAAAAACCTGGATGACTTTAGGCAAAACTGGGAGACAGGGGTCTTTTTTTTGGTCTTTTATGACGTAGTGGTGTCCGTATATGGTTATTTTGCCATTTTACACAGTGTGTTATATAGTGTAATTAAAACTGGAACTAAAAAACAATTAAGGGAATGCTGAAATAAAGCACAAATTTTATAGAATGTTAATTTTTAACAAATTTAATTTTTTATGGAAATTATGCGACTAAACGATGTGATGAATTTAGCTCAAGTTTGAGAATCCTTCTTTAACCAATCTTAGAATATTTGAATTTGAAATGCACATTAGATAAAACTCGAAAATTAATTAAGAATTTAAAATCTGGATAAATGTTGCTGAAAACCAAATAAAAAAGATTACAATTTATATATAATTTAATTAATTTATTTTAAAATTTTTTATTTGTTCAGTATTATAAGTAATATAACATAAATAAAAACAAGAGTGCTAATGACGGACGTGGCTGTCTAGAAAATGTGCATTCCGGTCCTGCTGGTGTCTAAAAATTAAATTTTCCCAATTTTTCTTTAATATAATCACCTCATTTGTAATTTAATTAATTCTTTCTTAGGGAGAATAAAAACGAACTTAAGTTTGATAATAAATTTCATTGTATGTAATAAATAAAAAATAATATAATATGGTGCAGATTTGTTATTCAAGTTTTGCACAGCCAGAAATGCCATTACTTTAATGAATTTTGTAGTGGAGATCAAAAGATATGTAGGTAGGAGTTCGAATTTTTCGTTTACGTTTTTATGATCTGAAAAAACGGAGTAATATTTGTGTAAATTGTGATAAAAAATATATTTCTCTCAAAAATATAGTTGTGTATAAGAAGACTATTATATCTATAGCAATAAGGAATAACTGCTTAAGTCGACGTAAGCAACATTTAAATAACTGGCACCTTTTCCCTAGCATCTCCGTACTCCGAAGGAGATATAAGATGTTTTTCCAAAACATACGTTTAATCCCATATGTAAAGTTTAAAGATAAGCTTTTTTTTTTAATTAATTTTAAAGTTGCTATCCTACAAAACTTAAAAATCAGACTAAAGAACTTTTTTCTTATTACAAGATATATTATAAATGAATAATTTTATATTTTTTTAATCGTTAACCTTTCCTTTAAGTTTAGAATATAAGGCTTTCAGTTCAATTGTTACAACAATTCTGCATTATAATATGTATGTATGTACCCTACATACATAGTCTGGTAGTCGACTACGAATTTAATCCACTTTAAGTTAAGTTTTAAGGCCATACCATAAGCCAACTGCAGTATAATGTTGAAGCACGCCAAAATCAAATTTTGTGTTGCATATTTTAAATTTCTTTTTTAAATTATTAAATGAAAATTTGTGTCAAGTTTTATTTCATATTTTTAAAAAATATCTTTCTGACTAACTGATATATATTGATCAAGTAAAATATTAATTAAGATTTTTTTTTTATTTTTGTTCAATTAAATTATTAATTTAGTAATTAGTAATTGTATTGAATTTCAGTATTAATTTCTTTTATTAAAAATAAACTGTTAATAATTTTTTCTGTGTACCATAATTCCACAATTAAACTAACTCTGGCATAATATGTGGGGTATAAATTTTCGCTTTATTATATTTAGAGGTTCTTTTTGCATTTTTCTTAATTTTTGGCATGTCGATTAAATTATTTTAATTGCCTTTGCGTGTATTTTTTGTACAAACGTTTTTTTTTTTTTTTGTTGGTTTAGTTTTGCTTCACAATGCATTACATAACCAATAACATGTGATTGAGTTTGTGTAAACTGCATTGCTTATTTTCTTCTTCATTTTTCTAGTGTGTGATTTGACAGCGGCGATAGGCTCCAATTTACTGAAAGGATTTTTTGGTCTAGGTATGAAGAAAAGGAAAACCAAATATATCAAGAGTATTTATTGTTCAACGTTTAAATTGCGTGCAAGCTTTTTTACGTTAAATGCTAATTTAAGAATATAAGATTTTATAAGTAAATGGTTTTTAAAATATTTTTATTTCTTTTAATAATGTACGAAAAAATATGAATTGAAAGACCAAAGACATGTACGTGATTTAATGTAAAAATGTGTTTAATGATTGTGGTGTGTTTGTGTCTTAAGTCTTTTGTTTTTTATAATATATGATGTGTAAGATTAACACGAAAACATTTTATTAATTTTTTTAATATTTATTTATTTATTTATATAAATTTTATTATTTAAAATATTTATTCAAATAATTTTACAAGTAAGCGAATTTTGATTTTACTTATTTAGTTCCGTTTCTTAGTTTAAATGCAAGATCGTAATAGTGTTAACAAAACGGACACTTAACCTCATTACTGTATTATAATTAAAAGCATGGGTACAAATGATTATGTATTTATTTTGTTCACATTTAGTATGCCGTTTTTTATGGTTTATAAAAAATATATTTACTTGGAACTAAAAGTACGACTAATATTGGCACATAAAAAATAATTCTAAGACCGTTCACAAAGTATTCAAAATACTATCAGTCTCCAATGGAAAAGTAATATTTTTTATAGAGTTTTAAAATAGCTTGTCCCTACCACTTAGTAAATAATCACATGACAGGTTATGTAACGGCGAATACCGTCCTCAGGACGACTTAACTGCCTTCGTAGTATCGTGTAAATCCTAGAAGGGATGCTAAGTTAGTCGGGTAGAAAGAAGTAAAGTCTTTAAAAATCACTGCTAACCGAAGTTCGGCTAAAGCAACAACAAATATAAGGTGGTAATATTAAAGTAAAAATATCAAAACAAGAGCGAAGCTTTAGGTAGTGGTAGACTTCGTTCTCACCAACTGATTTTTCTCATATTCCTTTATCTGAGTTTGTTTGGTTAAATAGATAATGTTTACAACTTAACACTACCTAAAGTTGATAGTTGCAAAGAAAGCTGAAGACGGACGTAAATGTCCAAAAATGCATTACCTTCTACTAGTGTCTAAAATTAAATTTTCCAAATTTTTATTTAATATTAATCACCGATTTTTAATTAAAAATATTATTTCTTAGTGAGATTAAACAAACTTAAGCTTGACTTCAAATTTCAACTGTATGTAAATAAAATAATTCGACTTTTATTTTCTTAAATAATTTAGTGAGATTTTTCTTTTGCAATTTTTTATCCGCAGTTTAATTTAATACATAAATTGTATAACTAATAATTAATATTATCGAAAATTATAATTCTATACTAATCCTAGATGTACTTGAGTCCTTTTTTAAGGGACAGTGTAAAAAAAATATTTCGACTAATAATTCAATATTAAAAATTTACCCTTATTCACTACCATGCATAGTAGTGCAGCATTTGACAAATGTATGCTAAAAATACTCTATGAATTATATGTAAGAAACCTTTAATACATTTTACGAAATGTTTGCTATTTTCCACCAGGAAAGTATTTCGAAAAATATACGAAGTGTACAGATTTTATTCGATACATATAAAAATTATACTAAAAGCCAAAAGTCATGGCAAAATAACCATATACGGAAACCACTACGTCATAAAAGACAAAAAAAAGACCCCTGTCTCCCAGTTTTGCCCAAAGTCCTCCAGGTTTTTTTTATGAGTCCTCAAAGATGTGGGGCCTCGATGTCATTTTTGCAAAAAAATGATCATTTACTCAAGCTCATATTTTGCAAACCGTTTGAAATTTTGATATACTTTCTGAAACAAAGTTGTAGCTATTGTCAGAAAGAACAAAATTTGTTAAGATATAAAATCAAAAAAACTTCATCTTCAAGGTCAAAATCGCAAAAAACTTTAAAAAATTCAATTTTTTTTTACCTTTTTTCCCCTGTTCAGGTCCATAGGTAGCAAACCGTTCAAAATTCAAGGAAACAATCAACTACAAAAATGAACCTAAGATCTCAGTAAACAACTTTCTAGAACTTATGAACTTCCTAAGAATGATTCTTAACACCGTTTAGGTAGCGCTTAGGTAGCCGCAAAAGTGAAAAATTTCCCAAAAATTTTTAAATTCATTTCTAAGCACCTGCAAAGGGTTAAGGGGTTTTAAAGTTTTTTTATCTGACACTCAGAAATTTGTCTTTGATATAGTTGACTTGCGAATATTAAAACGTAATGCTAATTCTGGGAGCTAAATTTATTTAAGAAAACTGAGAACTTTTTTCTCTTAGGTTTAAATTTATACCATTATTTATTGAAAAATAGTTATACGGGGTATATTGTTAAAATATATCTGGCTATATTACTAAATTTAATGTTGAAGCTCAACAATAGAAGCAAAATGATTAAATATTTCACTACAATAAACTAAAGCCGCAAGTTTTAATAAGCTTTTTGATATTAGCTGTTTTGCAGGAGTGTATGATTTGATGAATTAAGTGTTTTATTTACAATTTTTATAAGCAAAATTTTTCGCTGATTTAAAAAAAACTTTTCATCCATCTACCCTTTCATTGTAAACATCATCTATTTAACCAAAAAATTCATATAGTAGAATTCGAAAATTTTTATTAAATTCAACATGATTCCGTAATCTGTCGTCAGTTGGGTAGATCGAAAGCTATCTATTACTTACTAATTTTCCCCATGTTTATGGCTTTTATTGAATCTTTACCACCTTTTTTTTTTGTTAAGGTTAACGAACCTGAACTTACTTAAGAAGAATTAATTTTAAATACATTGCTGCAAAGTAGCATAATATCTATGCAACTTGTTCTTCATGCAGCCATTATAACAATTTTTGCTTCAGCTTTGCAACGTTTATTTATTCCTCGTTCCTCAACAGGTAACATTCTTTACTTAATAATAAAATTATTTTCGTTGACTCCTTGTTTGTAATAAATTATAAATATAATTACAACATTTTCTTATAGACGATAAAAAAAATATACAAATTAAATAAAATTAATAGTTAAGCAGCAGAGTGTACTCGCAAGTGCTTCTAGTATTTAAAAAATATATTTTATAAACATATTGTTATTTATTTTGTAGTAAGTAGAATGGCATTGCGAAAATGATGGCACAATCACCACTTAACCTGTTCCGAATGGACAGAGATTACAAAACTTCTAAGTATTAATTCGAAAGTCAAAACAAGTTGGTTTTCAATAAAACTGAAAGAAGTGTTTGAATTTAAACTTTGTAAGAAAAATCTAAACATGCATTCAATAACAAAATAAATTGATTTAAAAAAATAAAATAAAAATGAATAAACAAGAAATCAAATATTATTTTAACCAATAAATTAATGACTTAAATGATGCGTAAGATAATTGAATGATAATCTTCTTTACTTAATGGCCTAACATAACTTTTTAATGAAGATAGATGGATGGATTTCTTTAACATTGGTAATCAGCACATATTTTTTAAAAGCCATATAAATTTAATTTTCTCTGTGGTAACAAAACTAATATAAAATAAAAGCAAAGTTCATAAAAAAAATAAGGCTAACTCTTTTTAACCTTTGTTATAGCAAGAAATAGACAAATAGGTTTCGCCTGTATTGAAGGTAAGAAAATGTGTTAACTTTTAATATTTTTAAATTCAATGATTTTACCTTTTTTGAATTATTCAAAATTTTTCAGCTTTTTTTATTGAGACAATTCGATTGATTTTTACGAAAACAGAAAAGAACAAGTTCTCTATGAGCAGATTATTTTGAACTTTGTCAACTTTTGGGGTCGATACACTTCAAACCGCAAAGTAAAAGAAAAAGTTAAAATGCATTTTATATTTACTAGAATACAAATATAACAAACCAGAAAAAAAGCTAAATAAATCTGTGACTAAATAAATCTATGCTCTTGTTATAGGTTGTTCCTTAAAGAGGCGGAGAACTATCAATTAAAATAAGACTTAAAAAATGTTTTTAATACCCATCCAATTGTCTTTATTAATTAGGTCATTTTATGATATTAATCTTTAAATATGATTTCGGGCATGTAGACGCCGCAACTAGCGTGCGGCAGCTGGCGTAACCTGGAGAACCATTTTCACACACTTTTTGCAATAAATCAGACTATATTTCGGTAATAACGCATCGATTATTCTCTTCCAGGTATTCTATTTAGTTCTGATGTATCTGCTTATACGTAACAAAGTTAATAAGCAACTCTCTATACTGCCTACCGTACACTGTAACGTACTGACAATCGTTATTTGTGAAGACGTATTTCCGCATTCCATGCCGAACATCAGCACTTCACGTATTGTCAACGTATTGATTATGAGAACAATAAAATCAAGCATACCCAACCACAGAAATTTGTTAAAACTGGTTAAAATAAGAATGTATT
Source organism: Phasia obesa (assembly GCA_949628195.1). NCBI lineage: Eukaryota > Metazoa > Arthropoda > Insecta > Diptera > Tachinidae > Phasia > Phasia obesa. The sequence goes on from OX451215.1 coordinate 88,981,598, forward strand.
GGTGTTTTGCACTGAAAAAAATCACATAATTCATTTACAATTATTAAACTCAGCTTTAGCATGAGTTTATTCATAATAAATTCCCAAACCACACTAACCTGCAAACAACCTAGAGCTGTCAAATTAGCTGTCACAGCAAACAGTGCTTCCTACATAAAGCTATCCGTCTCTAAAATATATAATTTCATATTAGAGGAGGGTGCATGTATATGATAGTATGCGGACTTTATAGTTTGTAGCCGGTAGTCTGAGGCCATTAAAAAACGTACTATAAAATTATTTATGATCAAAATTTTCTAAAATATGAATAAATAATTACCGTAAGTTTCACGATAACCAAATAAAGTTTGAAAGTTCCCAAATGTTAATTTATCATTTTGGTTTTCTGTATTTTAAATTCAAAAGCTTTCCGAGAAAATCCTATTGCATGGACATTAAAACGTATTATAACTCGAGAATTTAATCATGTTTAATGATAACCAGGAAATCTTAAGCATGCTGAGATAGGTGCCACAGTGGGCTAGAAGGTAGTGTGCTAGTATATAAGTCCGGGGTTGTGAGTTCGATGCCCACCAAAGACTCTGAAAGTTTTTACTACAAGTTGGTAGGTTAAAATCGCGGTATGACGGTACTTGCAGACTGTGCTTGGAAAAAGGCTAAAAGGCTTTGGATCACGGGCAGTCACATATTGTATAGCGATGCTGTAGAGACCTAGCCTTAAGCAAATGCTAGGAATTACCATAGATTCTGTGATAAGGAAAAATGTCATATCAATCGCCAGTCTGCAATCACTATAGTCGAGAGTAAAGACTAGTGACAGCACGAGACCTAATAGAAGTAAGGTATTCGTAAATACCCAGTCGGATACTAGAAATCATTGAGTAACAAAGAGGGTCGAAAAGGAACCTATTGAGTGGTCCGTTTCGGTAACTCCCCTACAAAAAAGCATGCTAAGATCAGTTTTGTTAATGTTATATTTCCGCTGTTGTTATTGTAGATTACTACTAGCTGTGCCCGAACCGTCGTGAGCATCCTGACAATAATTTGCTCGATTTTGCTTTGAAAGTATTCCACACCCGTCGTAAGACTCTTACGTTTATAGTGCTTCAGTTATGGTTTACTTACTTACTTTATTTAAAGGTACCCATCCCTGGATAAAATTATAAAATTTATAAAAAATTCTAAAAATGATGGTAAAACTCTGAAAAAATGTTTAAAATATTTTAATAACAACTTAATTCCACAAAGTAAAAATACCAATCAAATGAAAGTTTTATTCAATTGACGCCTAATATAGCGCAATAGTGTTTAAAATATCCCACCTGCAAAAATAAAAGGTGGGTAACCGTGTTTATAATATCCTAGTTGTAAACCGAAAATGTCAGAGACGGAAAAAAGTTTCCTATATTGGAATCAGGATGCTATGTTACCTCCTCATAAAATTCTTTTAAAATCCATCCGGTAGATTTTACCTGTTGCGAACACAAATGCAAAGCAGACAGACAGACGGAAATAAGTTACTATTTTGTATAGATATGGATAACAACAATATTATGGTTGTTTGCTTTGATATTATTATATTGTTTGATTTTAATATACTCATTTTGTGATTGTCTTCGTTAACTATGTATGTATGTATGTATGTATGTATGTATGTATGTATGTATGTATGTATGTATGTATGTATGTATGTATGTAATTTTGACACTGCAAAATTATAATTTGTTTGGTGTCTTTCATTTTGATAATTTTTATTTGATTGTGGTAGGAATTTTTATAAAGTTTTTACCAAGTAAAAATTCTTCTTTTGTTATTTGAAATAAAAACAAGTTCTTTTCAAAAAGTTAACCACATACATATATCCAATACTTATACTTAAGAATCAATCACTTTTTAGGTTTTCTGGCGTTTACCGTCTTCAAAATGTTGATATTTTATATTACTGCTTAAAGCAACCGCTTTGTAGCTCTCAACTTAAAAGCGCTTTAAAGCACTCTCTGGTTTACTTAATATGGTTATTTTGCCACAGAGGTATGTGTAGCAGAAATCTAAATGTTAAATAAATTTTTGTTGATCCTCAGTGTTTATAATGTTTATAATGTAATGTGTGTTAAACTGTGATTTTATGAAATGAATAAACAGCAGCACTATCAAGCACAAACTATAAATCATATATCAGTTTTATTCTCACGTCCAAAAAAGCTTCTCGTAAGTACTAATTATATCAGATGCAAGATTAATTATTAAAAACAAACAGAGTGTGATCGCTATAATTCGAAAATATCACAAAATATGGCATTTTAATTCTCCTTCCTCGAGTTTAAAGAGAGATTTATAAAAAATTAAAACAAACCTTTTAAATGTTAATATGGGTTATTAACAATCAACAATGAATTCTAAAGTTTCGAAAAAAAAAATCATCATAAGCAATGATGCTATTTTCCATCTGTCGAATTTGGAGTTTAGAGAACTCACATGTGATGGTCTAAAAAAAATATCCCCACAATGATTTAATATTTGATCAGAGTTTTAGGCTAAAATGATGCCGACTAAAATGCCGACTTTTTCTGGTACTGATAATAAACAAACTATTTTTATCTAATTTGAATTATACTGGACATTGCACAGTGCACGGTCCCCATAGTAAAACTGGAAAAAATCGAAGGAGTTATGGTAGCTTAATGAAATTTTTGGCACATATTTCTCTTGGTCTACTATTTTCAAAAATGATTTAACATTTTTAGAAATCCTTTTATTTTTCCGGTGCGGGGACAATTAATTACCCAAAATTCCCCCATTTCAGTAATTATTATTTTTTTTTGCATTTTAATCTATCATTTCATATACAAAATGATAAAGCGTTATAGTTTTTTTTCATAAAATATAACCAATCTCTAATAATTTAGGATTGCCGATAACTTTTTTGAATATAACAATATTTCAAACTTTTTAGTATTTTTATTTTTTGTTTTAAGGTTTGGAAATAACATAGTATGAATAGCGTTACCAAATTGACAACACACTAAATATTTTAAAATTAAATTATTATTTAAGATAAAAAACATATTTATATAAATATTTAATAAAGTTACAAACAAATTAAAATAACATAAAAATGGTAAACAATTTCTTAATCACTTAAATAAATTTCTGATTGTTAATCAGTGTTAATAGATTCATCTACTATTAGGTAATTACTAATTTTTTGATTATTGTTGAAAGTGCTGTTTGTATTTATTGTATTTCTATTGGATGAAATTAATGGATCAGAATAAATTAGGAGTAATTACAATTTTCTCTGCTATTTTTCGAGTGTACCCAAGACTGTTCTTTCTTAATTGTGCTGTGAAGTTATTATAAAGCATTCGCCCCTGCACTTACCTTGTATTTGTTCGTCCTGGTTTAAAGTATAGCCTACTATTATCATATATTTTCAAATATTAAAAATATCAACTTATAATTTTAATAAATATATTAAATATGGATGATTTTTAAAATCATGATATTTCAAAATTTGGCATAGAAAACACCTAAATATTTGTATACATATTTTAGTATATATAACAGAAAATAAGATTATTGATTCATAAAAGTAGTTTTTTGATGTGCCTATTTTTTCAGGTCCATCTTAGCTGACTATTTTTTTTTAAGTACATATTTTGGCTAAAACTTCACAATTTTTTTACAGTGTTGTTATAAATATTTTAATTTTGGGACTTTTTGCATGCATTTTTATTGACAAATGAATTTTTGAGATTTATTTTTCCAAACCCATTTTTGTTACTTAAAAATTATGAAAAAATATCAAAATAATTCGATTTTAAAGCAGTGTACCTTTTTATAGGTGTAACGCATATGAAAAACCAAACCATATCTGGAATCGAGGGAGTCTCAGCTTTCACTCCACATGTATCTTTTTAATAAATTAATTTTTTTTTTGATTTTTTGCCACTAGTTAGTTTACTGTGCGTCGGGTTGTTTCTCGAAGATTTTGAAAAAATTTTTTATTTTTGCTGTAATTGTATTTGCTTAGTTTGATCATGTATTCCCAACTATTATTCTGTATTTATTGCATCACAGAAACACGTTAATGGAAAGTGTTCACTTACACTAAAGCAATCCATTAATTTCATTTACCAGAGATGCTTTTATTTACACAATCCTTTGGACATCCTTTAATAATTAGATCCCAAAACTAATCAACAACGTTAAAAAATAATTAAAAAATTAAATTTAAAACAATTTATCTTAATTTCGGTAACACATTTCGTGTGAGAGATGACATTGAAATAGTAAATACCTTTAATTAGACTTTTTTATAGCCTTGTCATATGGTAAATGCATAACGTAAATTTGTTTACAGAAGTTGTATTCCAAATGTGGTGGCACATTCTTTGAACTGACGTCGCACAGTGGCTGAAAATCGTTTTTCGTTGGCCAAAATTCTGTAACTTTTGAACCGATCAAAATATTGCTACAATTTTTTTTTAATGGATAGATATTTAGCTCAGCTTGATTCAGTTTTAATTACATTAAAATTGATTGAGGACTTTTAAAGGAATTCGAGGTCAAAGTTGAACATTTTAATTTTTTTAACTTTCTGAGTGAAATATGGGTTTATTCTGTGTGTAACATAGTAAAATATCCCTCTAAGATCCAAAAAAGTATATATTCTTGATCAGTGATGAAATCTAAGACGATATAGCTATGTCCGTCTGTCCATACGTCCGTCTGTCCATCCGGCCGTCCGTCCATTCGCCTGTCTGTATGAACACGATTCAGTCTAAACGAAAAGAGCTAGATCCTTGAAATTTGGTACATATATATCTTGAAGGATAGGGCAGGCTAAGTTCTTAAATGGGCCAAATCGGACCAGGGGGAAAAAAATTCCCCTAAGAAGAACTAAACCGACCCCTGAAAAACTACACATTTTTACAAGTTTTTTTGTAAATTTGTTAAGCAAATGAAACATTTTTATGTCAAAGAAGGTTCAAGGTCTTTACCCTGGAGCCAGAAAATCATAAAACTTTATTTTTGGACCCCGCCCCCTTTTTGTGGGCGTTTATATAGCATATTATATGAAAAATAATGTCAATAATTAACAAATTGTATTACCTAAGCCTAGATTGCATAAAAAATTAATTTTTAAGCTTTCATGACGAATGGAAAATGTACTCGGATCTTCTGCGCTACCTTCACCCCACCCCCTCCCCCCAAAAAAAAAATTTTTTGGTTAAGCAACAAGAAAATATAATTTTTATTCATTTGACTTAAATATTAATTGCAAATATTCCATATTTTGTTCTGTGCTATTTCTGTTCTTTAGTAGTTTTTTGGCTTCTTCATCTAAATCCCGATGGTCCACTTTCCATTGATTTCGAATACTGGATATGAACGGATCTGACGTTGCCAATAATATATTAAATAGATCTTCATTTGTTGAATTCCGTGAAATTTTCCTAGTATTGTGCTCTCTATAAAATATGTAATCCTTGTTCCTTTTTTCCTGAGCCTCCTCTGATAGATCTCCAAGTGGCACCAAATGATAAAGGATTTTGTGAACTGTTGCAGACATATTTCTCCATGGGTAGTTAGTTATATATATTTTTGCAGTTTCCTTAGCATTTCGGTGCTACACGAATTTAAGTTTAATTTTATTTTAACGTAACTAAGAACATCTTCCTGATTTCTGTTTCTAAAATACACTTCGGCCAGTTTTTTATAACTGAAGCTCTCCATTTTCTTTTGAATATTTTTATTTGCGTTTGTTATGTTTTATCCGTACACTTAAAGGATTAAGTTATTACTGAGTAATCCCTTAACGAATCCGTACTTTTATAAATTTTTAGATACATGTTCTTCACACACTGATCTTTAATATCATAGCAGGTAGCGCTTAAATTGAACAAAACTGCACTCATGCGTCAATATGGGGTTGTTTTTTAACTTTAGTGGTTTAATGTCGCAATTATTGTTATGAAATTATTTATGACTTTGGTTGACCCTAACATTTAATAACAGGTAAATTTAGAAAGAGATCATATGCTTCCTGTAGAGCCCATTGTGATAATTTTATTACTTATTTTTTGCTGATCAAAACAAAGCCATTAAACCCTTTCGAAGGTATTATATTTATTTTTTTTAGTTATACGTAGCCTAAACTAAAAAAAATAAACTTTTAGGCAAAAAAGTGAAAATTTAATACACCATTGTATATGAATTTTTTTCGAGTAATTTCATTAAAATGAAAAAAGTGTTCTACAGGCGGCTCGTGGCGGGTGCAAAAGTATATATAGCCTTAAAGAGGACACTTTCACCTTTCTCGTGGTTGTATACGTTTCTTGTTCCCTTTTGTTCCCTAGAAGTTCTATTCCACTAAAGTTTAAATTTGAGGAAAATATAGTAGTTTCATAAATATTTCATAACGCCCCTAATATTAAACGCTAGAGCTGTGTCTACTTACAACAACTAAAGACAATAATCCTACCAACATTATAAAAAAAACCGCAGACCATTATCGATGATAGCTTGCGAGTAGTAACCATTTAATTTTGATAAAAAACCAAAGAAAAACACCTTTTTCTGAAATTAAAAAAAAAGTTGAGTTTGACAGCATGCCACGCCCACAATTATCAATATTTTAACATAATTTTTCGGCTACCTTAATTTGGATATATTAACTACAAAATGACGTAAAAATTTTAAAAATCGGTGACAAAAAAAAAATTTACTTTTGGCCAACGAAAAACGATTTTCAGCCACTGTGCGTCGTGCGGCCCAAATATTTCGCGGTCATAAGGAGTGAGATCAAAAATAAAGAGTAAAATGTCTAAACTTCTAACTGGCTTTACACGCAAGTCTCTTCGAAAACTTGATGCCCATATTAGTTTAAATTGACTTTCCCAACAATCAAAACATCGTAATATACATTCATGTAAATTTATGTTTAGATGATTTTGATCTCATTCTTTATTGCGATTTTCATACTTATGTATGTACGTTCGTATAGATTTTTATCCTGAAATAATATTTTTTTCATATAAAAAAACTAACAACCATAACAAACGCATATAAAAAAGGGAAGATGGTGTAAATGAGCACTTATTTACTGGCGTCTGAATGGCGTTTAAAATACAAAAGACAAGAAAAGAAACGCTTCTTAGTCTATGAATATGAAAAGCCTATTATTAGTGTAACTTTTAAAACCGGAGGGTATATTAAGCGTATTATTAACAATAGCTTAAAGAGTAATAAAATAAATAAAAAATAGCTTCAAAGAAAAAAAAAATAAATAAAAATTATCAGTATTAGAAGAAGAGCTATAAAAAAATCAATTTATTTTTAATTCTCAAATAAAGGCATTCACTACTGGAAAAATTTGCATTTACTAAGTTTTTTATATATTTAATAAAATTAAACCACTATTACAGCATCTCTATTTCTGGGCTTTAAGTTTAGTGATATCTAATCATGGGTCATTATCAAAAATAAAAGCAACTATAAAAATGTATTTAACGTGAATAAGGCGTTTTTATTATTGCTGGTTAATAGCAGTTTTTGAAGTTAAAACAAAACTTCAGTTCAGTTTTTGCTTAAAGTTTTTATTTTCTTATTTAGTTCTAAGTCATAGGAAATAAGAAATAAGGAGGTTGTAAAATTTTTAAGTAAAAAAAATATTTGAAAAGGTTGAAATGTGTTTGTTTGGAAAATTAACTTAAAAATGCATTTTTCAGTGCAATAAAATAAAAATAAAATGCATTTAAATATCTAAAAAAAATTTAGTTACAAATTAGGTGATTAATACTAATGAAAAATTAAGACAATTTAATGTTAGACACTAGCAAACTGGAATGCATTTTCTAGACAGCTACTTTCGTCATCAGCACTTTTCCTATCTATCTACTATAGGTAGTGCATCATATATTTAACCAACTAAACTCAGATAAAGGAATACTAGAACAACTGTATTCAATCGTCGATCGTCAGTTGGCAAGAACCTAGAACGCCACTACCTAAAGTTTCCCTCTTGTTTAATATGTTTACGTTAATATTTACCACCTTATATTTGTTGTTGCTTCAGCCAACCTTCAAGCCCATAGTATGCAATTGATGCAATCATATCAAGATATAACTCCCCATTCATTGTTATGCCGTTTTCATTTTCAAAGAAGTATGGTCTAATGATTCCTCCCGACCAAATTGTACACCAGACTGTCACTTTAAATGGATGCAGAGATGACTCATGAATAATTTGACGGTTTTCCATTGTCCAGAACCGCCTATTCTGTTTATTCACATATCTATTTAAATGAAAATATGCCTCGACACTTATTATGATTTTTTTCATGAAAATAGGGCTTGTCATGGGTGAGCTGTTGGCATATCGAATATTTTTCCATAATAAATTCACGGATGCCAAATATGAACTGTCAAAACTAATGTTTACCAAAATAGCGGCAAAACCTGCCCGGTGGACACCCGTTATTTTACTTCTTCAAATATTGTTTTCTTTTGGAAAAACATAGCTTTTTTTTTTGGATTTCTAAGGAGAGGGTAGTCGCTTATTACGAAACATTTATATACAGTACTTGTAACACTTATTCTGGAATATGATTCGATTATATGGGGCCCGCTCTATAATCTAAATATCGATCTCTTCCAATTTGTGCAAAGCAGTTGCTTCTATTCTGTTTAAGAAATTTTTATTGAGGTCATGTTGGTATCCCTTCTTATAAACGATGGTATGCCTCATATAAACGACATGCTTTTTACACCTGACATGTCAAATTTCCCATTGCAAAACACGCACATGTAGTGTAGTACTATAAAAACATGGTTTAAAGTCATTTGACAAAATATAATTTAGAACGTGTTCTAATTTGATCACAAAGCTATGTGAAAGCAATCAACGGCGGTTGACCATTGCGGAAGCATTAGACGTTAAAGGTAATATTTTACAAGAGCAATATCTGAATATGCTTTTAACTAATTTTGACCATTTGAAAACAATTATATAAATCTTGGCATTTAATGAAAACTTAACTTATTTATATTTAGAGTAAAAAACAAACTTTATAATGGATAAATCGTTAGCAATTCTCTCGCGCATAAAAAAAATTTTAGCGCAGCAACAATTCATTGGATATCTGTATATTAAAAAGTCAGACGTCAGGCGTTTATGACCAATTATTAAAGCTCTTATGTAAAACAATTTTGACAGCCATACAAAATTACATATGACTTAGTTAAAAAGTGTTTTTAGCTCTAAAATTAGGAAAAAGTTTTTCTAGATCAACCAGTGAAATACTTGCAAGAACTAGCTCTACCCCAAGAGATAAATTGCATTTTTATTAAAAAATGTGACCGGTAATTATCATAATATTAAATAATAAAAAAAGTCTTATGTAAGAAACATTTCGTCTGAGAATTGTGTTCAAGGTGTCTTTTATGATGATTCTTGTTAATTGAATTGTATGCTCTGATTTCTAATTGAGTAACTTATCTTTTCATTTTCATCGACGCTCATAACATTCATACAACCTTCTTTATGTCACAAATTAACATTTCAATTTAGAAAAATATGTTGTTGTTTTAATGAAATGTCGAGAGTATTATTGATTTTTCTTTAAATGTAAATATTTTATAACGTAATAGCATTTTGCACTTAAATAATAAATCTTTTTTAAACTACTTAAATTGTTTATATTCTCAAATAATTGTTCTTAAATAACATAAATTATATATAAGGAATAAATTAAAAATTCAAGAACTACAAATTTTATTACGACTTAATAACGACTACTGGAACATACGACAGCTTGAACAAAATAAAGATATATAATAAATTTGGAATGCACAAGGCCTTTCATAACTATATGACAATTTATTTCTAACATTAAAATTTTTTTTATGTAAATTAAAAATATAAGCTCGCTTAGGCCCATTATTATAAGTTGCCACTAGCTAATGCTAGGCTCTTTTTGAAGAGATACATAACTAGTTTTTCGTCATTATAAGTAGGCCAAAAAAAAAAATACCTTTAACTATAACGTACTTTGAAGGTAAGTTATAGTAACGGTCCCTACCCTCGTTATTATAACGAAAAAATACTTATCTTTCCGACAACATTCTAAGTTTAGCTATTGGCAAGTTATAATAATGGGCCTTAGACGCTCACCCCATATTTATAAAAAATAAAATATATTTGAAATTTATTTTAGAAATTTATTTTAGATTAGATCTACTAAGTAGATTAGATCTACTAAGTAGATTAGATACAAGTAGTGCTGATGACGGACGTGGCTGTCTAGAAAATGTTCATTCCACTCGTGCTGGTGTCTAAAAAATAAAATTTTCCCAATTTTTCTTTAATATTGTCACCTAATTTGTAATTTAATTAATTCTTTCTTAGAGAGAATAAAAACGAACTTAAGCTTGATTATAAATTTCATTGTATGTAATACATAAAACAGTTCGACTAATAATAATTAAAATTTTCAAAAAATATATTTTATTTTTTATAAATGAGCTCTTGATTTTGAAAGTGGTATAAGTCAAAAATTTTAAAAATCTAGTTTATCAGCTATTTCATGTCAAATCCTAACAAAATATCTTAATCTAAAGTAATTCGCAGTTTTCCATGAAAATTAAGTTAATAAATTGAGTTTAATTTTTTGTTGGCAATCAAAATACAATAACTGTATATTTTAATAATGGTATAGGTCAGTCTGTTTTCAAAGTTTGGAAAAATAATTTTTAATAATATTGTGTTGTCTTCAGAAAGCGGTTCAGGTATGATCAGGTAATCCTATTATTGTAAAAATTCACTATTTATAGTTAATTGTAGTAACTAAAATTAAAAAATCGAATTATTTATACTTCCCTGAGCATTATTATAATTTAATAGAAATATGTTAAAATATAAACCCATTTTTGTTAGAATAAATGGCTCAGAAAGATTTCATTTCGACGAAATGACTGGGAGACTCAACGCCTAATTAAAAGAGAAATTCCAATGGAGAAGCTGTGTCTTGGATAAATATACAATGGATCAGATTTCGTAAAAATGCTCCATATAAGATGTTTTATAAAATTTCTTTGGATGATAATTCTGAATTCAAAGTGTTAGAACTTTCACCTAAAAAAGGAAGGCCAAGAATATAAGAAAAAAATGATTGCTTCCATTATACACAACCATTAGACCAATAATAGAAGAAAAAAAAAACGTAAAGATATTATGGATTTACTTCCCTATATCCCACCAACTTTCCACAAACACTTTATTTCCCTAAATGATAAAAAATAAATTACTTAGTGACAATGTAATGAGTTTGAATAAAATGTTATTTTCTAATAAAAAATTTTCCTTGATGGTTTAAGTCATTTATAAAGTTATGCAGTTGATTTTGAGAATGGTATAAGTCATTTCAACTTTTCAAAACCACATTTCCTTTTAAAAATGATTATAAATTTCACAATCATAATAAATATTTAATTGTTGGCATCATTTAATTGTCAAAATATTTTATTCTATAATATAAAAATATTTTTTAATCCTTGAAAATGCAAACTTCTTAATATCTCGAAACAAGAAATATATGACTTATACCATTTTCATAATCAAGGGCTCAAATATAAGTGATAATATTTAAAGATAAATATTTTCGTATGCCAAATCATAGGGTTATTCAACAAAATCTTGAATTTTATATACATATGTAACGAGTGATTTTTTAAGAGCTTGAGAACTTTTTTTAAAAAAAAAAACGCATAAAATTTGCAAAATCTCATCGGTTCTTTATTTGAAACGTTAGATTGGTCCATGACATTTACTTTTTGAAGATAATTTCATTTAAATGTTGACCGCGGCTGCGTCTTAGGTGGTCCATTCGGAAAGTCCAATTTTGGGCAACTTTTTCGAGCATTTCGGCCGGAGTAGCCCGAATTTCTTCGGAAATGTTGTCTTCCAAAGCTGGAATAGTTGCTGGCTTATTTCTGTAGACTTTAGACTTGACGTAGCCCCACAAAAAATAGTTTAAAGGCGTCAAATCGCATGATCTTGGTGGCCAACTTACCGGTCCATTTCTTGAGATGAATTGTTCTCCGAAGTTTTCCCTCAAAATGGCCATAGAATCGCGAGCTGTGTGGCATGTAGCGCCATCTTGTTGAAACCACATGTCAACCAAGTTCAGTTGTTCCATTTTTGGCAACAAAAAGTTTGTTAGCATCGAACGATAGCGATCGCCATTTACCGTAACGTTGCGTCCAACAGCATCTTTGAAAAAATACGGTCCAATGATTCCACCAGCGTACAAACCACACCAAACAGTGCATTTTTCGGGATGCATGGGCAGTTCTTGAACGGCTTCTGGTTGCTCTTCACTCCAAATGCGGCAATTTTGCTTATTTACGTAGCCATTCAACCAGAAATGAGCCTCATCGCTGAAAAAAATTTGTCACATTTGAACATTTCGAACCGAACACTGATTTTGGTAATAAAATTCAAAACAATCAACTACAAAAATGAACCTAAGATCTCAATAAACAACTTTCTAGAACATATGAACTTCCTAGGAATGATTCTTAACACCGTTTAGGTAGCGCTTAGGTAGCCGAAATGAATTTGAAAATTTTCGGGAAATTTTTCACTTTTGCGGCTACCTAAGCGCAACCTAAACGGTGTTAAGAATCATTCCTAGGAAGTTCATATGTTCTAGAGAGTTGTTTATTGATATCTTAGGTTCATTTTTGTAGTTGATTGTTTCCTTGAATTTTGAACTGTTTTCTACCTATGGATCTGAACAGGGGAAAAAAGGTAAAAAAAATTGAAGTTTTTAAAGTTTTTTGGGATTTTGACCTTGAAGATGAAGTTTTTTTGATTTTATATGTTAACAATTTTTGTTCTTTATGACAAGAGCTACAACTTTGCCTCAGAGAGTATATCAAAATTTCAAACGGCTTGCAAAATATGAGCTTGAGTAAATGATTTTGCAAAAATGACATCTAGGCCCCACATCTTTGAGGGCCCATAAAAAAAACCTGGAGGACTTTGGGTAAAACTGGGAGACATTGGTCTTTTTTTTTGGTATTTTATCACGTAGTGGTGTCCGTATATGGTTATTTTTTTCCGTGTTGCACTGTGTTATGCCTAATATGTGGGAATGACTTAAGACGTCATTTCTCCAGATATTTGAAAAAATAAATTTTATAATTATATAGCTAACGTTAACTAAACCTCTGGTGTTTTAAGTGCCGGTTATAGAATGTAAAAAGTAATGTGATATAATTTAAAAAATGTATTTTTTGTTTGCTAGTTTTAACTTGTATGTTTTGACTGAATATTAATACTTTTTTGCTATAATAATCTCCAAACTATTTCCACTAATGGCCAGCCATTCATCTCAGTTGGTAAAATTTTCAAAACAAACAGCAATTTGAAACAGAAGTAAAGCAAAAAGAAACTTAACGTTGCAAGTCGTTTTATTTGACAAACCGTGCAATAATTTAATGCCTCACACTTGTAAATGACATCTTAAATCGTGGGATAAATAACTTTTAAAAGTGTGAGCTGATGTTAAGTAAGTCTGCTCTGTTTCAATTTTTTTAATTTTCAAAGCAATAAATAATTTCAAATCACATCGATCTGCTCGAACAAGTCGTTGTGTCTGTATATTTTTGCTTACGTTCATAAGAAGGTAGTAAAGAGCAGGATTCAGTATTTATTAGATATTTGAAACATGTTTGCTTTTGAAATTACATAAAATTGCAAAGTGTGTAACAATTTTTTTTTGTATTTTATTTATACAAAACTGTTTGAATCAGGTAATTGGTAAAATATTTTGTATAATTTAAAAATTGTCTTATCGAAATTTTAACCAGCAGCAATTTAGTTAAATTTTGTATGACTAGATTTGTAAATAATTGCCTTTATTTTGTGTCATATCTACATATGTCCCCTGAAATGGAGGTTTTCAAACAAAAAAAATTCAGAATTTTATCAATAATTCGAAATTTTATTAAAACTCTAGATCAAAAGAAATACTTGTTAAAATAATTAACGATTTTTTTCCATCGTGAGTATAGTTAAAAAAAAAATCTTATTTGAAATTATAAACTATATTGTTAACATTATTTATCTACGCTGAATTCCTAAATACCAATGAAATTTATTAATTAAGTATTTCATAAAATAGTCATGAAATATTTATTTATTTAAAAAAATATATAATAATCGAAATGATCCCTATGGGGAAAGCATATCTTTATAATTATTTAGCTAGTGCTCAACTAGCTTATCAGTGGATTTTCCTAAAATTTTCTAAATAAAATCTCAGATTCTTATATACTTATATTCTTATATATGATACATGACACAAGGTAGCAGGAAACAACATGCTACTTCTACTCTATTAGATATCATAACAATTATTACTAGCCGCTGATATCAACGCCGTAAGTGCACACTGAGAGCTGGCGAAAATCGCAGAAACCTGCCCACAAAATAGTAGGATACAAGAAGTATTCTCCTAGCGAATACTTCGTAATTGTATAACTTACCACGTGCTGCACGAATTTATATTGGACTCTAATCTCTCTAAATTCTAATCCTAACCCGCCTTAGTATTAATAATTTCCATTTTGTCCTGGTGCTCAAGTCCAATATTCGAAAGTATCCGAAATGTTACTAACATGCAAATTTGCATTGAAAGGCTCGTCAAGAGAAATCTCAAAACGTGAACGAACGTCGTTTCGCGTACAAAATGTTACTTTACACGAATTCGTCGTCCCTACCACCTACTTTTTCCACATCATAAAAGCCAATTATTCCTTAAAGTATATTGAAAGCAATAGAAAAACAAAGAACAATGCACCCCGAACTTCCATATTGGCTTTCACTAATGCGTTTTATTACAAAAAGCGTTATTCAATGTTGTTTTTATAGGAGCTAACAAAAACTAATTATTTTATAAAAACTAGGTATGCAATACGTACACTCAAAAAATTTCTACATTAACTGATTTTAATTAACTGAATTTAATGAATAAACATTAAAAATTAAGAACAAAAAATTATGAAAGTATTGTTAAAGTTGGGGTTACATTCTCTTTCATTCTCTCTGAGTACTAATGTATGGTGAATAAAATACGAACAAGTGAAATACCTTTGTTAAAAATGTTATCATGATGCTTACAACAAAAATATATATACCTGAAGTTGAACTGCACTATCTACCTTTAGAAAAAAAACTTAGAATCCGCTGTTCAGTTAACATTAGTTTTGATAATTTCACTAAACGAGTTGAACCGTCGCGAATTAATTTGTAAATTCCAACCCTATCTACTCTTTTGCAGATGATAACAGCATTTGCCATTCGTATTCATTCTGCAGACGGCCGAGCCTTTTAGAGATTGGGGCCAAGCGGCAAAACATGAATGATACGCTCAATCACGATCTCGTAACAATATCTAATTGGGGCCGGGCAAATAGAGTCGACTTTAACGCTCGTAAGACTCAATGTTGTATGCTAACGCACCGGCGTTCGGCCGAAATGGTGCTACATCTGTAGTTATGGGTTGTATAAGTATTAAGGAATCAGAAGCTCTTGATGTTCTTGGCATGAAAATTCAGTGTGACGTTCGATGGACTAAGCACATTTTTCAAGTCTCGAAAAAAGCTTTCAAGTGTCTCGGTTTTCTCAAACGGTATAAAACATATTTCACCTCATCTGATCTCCTTACTATTTATACAACTTACATCCGGCCAAAAATGGAATACAACTCTCATGTATGGGACGGTGCTCCAAAGTCTGTTTTGGAACTACTCGACCGCGTGCAGGAGAGGGCGAAGAAGCTCATAGGTGACAGTAGGGTACCCAACTCTATTGACTCTCTTGAACATCGACGCAATGTGGGTTGTGTTTCGCTGTTTTATCGCTACTACAATGGAATGTGCGCTGATGAAATTAGGGAACTAGTTCCCGATATCCGCACGTTTTCGCGCACAACATGCTTTTCATTAAGCGCTTATCCATTTGTGGTCGATTGGCCAGTGAATCCCACAAACAGAGAAACCTTTATTTATAGTGCAATACACATATTAATAAATAATAAATCGAATTAAGAAAAATGTAGATGTGGTAGGAAATTTAGTTTAAAAGACGTCTAAGTTCGAGCTTAAGTAAAGGCTGAAACAGTAGGCTGTAGTGCCAAATAGTATCGTCAATTGAATAAAAAATATGACTGTGACAAAAACACATTACAGAAATATTTAGAATCCATGGGAATTCGAAAAAGGAAGAAAAAACAGCAATATTCACCACCGAAACACAGCAGAAGACTATGAAAAGCAGGTTACGCAAACTCTCCAAAAATTACTTTTCCTGCTCACCAGAGTACAAATGCGTGGTGGATGACGAGTCATATTTTACCGTCGGAGGTAATGAATGGCAGCCAAACTATTACTTTAAGTCTTCCAGATACAAAGCACTCGAAGAAACTAAGTTTATCCAAAAGAAGAAGGTTCCTGGAAAAGTTTTGTTGTGGTTAGCCGTAAGCGAACGTGGCATCAAAGAAGCAGTTTTTTAGTTGGTTTAGCTGTGAATGCCCAAGCTTATAATGAAAAACCTGTGTCCTAGCAACTATATCCAAAAAAATTAATCTTTAATTAAAATAAGTTATATTACACATATATGTATTTGTTACTTTTAAGTTTGTTCGGATTTCATTCACCAAACGTTAATAGTAGTTGAGCAATATTTTTATAAAAATTAGGTGATTAATTTTTATATAGAAAAGTAGGAAAAATTTAATTAGGCACTACCATAATGCAATGAAAGAAGGACTTCTCTATTGTTTGATATTTTTCTTTATTACTTAGAACCTTATATTTGTTGTTACCTCAGCCAACCTTCTTTGTTTTTTTTTTTTGCATGGTTGGTAATGAGTAGACCGGTTCTTAACTGAAACAATTTTGATAATAATTTTAAATAAATAATTGATATATATTATTTATTTAATTAACTAAATCAATATTAGTTTACTTTTTGCATCTATATCTATATATTGCAAAATATATATTGCAAAATAATATAAAGAATAATTGCCGTACTACATATTAAGCAGATAATCAAATAAACACAAAAAGTTAAGACAAAATATTTAAGCCCCTGGCGTCGATGAAACTAGTAACAAGATGATATTTGAGTTGATCCGTATAGCTCGAAAAATTATTCTTTTTGTTTTTAATGCCATCTTATGTCTTGAGTACTTTCCAACGGAATGATTCTTAAGCAAAGAAATGACCATAAAAAACTTGAATCATAATTTTATCAAATATATCAAAGCTGTTTGAAAGAATATTAATTGAATCCAATACTTAGCGCGAAAGGATGTATTTCAAATCATCAATTCGGCTTCAGTAAACAACATAGTACGATCCAACAAACACACAGATTAGTAAACGAAATTAAACAGACCTTTGAAGAAATAAAATACTGTTCTGTGATTTTTATCGACGTTTCTCAAGCATTCGATAAGGTTTGGCACGAAGGCCTAATATATAAATTAAAATTGAACTTGCCCAAAAACATATATAAACTCCTAAAAATTATTTAACGGATCAGTAGTTTTTAATAAAAGGAGATTTTATAAGCTCGCCTCAGTATTTGGGAAGTATTTTGGGAACTATTTTATATTTACTGTACACATCAGATATGCCAATTAACAGCCGCAATATTTTCTGATGACACAGCTTTTTTAAGTATTCACATAAGCACCCAAGTAGCTTGACAACATTTTACAAGACAACTTACTCAATTTTGGAAAACGGTTGAAGAAATTCAGAATAAAGGTGAATGAACACTCATATAACTTTCACACTGCGTAGGGATTCATGCCCCCCCAACTTCGCCTAAATAACCAAATTACGTTAAATACCTGGGTATACATCTTGATCGCTCCTTACTTGGAAAAGCCACATCGATTTCAAGTTAACAAAAATGAAATTAAAAGCAGTGCAACTAATTTGGCTTATTGGTAGGAACTCTACCCTGAGCTTAGATTGTAAACTTCTATTGTACAAGTCGATCCTCAAACCTATTTGGTGTTGTGGGATTCAATTATGGGGCACTGCCTCAGCTAACAATGAAGAAAAAATTCAAAGGCGCAAAAATATGATTCTACGTATGATTACATCTGCTCCCTGGTATATAAAAAATTCGAACTTCCACAAAGACCTAAACATGCCATCAGTTAAAGCAGAAATAGCGAAACATGCAGTCACATATCTAAAGAGGCTTGAATCTCATCCAAACCCTTTGGAGCGTAACATGCTGAATGAAATTGGTTTCATTCGACGAAAAAGAAGAGATACTGATTTTCTTGACCATACATTAGAGGGATGACCCTCAAATGATTGCAACAATCATGAAACAAGCATTATTTTTGTCTGGCACTGGCTGGACTTAAAAATTATATTTCATTTTATGTTAGACTTAAGATATGAATATTTTTTTTAGTTCAAATAAATTGAAGATTCAATAAATAATTAATGAACACCAAAACAAAATTTTAAGCAACATTTTGAATATATAAATACACAAGTAATAATCGTTTGCCTTAAAGGGGAATATCATTTGAATTGAATAAATTGTTACATAGTGTGCGACACGAATGTATCACACATACGCTCACGAATTCAAAAGATTTTAAATGATATTTTCGACAATAATTTGGATATAAATACTTGATGCTGTTCATAAAGAATGTATCTCGATATTCAATTGCAAGGTACTTGTATCTATATAAGACTTAATACCTTTGCTCTTTCATAATATTTTTGCAAACAAAAAATTCAATTGAATACATTGATTTTTTAAACCATTGACAGTTGTCATGGTTTCAATTTTGTAGCTTGCGTTTGCGTTATTTGTATTTAACAAGTTTTTTTTTAATTGAAACTCAATACAGTTATTGCAAAATAGTCATTCATTCTGAGTGGCAGTGTAAACTACATATTATGAATGATTTATGCTGCTCCGAAATTTCAAAGATATACAATTTT
Organism: Phasia obesa; assembly: GCA_949628195.1. NCBI lineage: Eukaryota > Metazoa > Arthropoda > Insecta > Diptera > Tachinidae > Phasia > Phasia obesa. Next base: position 89,000,657 of record OX451215.1, read on the forward strand.
TGACATGCGATCATAGAAAATTCTTTAACAAATAGAGAAAATATTTTGGTCGGCATTTGTAACTCTCTACAAATTATAAAAAGAGGAGTGACAAGACCGATTTGACTAATTTATTTAATTGAGAATAACTCCATTTACTTCTCAAGACCGATAAACCTTATCAAAGTAAATTCATCTGTCCGATAGCTTACCGTACACCTTTTACTCAACATAGGTCTACTAAATTTTTGTGTTTATTACAAAAGAAATATAGTTTATGGGTTCTTTTTAAAGTATACGTTCCAAAGACTAACTTCAACGCACAATTTTTTAAATGCTAAAATATAAAACATAAATAAAGTATTGTGTTGATATGTTCCAAATTATTTTATTCTAGTTATTTGGATTTGTTTTTTTTTTTTCTTTTTGAAATTGTGTCATTTTATGCGTGAGTACTCAGCATCTATTAATTATGAAAAATATCTGAAAAGTGTAATTGATTTACTCGTGCATGGACTTTTAGTTTTTAAATAAAATTTAATTTAAAATAATATTCAAGTTTAAAAAAGTATTTGCTGCAATTTACTTGTCACTTTTAAGAACATAAAAGCAATTAATCAAAATTGACAATTTAAAATGAAAAAAAAAAACAAATATTTATGAAAATTATAAAAAAAAAATCAGAAACAAGAAATAAGTTTACCGTGAGCGGTTTTGTCTATTCATTTATATTGATTTTATTAAATTTGCATTGAAATGAAATAGATACTTTGTATTTTTCAAATATTTTTTGTCTGACTCGTAAACAAGTGTTTTGTAATAATATGCCTGGGTTGTTTATAATGTTAACCTAAATTTTTGACTTTGATATGATTTTTTATTATTTTGAATAAAAAATTCGAGTATTGGTTTTTTCTGTTGGTTTCTATTTTTGGTTTGACACCCACTGCACGATTTTTATTTTTCAATCATACATTCTGGTTTTCGGGCAACACAATTTTGTGTTTTTTTTAACAAATATTTACTTTGTTTATTGATTGCTAAAGATTTTTAGCCTTGGATTATGTTAACACATTGATTCAAGTTTGTTTCCTAAGATCTTATCTATTTTTAATAGTCATGAAAAATACTAATTTAGTAAAATGTAGATTTATGAATAGAATGAGCGAAATCTATGTAAAAACCCGTTGATGACAAATACATTATATTATCTCTCAATACGTCAATTAAGCGCCTTATTATAATATTAATAGGGATAACAGAGCGTATAAGTAACAGAAACACAATTTATAACTATATCTTAATCTAATAAGTATTTAAATTCACGAAAAATTACAGCACACACAGTTGGTAAACTAACTTGTAACGCAATCATTTTTTTGAAGAATTTTATCATAATTTATTTACCGAAAATGATGACATTTCGCAAAAACTTTGTTATTAAACAGCTGTTTTAAAATATTATATGTTCTACTCAAAAAACTGATAATAGAGTAAACTAGTACCAGTTTAGCGCCTTTTCATAAAATTTAGTGTTTTTAACCGACTTCAAAAAAGAAGGAGGTTATCTATTCGTCTGAATGTTGTTTTTTTTATGTATGTAACCGCAGCACTCAGCCATTTCTGAACCGATTTTAAAATTTTTTCTTTATTTGAAAGGTTATGCTTTCAGGTTGGTCCCATTTTAAAATCAGTTCATTATATTAAAAATTAAAGGGTGTCCCCATACAACATACATGTTTTTTACGTGTATTAAGAACCGTAAAGGGCACCAAATTAAAATTTTAAAAAATTGCGTGTCGGTATAGCTCCCAACAGCAGAAATTGATAAAAAAAAAATAGATTTAAAATTTAAAGGGTGTCCCCATAGGTCACGTAATTTGACCTATTTGAGCCTATCTTCTGAACCGTTATAGGCAAAACCATGAAAATTTGACAGAATGTCGATTACTCTGACCGTTATAATAAAATGTATAAATATTCAAAGGGTGCTCCAATAGTTCATTTAATTAGATGTATATGGCCATACTTATAAACAGTTGTACACAGACCGCTGAAATTTACAAAGAACCTGTATTGCTAAGTCCGCTATAACAAAAAGTATAAAATTTGAATTTTGAAATAAAAGGGTGTCCCAATAGTTAATGTAATTCTATGTATGTGGCCAAACTTTTGAGCTGTTATAGACAGGCAGCTGAAATTTACAAGGAACCTGTATTGCAAATTCCACTATAGCAATACAATTTCAATTTAGGAACTAGAGGGTGTCCCCATAAATTATGTAATTTGATCTATATGACGCTATCTTTTGAACCGTTAAACACAAACCCTTGAAAATTAGGCAGAATAACTACTACTTTCTCTGGTATGATATCAAGTATAAATATTTGGAATTATAATGTAAAGGGTGTCCCAATAGTTCATGTAATTTGATATATATGGTTAAACTTTTTAACCGTTATAGACACATAGTTGAAATTTACAAAGAATCTTTGTGACCAAGTCCTCTATAACAACAGGTCTTTAATTTAAAATTGTAAATGAAAGGGTGTCCGAATAGGTGATGTTATTTGATCTATGTGACCCTATCTTTGAAACCGTTATAAACAGAGGCTTGAATGGTGTCCCCATAAAAGACGGATGCTGGTGAAAATAGCTTAAATTTTGAACAGTAATGCTTGACATTCACATAGTCTTTACTTTTTTCCGCTAATTTTGGCGCATCTATTTTTTGGTTTAAATCTAATTCTTAAGGATTACTTCTTACATTTTTAGTTTATAATTGCTGCCCTTCAATCTGTTTTGAAGTCGGTTTTTTTTGCAAAAATTATATAAGGTACGTAAGAAGCACTTACATTCACCAGTAGATAGTCTGTATAGGTACCCGCTTAACGAGATTAAATATTCCATAATATCTTTAAGTAAGGAAGAGTAAACCTAGATTGCAGGAATTTCATAATAAACAAATGTATTCGTCCAATATCATAGATCGATTAGTTTTCTACCCAAGAGTTCCAGATTGAGTAGGACTACTGCAATTCAGGCTTAGTCTTCCTTACTTAAAAAGATTCTGGAATATTTAGCAATAAATCGAATGTAAATATGTAGAATATCCAAGTTAGACAACATATCCCTCAAAAAGTGGTCTATAGAAACTAATAACAACTTTATATTATATACTTTAAATACATATTAAGTGAATGTAAACATGGAGTTTAAAGATATAAACGAAATTTAACTCAACCATTTTCATTTATTTTATAACTAGCTGTGCCCGCCACTTCGCCAGCGTCCTTGCAATATTTTGCTTTTCGATTTTGCTTTGAGAGAAATCCGCTCTTTATATAAAGGTTTTTATTCTTACTAAAATAACTGCTGCCTTAAACTATGCATATCGGTTAGTGTTTCAGTTATGGTTTATGTATTTACATTATATTTATATAAAGGGTCTCATCCTTACTAAAATAACTGCGTAGTTTCACTGCTTTTTCTCCAATATCTCTTGGAAATAATATATTTAGCAGAAAAAAGTATTTTATATTGGAATCAGCATACTAAGGAACCTCCTCACAAAATTTTGTTAAAATCCATCCAGTACCTTTTACGTGATGCGGACACAGACAGAAAGACAGTCAGACAGGAGTTTTTTAGGAAATTCAATTGGTAACAATGTTTCCTTGATAATAATATCGATGCCATATCGGAAATGGTTGTTAACATCATTTTGCTTGGAATGAAAACTTTTATTCCCTCTAGAGTAATTTCGATTAAAACCAGAATGAAGTCTTGGTTTAATCAGACGTGCAAAAATGCAGTCAGATCAAGAGGGCAAGCATTCAGTATCTGACGTAGAAACAAAAACGCAGATACTGATTCGCTACTCAAAAGAGCGAGATCTTCGTGTCCCAAAGTACTACGACGCGAAAAAATCTATACGAGGAGCGTCTTCATGCTAAAGTTCTTGCTGCTCCTCGGGGTAGCATGACCTTTTGGTCATTTGTTAAAAGGGTAAAGGATAATGCTTGTTCTTTGATTCCGATTCTTTTAAAATATGACCAAATATTCACTGACCCGGTTGATAAAACTAACCTTTTGGCTAGTATATATGCAAGCAATTCTTTTTGCCGGAAAGCAGTCCACCACCACCCGAACTCGATAGAGTATCCGTTACTATGCCGAAAATATTCTTTCGAGAGCGAGTGGTTAAAAAGGTTTTAGCAGATCTCAACATAAACAAGTCTCCTGGGCCAAATGGGATTCTATCACTGGTCTTGAAACAGTGCTCTACA